>PISX010001705.1:0-184970 GCA_004024625.1 Mellivora capensis | reverse complement strand
ACCACATCTGTATCTTTGGGGTAAATACCCAGTAGCGCAATTGCAGGGTCATAGGGAAGCTCTATTTTTAACTTCTTGAGGAACCTCCACACTGTTCTCCAGAGTGGCTGCACCAACTTGCATTCCCACCAACAGTGTAAGAGGGTTCCCCTTTCTCCACATCCTCTCCAACACACGTTGTTTCCTGTCTTGCTGATTACCACTAGTTTATTTTTGTTCTTGATTCCCTTGCCTCAGGAGACGTAGCTAGAACAATGTTGCTCCAGCTAATGTCAGAATGATGACTGCCTGTGCTCTCTTCTAGGATTGGTATGGTTTCAGGTCTCCCATTTAGGTCTTTAATCTGTTTTGATTTATTTTTGTGTGTAGTGTAAGAAAGCGGTCCAGTTTCATTGTTTTACAATCTCAGGTCTTTTCTTACCTTGACATTAGCAGGAGGCAGAAGATAAGGTGTTTCTTCAGTAGACCATTCTGTCTCCTTCAGCTTCCATCTTTTCTAGGGCTTTTTCTCTCCTCAAGCCTTAACTTCTGTGTTTTATGCCCAAGTTCACATGCTCAGCTCTGAGTGCCGGTGAGCCCAGAGGTCTGTAGACCTGGGGGCCAGCCCAGATTACAGCAGCCTCTTGAGCTCTCGTTATCTGTGGCTCTCTGGATCCTGTCTGAGGGGGGAATCCCCAGGTAGTATTTCTATCAAAAGTGATCTGTTTCGCCATGTCCTGTCTGGGTCCTCATGATCTCTGACCTTGCTGGCCCCAAGTCAAAGTCAAGGTGCTTGCTTTTTTCATTTGTACAAATAAAGAGTGTGCTTTCCATCAAGAGAGGCAAGGTTCTATGTGATTGTGTATGGTTACTAATTTGCTGTGGATAGAAAGAAAAATAAACCATTTGTATTTATGGCAATTTGCCTTTCTTCTCTTCCCTTCAAACTCAGCTGGAGTTTTGCAAAAATAGTTGTTATCCTTGGGAGTAGGGACTGGCAGGGTGGGGAAGGTCCTTGCATCTTAAACACAGGCCCAGACTTCTACCAACGTCTAGGCTACTTAGCTCTTTAATAGGGAGGCTGACCCAGCTCCTTCTTTGAAAGGCTGTGCTGTCCAGTAGGGTAACTCAGCATAGCCACATGTGACCACTGAGCACTGAAATGGTAAGCATCCAAATTCAGATGTGGTATAAATCAGTGTAAGTGTACGTGGATTTCAAAGATTTAGTATAAAACAAGGAAATAAAATTTTTGTAATGATTTTTATGCTGGTTATGGATTGAAATATGTTGATCTGTTACATTAAATAAAACAGTATCAAAATGAATTTCTCATTTCTTTTTACCCTTTCTAATGGGCCCACTAGAAAATTGCAGTCTATAGATTGGGCTCGTGTGACATTTCTGTTGGCCGGCACTCATCTGAAATGGCTCACCTGGGGCACCTGGGTGGCTCAGGTCATGATCCCAGGGTCCTGGGATCGAGCCCCGCATCGGGCTCTCTGCTAAGCAGGGAGCCTGCTTCCCCACCCACCCTGCCTGCTGCTCGGCCTACTTGTGATTTCTCTCTCTCTGTCCAATAAATAAACAAAAAATCTTAAAAAAGAAAAAAGAAACGGCTCACTTACCCTGAGCCAGGGCAGTGGCTGAGGAGACTGGTGTTGGCAGCAGCTGCTGGGGTTACCGACCCCATCACAATGTCTAAGACACGGAGTTATTGGACGCTTGTCAAATGCTGCCGTATGCTGGGCACTTCCTACGTGTCAGGTCATTGTGTTTTACCAATGGTGGGGCAGGCAGCACTCTCCTCCATTTTACCAAGGAGATTCAGAGAGGTTCAGTAACTTGTCCAGGGTCACCCAGCAAGAGCGCGAACTGAGGTCTCTCTGATGAAGTCTGTCCACCTTCTCCGCAGAGACTTCTATTGTGAAGGAGAAAGGATGCCCCTCACATTTTACAGTGAGTTGTCCATTCCGCACTTAAGTGCTTCCATGTGGTTGTCTGACATCAGTGAGGTCACTCATGGCTTTCTCCCTGGAGACCACATCTTTGCCAAAAGGTGGGGTCTGTGGCCCGTGTCCCAGCTGCCTTCCCAGTGTCCCCGTCCGTCCCACCAGCCTCCTCCCTCGGGTTGCATCTGAAATCCGCCCTGCCTGGGGTTGGAGCGACCAATAGCCCTTAGGGAACGGCGCTCCTCCCACCTGAACTGTAGCTCTCGCCGTTTCCAGAATGAGCAGCCAAGGTTGGATGCTCAGGCTCAGTTTCTCGGGGGCTGGCATGTTTTGGTGGCTGCGGGGTCTGAAGGTTGAAGGAGCCTGGGTGGCAGTGCGCTCGTTCTGCAGGCCCACCAAAGGGGGTACAGTTACAGATCTGGCTGAAAACGTAAGCGCGTATGAGTGCAGTAGAGGGTTAGGAACGCTTAGAACATGGTATCTTTTTTGACTGGTTGGCTTGGGGAAAGTACTGAAATAGGATATGGAATCATCTGGAAGCTCAAGGCATTGGGACTCTTTGGGAGTCTGTGGTCTTTTGATTCTCGTTTCGGGAAAGGCCAGTTAACGGAGTGAGGCTCTTGAGCCTCTCCTGGCCCTGCCCTGGCTTCAGGTTCTGTCCCTCTGCCCCGCCCAGAGGGAGGCTGTGCTGGCTCGTTCCAGTGAAGGAACGTCTGCACCCCCACCCCGAGGGTATTCACTCCCATGTGGTTTCTGGCCCTTTCTCTCGGACCTGAGCTGGCTCTGTGACTTGCTTGCTGCCAGTAGGATGTGGTGGAAGTGATGCTTCCAAGGCCAAGTCAAAAGCAGCCTTGCAGCATCTGCCTTAGTCTTCTAGAACAGTCTCTGGGAGCCCTGGGCTGACATGCACAAGTCTGGCCCCCCCTGAGGCTTCCGTGCTGCAGAGACCAGGTGCAGGCGCTCCAGTAGACAGGCTCTGCTGAGCACCCCCTTCTTAAAACCCCACCAGGCCACCAGACTGTGAGGGGAAGCTGACTTGCACCCCCCAGACCAGCCTATCTGCCAGCCGACTGCCATCAAGTGACCTCAGGGGATGCCACGTGGAGCAGAAGAATCACCCAGCCCAGATGCACCTGCGTGAATTCCCGACCACCGAATTACGAGATAGGGTGAAATTGTTTTAAGCCGGTAATTTTCCAGAAAGTCTGTCACATAGCCCTAGATAATAGAGCAGAGGTCTTAGAACGCTGATCCTCTTAGGTGGCTCCGATCTGAGGGCTCTGAGCTCTTCCCCAGAAAAGACCATTGCTCCAGGGGAAGCAGTCCCTGCTCTAGCTGACCTCCAGCCCCAGGGAGCAGGGTCCCAGCTGCCGGTCCCAGCTTGCCAGAGCCCTGCTATCGGGCAGATCTGTGCTCTGGGTTAATGTATCTCCTTCACTCACTCATTCATTCAAAACATACCGTGTCGGGATCTGTTTGGCCTTCCTGAAGCTTGCTTCCTACTAGTGATGGAGACCAAGACAAACGAGTAAGTAACAGAATTTCAGAGAGCTAAGGGCTTTTAAGAAAATAAAGCCCAGAGGGGACACTCAGACTCTTCTGAGCATCTCCTGAAAAGTAAGGAATTTCTCTTCTAAAATGGGTGAGATCTCACACACACTTGAGCACGATGCCCCGGGGGCTGGTGTGCTACACGGCCTGGCGCTGAGGTTGACCCTGCGCCCTGCAGTGCTGCTCCAAGTGTGCCCCCTGTGCGGCATGTCCCCGCCCTCACCAGGAGCCTCTGGGGGAGGGATTGCCAGTGGTCTCGGAGGAGAAGACAGACACAGAGAAGGTGAGTAACTCCCCTGAGGCCCTGAGGTCTCCTTAGAGGGGGCGTGAGGACTTGAAGGAGGCCGCCTGAGCTCGCATCCCAGCCAGCCAGCGAGCCCTTCCCATGCCAGGGAACGGGGGACCGGGGGATCAAGGACCGAGGGAGCAGTCAGAGGGGGGAGGTCTGATCATGGGCTGGGAGGGGCATCCAGTGGCAAAGCCCAAGCCAGGGAGAGACTGGGGAGCGAGTCGGGTCAGCCTGGCCGTGGTCGGAGTGCTGGGGTGGGAGAGCTCCAGCTTTCGAGAGAGCCAGAGCTGGAGAACTCTGGTCCCTCCATACTGGCTGCAGGTGGTCCCAGCTCATTGTATCATCAACCACTTACAGCTCTGAAGGTCCCACCTCCAGATGGGGCCTCGGAGACTTTGACAGGACAGGAAGCCTCCCCAGGCTCCCTGCTTCGCAGCCCAGAATGTTTTCACAGCCGGCTCCCTGGCCCCTCCCCGTGCTATGGCTTGTCCGTGGGCATTGCCCACCCCCCTCGGCCGCCTCCCCAGATGGCTGGGTTCTGAGCAAACCAGGGGGTGGCGGCTGCAGGGTGGGTGCTGCTCACGGCCAGGCACTGCCACCCAGCAGCACACCCCCCTCCCCCACCCGGCCCTGATGCTGGCCACCTGCCGGCAGCCCCTGGGTCCTCTGAATGGGGCAGAAAACCACCAGAAAGGCCGAGCCCCTTCCGGAGCCTGCACAAGGCTCCCTCTGTTAGGAACCTTTCAGAGGCAGCAGACACCCCGAGCCCCTGGTGAAATGGAGGTTCTTTGCTCTGGCGGGGAGCTGACTCTTGGTGGCCCTGCCCTTAGTAAAACAAACTGGTGTATAAAGCTTTGTGTGGCTCCCTCCAGGATCCACCGGGGAGGGGTCTGAAGGAACCACGCCCCCTTCACCCACCAAGCTCCCTGCCCTTGGCAGCTGAGCGTGGAATCCCATTTCAACAACTGCCTGAGCCAAAAGGAACATTTGAGTCATTTATTTCCTGCCTGCGGTGTGAAAGGCCCCGCAAGGCTGGCAAGGCCAGGCCCTTGTGCCCATTTGTCTTCACACCGTCATTCCGAGGGAGCCTCAGGGAGAGCAGTGGAGCCTTGGAAGGCCCGGGACTTAATCCAGGCCCGGTTCCCAGGACCAGGGCGTCTGTGGGGCCTCTGGAAGTTACCAGGAGCTTGGGAACGAGGGCGCTAAGTCAGAGGGAGAATCCCAGGGTCTGTCCAGGCTCTCTCTGTGCCCTGGCAAATGACGTCAATCATTCTTTCAATTTGTCTTCGCTCCTTCATTCTTCACACCACGTTGAATGCCGGGGGCTGGTCTGGGTTGCAGGTGCTTCCAGGTGCTCCATTGCTGAAGGGGTGGGGGGCAGTCTGGCTCCTCACATAGGTGAGGCCGTGGGCGGATCCTGCCTCCCATTGCGTTGTGCAAGGTTGTCCCCAAAGCCGATTTGCCCTTGTTCTGGCAGGAGTAGCTCCGTGGAATTTTCTGTGCGATCAGAGAGAGAAAGCAAATACAGTGACCCTGGTACAATGCAGAGGAGAAGGGTGTTGACCCCCTGCACAGCTGAAAATCCACAGAACTTCTGACTTCCTGAAAACTTAATTTCTAATAGCCTACTGTTGACCAGAAGCCTTACTGATGATAACCTAAACAGTTGATTAGATGTATTTTGTATATGCATTATATACTGTATTCTTATCATTTAAACTAGAGAAAAGAAAATTCTATTAAGATCATAAGGGAAAGAATATGCATTGATAGTACTTTAGGTATATTTTTTGAAAAAAATCCGTGTGTAAGTGGACCTGAGCAGTTCAAACCCAGGTCCTTCAAGGGTCCCTATATCCATTCCCTGTTCTCACAGAGGCCCTGAGCCTACAAGAAGACCCCCAGACAGAGCTGTGTTTAAAAAATGTAGCTTTACTGAGATGTAATTCACATGCCCTACAATGTATCCTTTTAAAGTGTACAATTCAGTGGGTTTTAGTATGTTCACTGGACTCTGCAACCATCTAATTTGAGAACATTTTCATCACCCCCCCAAAAAAAACCCGCACTCATGGCCATTCATTCCTCCCTCCCCTGCTCCTGGGCAATGTACCTTCTACATCTATAGGTTTGTGGGTTCCAGAGATCTCATATGAACGGAGATCATGCAACACATGGCCTTTTGTGTTAGACTCGGGTTTTTAAGTAGTTCATAAAATTCTTTCGAAGGCTGCTTTCCTTAACAGCCACATCTCTGCCCCGGGTGGGAGTCCTGAACACGGTGGAAAAACTTGGGGTGTAGGGATAGGTTCTGCACCAGCACCTGGAGGCAGGTGAGAGAGCTCAGGAGAGAGGCAGCAGGAGGGGGCGTGGTCGACACTCTTCCAGAGCCCTGGGGGCTCCGGTCTCAGTTTATTTCTCAGTGATGCCCCATTTGATCCCCAGGCCTTCTGTTGAGTCTGTTACCGCAAGACAGGCTGGTGTTGGCTGCGCTTTGGGGAATACAGGGGCCGGGTCTCCTGCGTGCGCTGAAGTTGGACAGGGGAGAGGAGGACTGGTCACCACTCTCAGGTGGCAGCTCTTGAAGCTTTCGGCTTCCAGCCACGCCTCTCACGGGGTCTTCATGGTACAACTGAGTCGAACGTGCGCTTTCTGTTGGTGTTTCTGTCAATGGTTTATCATGTCTGCTCTAAGTCCAGCTCTCTGTCCTGGGCACAAGGGAAAAACAAACATGGCCGTTGAGGGAGTTTGTGCTCCGGCACAGCCCATTCATGCGCACATGACGGGAGGACACGGATCGGGAGGCAGAGAATGGAGAGCATCATGGGGAGCGGCCGTCTCCAGGTTCCCAGCCTCAGCCGTGGTGGAGGCCCCATGGAGGCCTGTTTGGAACCTCACCGCAGGTGTGAGGGCAACAGACCTGGGGGACGGAGGGGCTAGGAAAGCCGTCGGCCTGTGCTGGGGGTGGTTCCCACCTCTGCGGCACCCCCACCCTTGTCTGTCACCCCTGCTCAAGCTCACCACCGTCCACCTCCCCCACCCCTGTCTGTCACCCCTGCTCAAGCTCACCGCCTCTGTGGCACCCCCACCCCTTCCTGTCACCCCTGCTCAAGCTCGCCCCCGTCCGCCTCCCCAGGGGAGCACTGGAGCTCTCAGCCGCTGCTCCCGCAGGCCGCGTGGAGACGGCTAATTGCTTCCCCAACCTACATCTCTTCTTCCTCAGTGTGTTTGTGTGCTGGGCCTGCAGTAACAAGACCACAGACCGAGTGGCTCAAACAAGGGAAATGTCTTGCCTCACGGTGCTGGAGACTGGGAGTCGAGATGGAGGTTTTGGTGGGCTTGGTTCCTTCTGAGGGCTGAGAGGCAGCGGTCCGTTCTGGGCCTCTTGTCCCCGTGTCTCCTCACATGGTCTCCCTGCTATGCATGTGTCTGTGTCCCAATTCCCTTAGTTTATAAGAACACCTGACAGGCTGGATTAGGACCCACCCTCACTACCTCACTGTAACCTCATTACCTCTGTAGAGACCCTGTCTCCAAATACAATCACATTCTGAGGTTCCGGGGGTGAGGACTCGAACGTGCCTTTATGTGGGGGCCACAGTTCATCCCGTGACACTTGGTAACAGCGAGCAGTTTACTTGAGAGGCTGTGTATACAGCTAACAGATGCACACCCTCCCCGACGCCCCACCCCGCCGTGTAGCCCATGCTGCTTATTTGGGTTCAGGCCTAGGAGATGTAAGCAGAATTTGGTGGGTGACCCTTGGGGACAGTTCCTTCAAAGATCTCAGAGAGGTGGAATTCCTGCCTTCTTCCAGCTTTTTTCTTAGACTGAGGTCATGATAGCTGGGGTTCTAGCATGTATCTTGGGTCCCTCCAACCTTCAGGTGGGAAGCTGTGTTTTAAGGACAGTGGAGCTGATGCCGGAAGGAGCTGGGTTTCTGACAAGACAGTGGAGCCAACATGGCACCCATGGGCTGCCCACCTCCAACTGTGTTAAGTGGGAGAAAATACTTAAGTCCTCCTTTGTTAATTCTAGTCTCTGTGACTAGCTGCCAAAGGCGGCCTTAGTGTAACGAGTCTCCAAGGAGCCGCGGGATGGTGTGGGAAAGGCATGTGGTGATACTGGGGCGTGAGACACACAGGAGTGGGTGAGTGCCTCTCCTCTCATCTCTTCATACACACAGTTGCCTCACAGCATCAAAATGACCTCTCTGTTCTCTGCCCTGCCCTCTAGGTTGTAAGCTCCTTGAAGACAGGTCCACGTCTGCGTATCACTGTTTCCTCAGAGCCTCCCACAGAGTCTGCCCATAGAAGGTGTTCTGGGTGTGTTGGCCCGAATGCACTTTAAATCCTCTACACTTGCCAGCTCTGTAGTCTTGGACTCTGAGTCTCAATTTGTGTAACAATAAAAATGGAGGGTATAATACCAGGGCTGTTTCAAAAAGTAAAGCACAATTAAACGTGTAGCATTTAGCACAATGCCTAGCACACGTTGGATGCCCAGGGAAAGGAGACCGTTATCAGTATTACGATTTCCCAGAAAAAATCTTATTCTAGCTCCTGTGTGAGGCTCCACTTATATTCTGACAACCAGAGTTTACTTTTCCCTAAGACTAAGTCTCCGATTTACACACATTCTGTTCATGAGGTTCCCATCTTGTTCTCCTGGCTGTCTTTGGGTCTTGAGAACCTCATTAGTACATGCGTCCCTGGGTTGCCTCCATCCCAATTCTGGCGTGGTAAGCCTTCAGGCTCAGCCAGCTTACCAGCCAAGTCAGAATAGGAAGCGTTGGGTGCTATATGTTCTGCCCAAGGGTCTTGGTGAGTGAAAAGGGTCTTCCCATGAGAAGAGTAGGGAATCAGTGGCAAAGATGGCGCCAGTGTCCACTGTTCCTCATGCCCATTTGCCATGCGATGGAGCCGTTTCACCACTGCCTGCACCTGAGCCAGCCTGTGACTTGTTTGCCTTTTAAAGGCAGTGGAAGTGACACCACCAGTTTTGAGCTAAGGCCTTAAGAAGACTTACGCTCTTCTACTTGCTCTCTCAGACTCTTCTCTGAGCCCTCTTCTCCACCAGGCCCTTTCCTTGGCTGCGGAGTTCAGTCCAGCAAGACTCCTGCCCAGCCAGTTTAGCAAATAGCCCTCCCCCCTTCCCCTTACCAAACGGAGTTCCTGGTATTTTTCCATCCACGGGCTCCCTCCCCCTGCCCGCTGGCTACACGTCCCCAGCTCTCTGTTGGAGTCCCAGTTGAGTGCCATCTCTGTCCCCTGTTACAATGGTCTTGACGTCTCTTGCAATGGTCTTGAGTAGTTTGCCTTGCCTGTTTAACTCCATCCAGGACGTTTCCTTTGACAGCTTCCACCCTGAGAACAAGTCCGGACTTGCCTGCTGGAAGGTGAGAGACCGCGTGGAGCAGGGCTAAGTCCTCCCCGCCGGGACCATCCCAGACCAGCCGGCGGCCCTCAGCCGACCGCGGACACGCTAAAGGAGCCCGGTGGAGATCTGCTGAGCCTGGCTTAGGCAAGCAGAACTGTCCAACTGACCCCGAGGGGCATGAGAAATCGTGAATGTCTGTTAGTTGATACCGCTGCAATTGGGGGTTTGATTTGCAGGGATATTGTGGTCACCATAGGTGACGACGGGTACAGCGAAGAAGGAAAAGGTGAGAGAGGCAGAGCAGAAGGATGTTTGGAAAGAGCCGCCGCCCTGAGCCCTATTGTATGGTTCCCCTGGCATTAGAGAAGGACAGCTCTCTCTCTTCGGCTGCCACACCCGGGGAGGGGGGACGGGGCTGCTGCTGAATGTGTGTCTCCTGTGGTCACCAGGCAACAACCCAGAGGCTGGGGAGGACAGAGCCTCGGGGGCAGGGAGGGACTGGCTGGAGCTGGGGTGGCCTCGGTCTGTGCGCACTGGGAGACAATGGGGAAAACCAAGTCCTGTGTTCCACATAACTTGGAGTGAGGGCCCGGGAACCGAGCCATGAATAGCAAGCTGAAGAACTCTGAAATGTCGGGGCAGAACACACGGCATGCTGGAGTTCCTTCTGGAATATTCTCCTCCCTGGTCTGGGCTCCAACCTGCCCTGGGCCTACTGTTCTCCCACACAGCGTCTCTCGCCTCCTCAGCCATTTCTTTATTTTCGATCTTTAAAAATTGTGGTGGGCGCCTGGGTGGCTCAGTGGGTTAGGCCTCTGCCTTCAGCTCAGGTCATGATTCTTAGGGTCCTGGGATCGAGCCCCACATCGGGCTCTCTGCTCAGCAGGGAGCCTGCTTCCCCCACCCCACCCCCCACCTGCTGCCTGCCTCTCTGCCTACTTGTGATCTCTCTGTCAAATGAATAAATAAGCTCTTTAAAAAAATTGTGGTAAAATATGTCCAACATAAAATATACCCTTTTGACTGTTTCAGTGTCTGTTTCGGGGATTCACAGTGTTGTACCATGATCACTGCCATTTCTGGAACTTTTCATCACCCCAGACAGAAATTCCATACCTGTTAGACAGTAACTCCTTCTTTCCCCCAGCCCTCTGGGGACCTCGGTTCTACTTCCTGTTGCATGAAGTCGCCTATGCTTGATACCTCATGGAAGTGTGGTCATAAATCTGTTCGTTTCTGTCTCTCAGCTCTTTATTGTCAAAAGCAAGGCTTCTGTTGTTAGACATCTGAAAAGCAGCCCACCAGGAATATGCCATTTCTTTACGTTTTTATCATTTATTCATTTAAGTAATCTCTACACGCACTGTGGGGCTCAAACTTCTGACCCCAGGATTAAGAGTGATAGTCTTATGGCTGAGCCAGCCAGGAACCCATCAACACCAAAAGTTTTGTTTTTAGACCTCTGGAAAGCATCCCCTCAGGGATCTCCACTTTCTTTAATACCCATTTCCCCCTCCGATGGCCCCCTGTAAGAGCTGGGCTGCATGACCATGACCTTGGGGTATGGGTGTCCCTGTCCTCATCAGACCTCCCCACAAAACAAAACAAATCCCTCCTCCTGACCAAGCTCCCGAGTAGGGACCACAAGGACACCCACCCTGCATTGTCCTTTCTGTCTTGTGAGTCGAGCCGGTCTCCCCACACACTCTGAGCTCCAGGTTTGCTCCTACTCCAGTGGGATGGGGAAGCCAAGGTGCACTGAGGGCACTATGGGCCTCAGGTTTGTCTCACCAACCCCCAGAGGACAACATCCATATTCCTGGAGTGGCCCCAGGGTGCCCCACCCAGTTTTAGGTCAAAAGCTTAACAGATAAGTACTTCTTTAAGAGCAGAGGCCCCTGACTTGAGGCAAGTTGGGATCAGACCAGTCCTAAGGGGCAAGACCAATCCAGTGGAGACCGAAGTCTGCAGGCAGACTGTTTGCACAGGTGGATGAGGTAAAGAGAATGATGAGGGAAATGTAGACTCTTGCTAAGCCCCCCACCCCACCGCTGCTGGCCCACCCCCACCGTACACATGCTCACACACACTCCTCAGGGACTCGTGTTTTTCAAGCCCGAGATGCAAGGGCTTCTCCAGACAGAAGTCAAAGGAAGTATTTTTCAGAAGACTCTGGGTGCCATGAGCAGTGGGATCAAAGGTGAAACTGAGAGGGAGAAGGGGTCTTTTTCTCTCCCTTTTTTGAGAACTTAGCACTCTTCCGGTCCTTTGGCAAGTTAGGGATAGCACCTGGGGGCCAGTGGGTGGGACACTGGTGGCGCTTGAGGTGGAGAGGTTGTCTTGAGAGACTGTGGGTACCCAGGGTGGCAGGGGAATTGGGGAGGGAGAAGGCAAAGTGGCAGGGAAGGGGAAGAACGTCAGCCTGTTAACGTGTGTGATTCTCCCTGGGGGTTCTCAGGTTGTCTTTGATCAACTTTGCCCACAGACGGGGCACCAGACAGAAAATTCCACCCTTTCCTAGGCATAGAATTTATTTTTATCCTGTGGCAAAGCGGATTCTCCATTATCAAGAATCCCCTACCTGCCTTTCCTCCACTATCTTCCCCCAGACCCCTGGTCAGGCAAGTTGATTGCCGCCAGTGTTGAGGTCTGCAGAGCGTGCGGATGTGGTCCTGGGCAGGAGCTGGGGAACCCCCTGAATCCCTGTCCTCCTGTCTTTAAAATGGACAGTGGGGCACCTGGGTGGCTCAGTTGGTTAAGTGTCTGCCTTTGGCTCAGGTCATGATCCCAGGGTCCTGGGATCAAGCCCCACATCGGGCTCTCTGCTCAGTGGGGAGCCTGCTTCCTCCTCTCTCTCTCTGCTCCTCCCGCTCATGCTCACACTCTCTCTCTCAAATAAATGAATAATATATTTTTAAAAATAACATATTTTTAAAAAAATAAAACAGACAATAATCCTTCATAGGTTTGTTGAAATAATTAAATGGGAAAAGGTATGTATATGTATATGTATATGTATATGTATATATATATTCACCATATGTTTATGTACATATGTCTAAGTACACATACCATGTATATGTATGTATGTACACAGGGTGCTCAGCCCAGTACCGAGCACACGATAAGCAGTAACTATTACTATTATTATTATTATCCTTATCTATGATGGCTCTCCATAGTGGTTGGCTTTAGGTGGCAGGAGATGGGAATAAATGGAATGTGGCAATAACGGAAAGTGACTTTGACATTTCTTAGCACTTGCATATCCAGGTGCACGTGGAACAGGCAGGCACCCCGGAAGTCCCCATTCAGGGGTCACAGGACAGGGCACATTACATTCTCCAGATGCCCATAAGCACCAGTCTCAAATGGCACTCTCTACTCAAGCAACTGGTCCTTTCTCAGGTTGGTTCACTTTCCTGGATCTCCACGACCGTTCAAATGCTTTCACTCTCTCCAAACCCTTTCCCCCTTGTCTGGCCTCCCCTCTCCCAGGTAGATGGGCCTCAGCTCTTACTGAAGGAAAAACAGAAGCTGTCAGATGAGAACTTCACCTTCCCATCTCATCCACAGAAACCAGCTCTCACTGGCAGCTCTCTCCCCTCCTTCTACAATTGAGGGGTGCCTCCTCTCCAGCTTAGCATTCATTCCTCCTTCTCTGCTCACTTTTGATTCTAGCTCCTCCTGCCACCTCGGGAACCTGACCACATCCCTCTCTTGGTTATTTGACTCCTCTCTTTCAACTGGCTTTAGACACCCTCAAGTCTTCCTTAACAACAACAAAACAGAAACAAGAAAATGCCGAACTTGACTTCTTTCTTCATCCTGTCGTCAGGAGCTGGCTCCTCAGAACCACCAACATGGCTCCCAACAAGCCAGAGCTCCTGCCTCTTGATGCTGCCGTCCTTTGGGAGCACAGTGAAGCGTGGTTTTCAGAGCGAGGAAGACAAGCTCAGGATGTGTCAGGAATTGGAAGTTTGCTTTGAGGTGAGTCTTTGCATGTGGGGATCTAGGACTGGGTCACAAGCACGATACCACAGGGACAGCAGGGGAGGTATTCAAAACATCTTCAGGCACAAGCAGTAAGTGCTTTTCTCTGAAGAGTTGAAGGGTCTTTGGGGAAGTTTCTGTAGTGAACAATCACAGTATTTGCTTGGGAGGACAATCCCAAAAGAGTCAAGAAAAGCTAATGGAGAGTGCAATAGCCACCCGCTAACTGGGCGGTCAGTGGTGGTTTCCCTTCTCTGCCTCCGGACTGACTATGGGCTAGAAGGTCTTGGTTCTCAGCCTCGAGCTTCAGCTCTTGCTCCTTCCTTCCATGACTCAACCCTTCAAGAATTTTCTCTGCTTGCTGATGCCATCTTCTTGCCTCCTTCTCACACCTCCTCCCTCCCTCCTGACCTCAGGCACCTTCTACAGCAGTGCCCATCCTCAGCAACCATCGTGTCTTCTAACTGGTTGATATTTTGCAATCCTCATCACACCCGGCCTCTCAGGGCCTGGGTCTCCTGCTCCTCGGTGCCCGTGAGACTACGTGCCCCGGGAGTCCGGCTCCCTCTCTCACACCACTCTTTCTCTTCTTGGCAGACTCATTCTAGTCTACCCAGGTATTAAACATGATGGTCCCACAAAGCCTGGGCCTGGGGCTTTCCTCCTCCCTCTAGGCCTGCTCCCGTGGCAATCCCAGGCATTCCTATTGCCCCAGCTACCATCTCCAGCCTCACCTACCTTTGGAGCTCCACGTCTACCTGGCATCTCCTCTGCCTGTCTCCAAGGCTTTGCGAGCCAAGATTTCCGTAGACATGAAGTTAGCACTGGGACAGACAAATCCCCGAATCTCAGGGGCTCAGCATCGTAAAAGCTTACTCCTCTCTGATATGCCAATCCAGGGCAGAGTTCCTGGTCTGCTGCTTGTTTCTCCCACATGATGAATCAAAGGTCCCGTTTCCTCCCATCTGCTGGCTCTGCCACCTGCCGTAGCCTCAGAGTCCTCTGCCTTTATCCAGTGGGTAGTGTAGGGGAGGAACGAAATGCTTTCCCTCTGCCCTCCTAGATTTAATAGCTCGGTCTATGAGACAAAATGACAACAGGCAGATTAATAGGAGAAAAGGATACAAATGCATTCATTTTTTACTATTACATGCCTGGGGCATCACGGGAAAAAACAAAGTGAATACTGCCCCCCCCCCCCCCACGAGATGGTGAGAATTGAGAGCTTATATACTGCCTGATAGGGGAAGGGGTGGGGAGGTAAAGACAACCCAGGAAAGAGGAAATGATTTTTAGGAAGGACGAGGAGGGACAGACAGTGTGTGACAAATTTGTCAGGCTGTGGCGCTGGCTTCCAGTCTCCTCTCCTGCGGTGAGAGTTAATCTTCCTCATGGATGAAACTCCCCAGGAGGGGACTCTATGACAACCGACCTCCAGCTCCTTTCGGAGGATCCGACTTTAGGCAAGTAAGGAGAGTGCAGAGAAAGCCTCCCACTGCATTGCTGTTCTTCTAGTGCCTTCAGCTCAAAATAACCAGTACGCCAAAGCAGCCCATATTGGGGTGGCGTGTCCTAAGTTCCTTCAGGGGAGTGTAAAAGCTACACCTGAGTTTTAAAAGCTTTGGCCTGGGAAATGATATTGCTTCAACTCGTGTTCCATTGGCAAAACAAACAGATGAAATCAGTCACGGGGTATTATGGGTTGGATTGTTGCCTACCATCCTCCCAAAAAGAATGTTCAAATCCTAATGAGAAGTACCTGTGAATAGGACCTTATTTGGAAATAGAGTCTTTGTAGATGTAATCTAGTTACAATGAGATCACACTGACTTAGGATGGGCCCTAATCACATGACCCTTACAAGATGGTAGAAAGTTAGGCATGCAGATATATACAGAAGAAAGGTGACCCAGTGAAGACTCTGAGACACAGGAGAATGTTCTGTGAAGACAGGGACAGAGATTGGAATGATCCATCTACAAACCAAGCCACGTCAAGGATTGCCTACAACCATCAGAAGCTGAGAGAAAGCTATTTTCTCTCAGAGCCTCTGGAAAGACCTGACCCAGCCACCACCTCCATTTTGGACTTCCAGCCTCCAGAACTATGAGAGAATAAATGTCTGTCAAGTCATTCACTTTGTGGTACTTTGTTACAGCAGCCACAGAAAACCAATATACTTGGCCACACCAGGTTCCAAGAAGAAACATAGTCCCACATTTTGGTGAAAACTTCATCCTACTGAAGGGTTTCTGTCACAAGATGGAAGTCTGAACTCACCCTTTTCCCTCCCACTCTTTGACCTCTGGCTGTTTCTTACCTTAGTGTAGACTCTGCCCTCCTTGTAGGCTAGAAACTTGGGTTTGACCATGACCTCTTCTTCCTCTCCTCCCATATCCATTGCCAAGTCCTAAATATCTCTGGGGTCTACCACTGTCTCCATCACCACCCACTCCCCAAGCAGACACCCCATGTCCTGATCACTGCAGAAGCCTCCTGACTGGTCTGCCCTTGCCCGTGCTTATTTCTTGTTGACCTTCTCCTCCTGAGACTACTGCCTGAATTCAGTTTCCAAATCTCAAATCTGCTTATGTCATCATCCTAGTTATATGAATTAAAGATATTCTATTGTTCAGAGGATAAAGATAAATTTCTCGTGGTCAACAAGGCCCTCTGGGTGCCTGGGTGGCTTGGCTGGTTGGGCATCTGCCTTCGGCTCAGGTCATGATCCCGGGGTCCTGGGATCGAGTCCCGCATCGGGCTCCCTGCTCCATGGGGAGTCTGCTCCTTCTGACCTTCTCCCCTTTCATGCTCTCTCTCACTGTCTCTCTCTCAAATAAATAAAGTCTTTAAAAAAACAAACAAACAAACAAACAAACAAACAAAAACAAAAAAAAAAACCCAAGGCCTTCATAGTCAGATTTTGAAAGTTCATTTGATGTGTCAACTTGACTGGGCCATAAGATGTCCAGGCATTTGGCCATATGTTGCTTTAGGTGTGTCTGTGAGGGTGTATAATTTGAATTGGTAGACTAAGGCAGATTGCCCTTTCTAATGATGCTGGGTCTCCTCCAATCAATTGAAGAGCTGAATTGAACAAAAAGGCTGAGTAAGAGGGAAATCCTCCTGCATGATAGTCTGAGCTAGGACAGACTCAAATGGAAAGATCCATTCTTTTTGGGTCTTGAGCCTGGTGAGTTTCAGACTAGAGTTCACACTTTTGGCTCTCCTGGATCTCAGGTTTTTGGACTTCGACTGGAAACGGAAACACACCATCAACTCTCCTGGGTCTCCAGCTTGCTGACTGCAGATCTGGGGACGTCTCAGCCTCCGCAGTCATATAAGCCTATCTATCTATCTATCTATCTATCTATCCATCCATCCATCCATCCATCCTCCCTTCTTTTCTTCCTCTTTGTTCTGTTCCTCTGGAGAACCCTGACTAATACATTGACCCTATCTATCTCTCTGGTCTCATCTAGAACCACAGACCACATTCCCTCCTGATGTTGGGGCTTTGCATGTGCTCTCCTCCTAGAAAATCTCTTCCTTCTCATCTTGCCCATTTTACTGCTATTCATTTTTCCTATCTCGGATCAAGCATCACTTCTTCTTCCCTAGTTTCCGTGACTAAGTCAAAGCCCTCAATTAGATTCCCATCAACACATCACAAACCCCTCCACTGTAGCACTTGTCAAAGTTATACAACCATTTGACTGTCTGTCTTCTCTATAGCCTGTGAGCTTCACCAAGATAGTCACCATGTCTGTAGTGACTACACCTCACTATGGTGCCCCAGCACCTAGCACAGTGCATGGCCAAAAGAATGTGTGGATCGATTCTTGCCACCATTTGGGGGGAATGTGTGTTTGGAACCCATGCCAGGAATGAGCCAGAGCAGTGATAGACAGTTATCCCTGTCCTGGGTTGGGGAAGGGGTAAGAGACAGGTGAAGAATAGGTATCTTCCATGAGGGGTTTCTCTGTGGGGAACTGTCACCTCCACAGCAAGGGCAGCCAGTCAGAATGGAGGCAGAAGGGAGGTCAGGAGCAAGTCAGGACAAATGCCACACAGTTGCTCCAAGGACACAAATAGACCTCAGGTCATCACTGGAACAAATCTTCTGAAATTGCTCATTTCTCTCTTTAAGGCTTGCTATGAACCAGGTTGCTGTGTTGCCCAAAATTCATATATTGAAACCCTAAATCAGCAATACAATGTTGAAGTTGGAGCCTTTGAGGCTAACTGGGTCATGAATGTGGAGTCCCCATGAAGGGATTAGTGTCCTTATAAGAAGAAACACAATAGAGGCGCCTGGATGGTTCAGTCAATTAAGCATCCAACTCTTGATTTCAGCTCAGGTCATGGTCTCAGTGTCATGAGATCGAGTCCTATGTTGGGCTCTGTGCTGAGCCCTGAGAGTGGAGCCTGCTTGAGGTTCTCCCTCTTCCTTTGCCCCTTCCCACCTTCCCCTCACCTGCACAGTCTCTCTCTTTCAAAAAAACAAAAACAAAAACCCACAAGAGAACTTGCCCCTCTCTTTGCCCTCTGCCATGTGAAGGTACCATGAGAAGACGGCCATCTGCACACCAGAAAAGAGGGCCCTCACCAGTCGCCAGCTCTGCATGTGCCTTGATCTTGGCCTTCCCTGCCACCAGATCTGAGAAAGCAACATCTGTTGTTTCAGCCATCCGGTCTGTGGTGTTTTTGTTATAGCGGCCGAAGCAGACTAAGACAAATCTGGATTTTAATTCTTGAAAATGCCAGAAGGCATCTGCTGCCCAAAGCGACTGGAATAGTTGATGGCTTAGTAAACGATAGTGTTTCAGGTCAAAGTAGAAGTGAAGGGGTATCTTTGGGAGACCGATTTCTTATCCCACATATGACTTGGCCCTCACTGCCAGACCTGGGAGAGGCATCCCCCGCATGCTTTCTCCCAGGACCTACTGCGACAGGACCATGACTGAGAACAGCCGTGGGTCTGGTTCCACCTATAGACTTTACGTTCATTGTCTGCCGGGACCCTCACCACCTCCAGAGAGAAAAAGGCGGTGCCAACCCCATTTCACAGCTGAGGTCTGAAGCTCGGGAAGGTCCCTGCACTGGCAGGCTCACTCGCTGGGGAGGGACAGAGAGTACCTGTGGTGTGAACTTGCCCCTCTGATATCAGAGCCTTTCTTTGAACCACTCTTGGGTGCTGCAACCCAAGCGATGGCATGTGAGGGCGGTGGTTGTGTAAATAAGGTTTAGAATCTTTACTAAAACAATAGCCTCATTATATTTCACTAGGGGAGGGAAGCCATGTGAAAGGGCTGTGTTGTTACTGTAATATATGCACGCGCGTGCTCACGCACTACGGAAGGGAAACATGCTTTCCAGAGCCGTGCTACTAAGAACACTAAAAATGTGACTGGTGGCCCAGCAACACCGGCTCCCTAGAATCTCAAGTGCCCTCCCAGACCCAGCGACTCAGCATCTGCTTTCTTACAAGGTCCCATGCATGTGGTATCTGGAGCAGCCCTGCCAGCATTAGCCTGCCCACCCACCTGTTAATTGCGACGACCCCACACACTCACAGCTACAACTCTCAAACTTTTGAATGTAGAAAAACTGCTGGGGGACTTGTCGCAAATATGGATTCAGTCTCAGTCTCGGAGAATCTCAGTCTCGGAGAATCTAGAATTCCCAGGCTTTTTCATTTCTAAAAGGCATGCCGGGTGATTCTGAGCCATCTCAGTCTGCGTCTCAGTCTCGGAGAATCTAGAATTCCCAGGCTTTTTCATTTCTAAAAGGCATGCCGGGTGATTCTGAGCCATCTGGTCCTACTAGAACACTGTACTTTGACCAGCACGCATCAGATCTTTAGTTTTCCTGCAGAAAATGTGTCCTTAGGAGTAACTGGACTCAGCAAAAGTCTAGATCTTGTCTTGATTGGAATTGAGAGAACAGTTTCAGTTTGGGAAAGTCTACATAATAAATACCCAGTTCTCCTCCTCCTCGGCCTCTCCATTCGTGTCTGATTCCTATTCAGTTCTCAGCAGCTGGGACTCGTGCTTTGATTTAGAACTGGAGTGGAGACTTCCTGAGAGTCATTTTGATTATTCTGCAAAAATAAAAAGCTTGTGCTGTCTCTTTTGGGATGGTTTTTAGATCACTCGGGGAGACGAAATTGCTGTGGCATGTGGGCACTGGGAATCCTGCAGAGCGAAAACCTCTCTCAAAAGTGAGACCTCAGGGGCGCCTGGGTGGCTCAGTGGGTTAAAGCCTCTGTCTTTGGCTCAGGTCATGATCTCAGGGTCCTGGGATCAAGCCCCGCATCGGGCTCTCTGCTCAGCAGGGAGCCTGCTTCCTCCTCTCTCTCTGCCTGCTTCTCTGTGATTTCCGTCTGTCAAATAAATAAATACAATCTTAAAAAAAAAAAAGTGAGACCTCAGGGACTCCAGTGACCAGATAGCTCCAGAAAATCCCCATCGCCCAAGGGCGATTGGGAATTAAAGGGACTTCCCAAACGTGGGATGGCCAGAGGTTTCGGTGAAATTGACACTGTGGGATGCTCAGTGTGCTTAAGAGAGGTTCTCTGTGTTCAGGGGCTGTGAGGAGGTGTGTGTGCTAAGTGCTGAGGAAGCCTGGAAAGGGAGAGGGGGACCCTGTGACATGTCTGGAAGCAGGAGGCCCTTTGCTGGCCCAGAAGGACAGGCGGCAGGCAGCCAAGGACCAGTTTTGAGGCTCGGATGGCGCAGGAGATCCCAGATGTGAAGCAGAGGTGCAGCTAGACAGGAAGGAGGAAATGCAGGCTATGGGTTGACTGCAGGGGGTGGGACGGCCTGGAGGGGCTGTGACAAAGGGAAGAGGAAAGCAACGCCTTCCTTCCTTCCCTCCTTTCTTCTTTTCTTCTCTTCTCCCTCCCTCCTGCCTTCCTTCCCTCCCTCCTGTTTCTGCCCTGCCCGTCTTTTCAGTGTATGGGCTGTCCAGAAAGCAAACCCTTCCTGAGAGCAGAAGATTAGGGGCTGGAGGTGGGCTGGGGTAGAAGGAACACAGAACAATCTAGGACCTCAGGAGACCCACCTGGTTGCTGGCAGCAGGGCTCGGTGGAGGGCAGGAAGCCTGCCCTCCACAGAGCCTGTTTGGATTTGGATCTGACGTGTGTGTAGAAACTGAGTGGACGTGTGAACCGCCTTGGCTTGGGGGCATGTCATGTCCACTCTGAGGGTTATGGGCTGGACTATGTGCCCCCTAAAGTCCTGTGTGGAAGCCCTAACCCTCAGGGGTCGGAAGGCGACCCTGTTTGGAGATGGGGCCTTTAAAGAGGCAAGGAGGGTCAACGAGGCTCAGTGGGAGAGAACACATGCATCTGCCGTCCTTACAAGAGGGGATTCACACCCACAGAGAGAGGTCAGGGATGCGCAGGCGCAGAGGAACGGAAGAGGCAGCAGGAGAGACCCCAGGGGGAGCCAAGCCTGCTGACACCTGCACCGGGGGCTTCCAGCCTCCAGAACTGTGAGAAACTTGAGTGTCTGCTGTTGCGGGGTTGGGGGGCTGGGGCTGCGCTGGGGTTCACCTGAGACATTCGGCGTGTCCTGGGGCGGTCTGGTGGGCAGTGGGGGGTGTGTGCAGAGAGGGAGGAGTAGGGGACAGAGCAAGGCTGAGAACCCAGCCCCTCCTCCCGCCTGGAGCACTGGCCTCGGAGCAGTTCCCTGGGTGGGGCCGCGGTTCTTCAGGTGCGGCCCCACAGTGTTTGCACCTGGGCTCTCCTGTAGATTAGGGGCTGAGGGCTGGCGGTGCTCGCACCCTTTTCTGACTTGTCAGGCTCTGTGCGGATGCAGCTGGGGGGCTGGGCGGTGGAGGTCCCCACTCTCAGCCTGGCCCACGCTGGCTGCTCGAAGCTTCCTGGTCCTGCACCTGGGAAACCTCTGGGAGGGAGGAGGTAGAGGGAGAGAAGCCTCCTGGCAGGGTGACCCCTATGAGGTCCCCGGTCCAGGTGAGTTCGGCCGGAGCCATGGTACTCCCCTCTTGTGGGCGGGGGTGTGGGGGAAGCCGACAGGAGGGCCTCATGGTCTCCCCGGGATCCTGCAGTCAGAACTTGGGGGTACTTTGGGCTAAAGGCAGCAGTGAGGCCTCCAGGGCCATTTGCGGGCCCGCAGGTGCAGGAGCTGCCTCCCCCCTGCGGCCATCATCGGGTCTCCAAGCAGCAGCCCTGCGGAAGCAGCCTTGGGGGATGGGAGGGAGTGTCGCCTCCCAGGGGTGAGAGTCCCTGGGGGGTGGGTACAAGTGAGTAAGTGCAATACCACTGCCTCCCTCCGGAAAGGTGGAACCCTCAGGGCTCGCTCCTGGCCCACAGCAGGTGTGACTGTGCCCTGTGACCCAGGTGGGGCAGACAGGACGGCAGACTCGGTGCCCCCCCCTCCCCTGCCGCTGGCGCCTGCCTCATGTCGCCGTGTGCCAGTGGAGGGTTTCTGGGTCATGAGAAAATTACAGCAAATGCTGCGTGTGTGTGTGTGTGTGTGTGTAACCATATCTGTGAGTGTGACTTTGTGTGTCTGTCTATGTGCGTGTATCTGAGTGTGTGGAGGCAGGGGGAGCCTCTGGTCCCAGCGGAGGACCCTTCTGGCCTGGCTGGCAGGAGGAGGGGGCTTAGCCGCTGGCCTTGGGTGGGCGAGCAGCTGCCTAGGCTGGGCCCTGCGGCTCAGACTGCCCCCAGAGGGCCGTGGTCTGTGTCTCCCCTCCAGAGTGAGATGGCTGAGACACCCCCTCAGCCCTGAGAGCATGGGGGCTGCTGCTTCATCGTCAGCCATGTAGCCCCCGCTGCTCATCACCCCTGCTGTCTTAGGGCTCGGGGCCATAGCTTCTCACCAACTGCCTGGCCCCTTGAGGCTCCTGGAGTTGTGCTCTAAAAACTTAGGGTGTCCTGCCTGGGCTGGAGTCCCTTGTGGCCTGAACAGCAGCAATGTCCCATCAGGCCCGAGGGGCACGTTTGGGAGGTGGACAGAGTGCTCTCCAACTCACCCCACTGCACCCCAGTAGGACTAGGGACTGGAAGGCCTGGAACACAGGATTAAAAAAAAAAAAATTGATTTAGAGCGAGTGGTTCTGGCAGATGCCATCAGGCTCCCCCAAGGACCCACCAGAATTTTTTTTGGTCAACTTTTAGGATTGTTCAAAGCCCCTCAGCGGGGAATGACCAAGAACTTTACCATTCCAAAGGAATGCCCATGTGGTGGGGAGGGGGTGTGGATACCACCAGCACCTTGAGGAGGGCTGCTTTTAGGGTCAGATTCACTTTTTTTTTTTTTTTTTTAATGGTGTGTGATCTTCTTGACTGTTCTCACTCATTCTTGATGGTTTTATGGGACAATTTCCACTGTTTCCAGAATGATTTGGAAATCTAGAATGCTTGTTTCCCCCCTTGTTCATGCTTCATGAAACCCCGTGTTCTCATCTGCTAGCTGGGGGAGCCGGCTGGGGTTCGCACTTGCAATGGGGGGGGCAATTAAAGCTGAGTTCGGTGAGGAAACAATTTCTGGAGGTGTGGACAGGTTGAGGGACCAAGGAGGCCAAGAGCCCTCAGGGTCCCTTGGGTGGGGGGCGGGGGTTGAGCTGTGGCACCACAGAGCTGGACGTCCTTGTCCTCCTGCTCTTATGCACCCTCGGCAGAGCCGAAGCAGCAGCTGGAGTGTCAGGGAGCTTGGGTGGTGCGGTCCACGGGGTCAGAGCTGAGCACGACCCGAGCGGAGACCTGGTGGATCGTTCGCCCGATGGGGTGATTGTTCTGTGATGATGGCTTATTAGACTTGACCCACATTTACCTGTGAATTCTGTGCACCCCGTGTGGTGCTGAGTGCTTGCGGATACAGGGGTGCAGACTGTTCCTGCCCTCCTGAGCTCTGAGGTTGAGAATTGTAGTTAATGACCGTGAAAGTGTCTCTGGGCCCACCTGACAAGGCCTGTGTTCTGCAAGTGACATTAGGGAGCTGAGGCATGAAGTCTCAAGCAGCTCCTATTCCCTAAGCCCTTCTCTGGACTCCTCTGCCATCTGGCCCTTCCTGCCAGCCGACTGCCTTTGTTGGACGTGTATTTGGCCTCATCGTAGTGGAAAGTGTGTGTTTGCTGGTCACATATTGATGGAGGGCCAGCAGCCAGGGAACATGCAGAGTCGTGAATAACAGGGAACTTGTGATCCTCCTAACACAGTGAAAAACCCATACATGAGTGATGAGAAGCTGATGGGTCGATATTGGTGGCCACCGACGCTGATGTGTTTCCCATGTGATCTTCCACTTAGTTGCAAAAGCCCCTTAGCTTACCTGTGGCAGGAGCATGCTTTCCAAAAAGCCAACGTTCTCCCAGGGCCCGGAAGTGTGTCTTACAACTGCTGTGATGGTTGCGCATATCCCAGAGGACAAAGCTCTGGGTTGATGGTTGCGCATATCCCAGAGGACAAAGCTCCAGGTCCCTTCCTCCTCCTGCCTGGAAAAGGCCGGTGGCTGCTGTGTGGGTGGGGAGAGGGCCCCAGCGAACCTGAGGGGCCATCCAGGCCAGCAAGTCAAGGGGGACAGCTGAGGTCAGCCTAGCTCTGGCCTTCTGTGTTCCTGCTTCTTAGCTTCTCTGTGGTAACCCAGAGTGAGGCAAGAGGGCTGGCTGGGCTTTGGAATCAGACCTGGATTTGAATCCCGCCTTTCCCACTTCATAACTACGAGCTCTTGGGAAAGTACCTTTTCAGAGCCTGTTTCTTCTGCTGTGAAATGAGAGCGTAATCCGTAATTTGACGGTTTAAGGGTTACATAAGAACATGGGCTTGGCATGCCTTGCACTGGTGTGACGTGTGGTATCTACTTGGCACGTGTGACATCATCCCCGCTCTGCCCCTCCAGCCAGTAACGTCCAAGGGCTTATCTGCCCATCATAGTTCATGTCTCTGGCTTCTCACCAAGCCGTCCAGCTGCCCTGGGAAGGCGTCCCTGATTTCAACCTGCCAGTCTTTTTGGTCTTCACTTCTAGGACCAAAAGGTGGCTCTAACTTGGCCTGCCTTGTCATCCGCATGCCAGGCTGACTCTCGAGCACCAGTTACCAGCCAGCTGCCTTGGACTCCTCCTCGCCAGGACCCTCTGGAGAATCTGGCCTGCCCTGGTGCTTCCCTTTCGAGCTTCTGCCTTTAGAGCTCCCTCTAGAGATCAGCATCATGGTACCTGGGAAAGGTGCCTTCTACCCACCCTCGGGGGTCCCTCATCAAACTCTGGAAGCCCCTCCCTCAGGGACAGGCCCTTGGGGTCCCTCTTGTCACCCACAAAACCCAAGGTAAGACCTATTTAAAAATGGTAGGTAGACCGCAGTGAAAACACAAAATGGGAGGTCTGCTCATCCATGAGGTCTCCAAGGTCATGAGTGTACAGCCCTGAACCCCCATTATTGCAATTCTCCACCCCGGACCCGACGCCTGGGACGCAGGGCTCTTCTGAACAGCGTCCCTAGTCAACCCTGCACGAGGCCATGTACCGTGGGCCAGCTCAGATTTATAATATGTGAGCTGTAGCTCTGTCTGGTTTAAAACTTTCTGGCCGTGTGCATCCAGAAATTGTTAGTGGTGGGGGCTATGTAATCTGATGTCAAAACTACCTTCCAGTGAGAGACTGGCGGTTTTTCTTGTTTCTTGGGTTTTTTTTTGTATTAAAAACCATCTAGGGTCTCTGCATTTCTATTTTAGACAACTCTTGGGTTGCTTATTTTTTTTTTAGCCAAAACTTTATTTCTTGTGCTTATTCAGAGGAACAGTGCCTCGAAGATGTTGATGTACACAAATCTTTGTGCAATGTTAGGATGCGGATCCTGTATTCGTAGCAAGCCCCCAGTGTTGCTCGGACCACACTCGGAGTAGCGGGACGGTGGTGAGAAATGGCAGAGGCCAGCGCCATACTCGCTGGGCGTGTCTCCATGCCGTGTGTCTGCGGACTTTCTGGAGTATCTATTCAGAAGTCTGAGTGGTCTTTTATGGGGTGAGGTCTCTGAGCAAGGCCTCACATCCTGCTGGGAGCTCCTTGGGCAGTAAGAAGACCATGCCTGTCACCAATTACTTTTATAGCCTTTCACCTCAGTTGTGCCTCACCATTGCACCATTGCACTTCTGGAAGCTGTCTTCTAAGTTGGTGTTAACTTGTGACCCAGGATTTAGTCTTCGTTTTCTCCCTTCCCAGGCCGCCAGCACTCTCCTGCCTGGCCCTGCTGTGACATGGCCAGCGCTGTCCTTAACCACACGGTCCGCAGAGACTCCCCCCAACCCAGAGGAACTCAGGCCACCCCCTCACCACCCCCTTTCTTTGAAGGACTTTCCCTATCAATGGACCAATTAACAGGTAACAAACCTACAGGGCTCAAATGTTCTCCAGCAGATGGCAAGGGGGCCAAGGCAGCCTCAGGCTCTGATCTCGTGGAGGCAGCCAGAGGCTGCAGCTCAGGCCTGAACCGGAAATGTCTGAGAGACAATTCGGCAGCAGGGGCAGTAAACAGTTTTATTCTAGCTGTTGGGGAAATAAAGAGGACAGGACAGAGTAACAAGGAGAAGGCTCTCAAGTGTTGCCTGCTCCCCCACTGGCAGGGCAGGGCCCGTGGTACGGAGTGGTTTCTGTGCGGTAAGGGACCACCCCAAAATGGGCCAGGTGGGTGAAGACCACAGAAACCGTAGAAGGGGAGTTTTTAAGTTAAAAACAAAGAAAACCCGAAGAACATGAATAGCCTTGCATTTCATGTCTCCTGTGTCCACTGAGGTCTACCCTGGGGAAATGGAGGGAAAGTAGTGACCTCTGCTGTCACTGGGCTGGGCCAGACTCAGGCCCCTGGGGCAGCCACTCTTGGGGGTGGGGGAACAGACCCTCCCCAGGCAGGGCTGTTGCTCCAAGATAGAGTGGCTGCTGCCATTTCCTCCCCAGGTAGCCGCATGAGCCTTTCTGCCTGGTTGGTATCCGTCTCTTATTGAAGAATCAAGGCTGACTAGAGGAGAGAAGCCCAGTCTGGGGGAATGACCCAGGCAGAGCAGTTAGTGTGGTCCTGTGGGGCGTGCAGCTAGGCAGGGCTTCCTCCCAGACTTGTGTGAAAGGGGAGAGCTGAAGAAACCGGCCTGAGGAAGCAGGGCTGGTAAGGGGCTGAAATTGCCCCTTGTGGTGGAGGGTGAAAGGGCAGAACCTCAAAAGTCTTCTAGAACGGTCTGCCAAGTGGCCTCCTCCTCTCCACATAGGCTCAGGCTCCTTGACTCCTTGTCAAAGGCCCAGGTTGCCTGGGATGCAGGTCACTGGGACAGCTTTGGTGGTGACCTTCATCCCCTACCCTCAGTCTCCTCCTCCTTTACCTTGAGAAAGCTCATGTCAAGGACAAGCAAAAGAAGCCTCTTGACAAAATCTTCCATTCCTAGACCCCTCCCCACAGGCCAAAATAGGGTTTAAAATTAAGTAGTCTTTAAAAAAAAAAAAGGACCAACAGCTTCCTAAGTTCATACAGACCCAATACCCAAATACAACTAACCTGATTTTCAGACCCAGGAAAGACCCTGGTGGCATGTGTCACCCACTAGACGTCCCCCTAAACTTGGCAGGACATTCAAGGCAGATGGATGGTGGAGAGCTCTGTGGGCAATTTCTAGATGCCAGTGGCCTTGCTCCTCAGAAATGCTTTCCATCTGCCAGGTACTCACCAGGGAGCCGAGCAGGCTGGGAACCTGGGGTGGCTCATCAGACGCAGCAAATGACAGACACCAAGAGCAGAAGGTCAAGGGTTCGTGATTTGTTCCCAGTTTGCCTCAACACCAGGTAGGTCCCCCTTAACTGTGAGTTGATTTTTAGAGATTGCATTCACCATGGCCCCTGACAAAATCAGTCTTAGAATCGAATCCAGCCAAGGAAAAAGTCATTGGCTTTAGTACCAAAAGTACAATATTTAGTACCAAATTCAATTCAATCTAGGGCTCTGGAGGAGGATCCTGTTCTCTCCCCAGCGGTTTCTTAAATTCCGCCATCCTGTGCGCCTGTCAGCTTCGGTCCAGCTCTGCTAAGCACAGCTGTGTGTGCTCGGCCTCCCCGGGGCCCTTTCCTGTGTGCAAGTGGGGATGGCAGATGAAGCAGGCACGCAGGGCAAGGGGTGACCGGGGCCACACAGGTGTCTACACATACACATACATGTATATAGAAACAAAATATTTTAATTCTCTTTTCACAGGGCCCCAGGCCGCCGCCTGTCAGGTGAGCTCCAGCAGGGACATGTCTTGCAGCCACGTGCCTCAGGACAGGTCATGGAGGCCGGTGGGGGCGAGTTCCAGCCGCAGCTCTGCAGACAGCTGTCCGGGCATCGAGCAGTCCCTGCCTCCTCGGGTGACTGAGCCGCGGCTCCAGACGCCGCATGTCCCGGCTGTCAGGTGCCTCCTCCGAACACCCAGCGGGTGGCTGACGCCTACTGTGGAGTTTGAGAAAACCTGTGATACGGAGCGAGCACAGTCAATGTGCCCATGACGCACTCTAACGTAGAGTACAGGAATACCCACCACGGAGCGCAGCCCCGGCCGCTCCACAGCCGGGAGGTGCCAAGGGCCAACGTCAGCGCGTGCGGGGGCGGGAAGGCACAGGAAACCGCCTGCCACGCCGTTCCCCGTGACCGGCACCGAGAACTTGTCCTTTGTCCCGTTGGTGGTAGGAGCGGTAACAGAAACTATGGCATTTTCTAAGAGCAGAGGATGTCATGACCCAGAGATTACTTAGAACTAATTACTGAAGGTCAGGCTGCTCTCTGGAGGGCGGGACTGGCTTTGAAGGCCGAGGAGGGCTGACGGGGCATCTCTCAGACACACGTTCTCACCCAGGGGTTGGGGGGGAGCACAGGACTGGACGGGAGTGCACTTCCAAGAGCTGACACAAAAATAGATTGGCACACTCTTTTGATACAGTGAGGGTATCTTTTAAAAGCTCTCCCCCAGCTGCTACAAATTCTCTTCCCCACTCTATTCTGGAACTTTGCTCTCCTGAGTTGGATCAGGTCTGCAGGGGAGGCCCTGAACCATGCTTGCGAGGTTTGGATGGGCCCGGGGAAGAACCCCAGGGTGGGGACAGCGGGGAACTCTTGCCAGGGGAAAGCCAAAAGGCCTTCTGCCACCTTCTGCACACGTCTCCCTTCCCTTGCTGTGTAATAAACTGCTCCCGGCTCATCCCGGCTATAGCCAGACCAGGACTCCCTGAAAAGTTTCCAGTACTGCTTCTACCCAAAAACATGTTGAGAAGAAAAAAGGTTGGTATGTCGAGTTCTGTTTTTGCATTTCCAGTAGTAAGTGCTGTTCCATGGGCTCAGAGGAAGTGGTCTCTACCCCTCCTTGGGGCCTGTGCTAGGAGCTCTGGATCAGGCGTCTGTAATGGGGCATGACTTCGTGCTCCGGCAGGTGGAGCGCAAACTCCAAGGCCACTAACACTGGGAATTCAAAGGCAATCAGTTCTCGTCTATTCAGCCGGAACTTCTCTTCCAGTTTCTGCAGCAGAATGAAAGGAAACCAAGAGCATTTTAGCTTTGAAATCAAATTCAGAGGCTTTCTCCATGTGTAAGCCCTCTATCCCCCTAGCTAATGCATGTTTACAGAGAAACTCTTTAGGGGCAAGACTAGGAGGACGGAAGGGGGGCATCAGCTGTACTTCCTGTTCTCAGTCCAGATGGAGAAGGAACCTAACCCCCCCCTAGGACACATGGTCTGCCAGGAGACTGCCATACAGCCCAGACTTCATCTCTCAAGAATCCTGCAAGGTCAATGCTACATTTATGTCCACTTGACCGATGAGAGAAGATGGGAGTCAAGAGAGTAAGAAGTCTGTCAAAGAGGATGTGTGTGGTAAACCTTGACTGGGATTCAACCTCTGCCTGTAACAGTAGAGGATTCAGGTGTGGAGGGAAGACTAAAAAGATACCATATTCTCTACAATAGTAGTAACGACGTGCTAAGTTTGGGATTGGGGCAACTGACTATGTAGTTTGGTCCTTTTATTTCATACACAAGGACCCCAAGACCTGCTGAAATCACCTGCCTTTCAGAGCATCGCCCAGCTGGAGTGCGTGCGGACGGCAGTGCTCAGCTTGTGCCCAGGGGCTCCCCTCCTGCACTGCCTCTCGCTCCAACCAGCTGTGAAGGCAAACGCCCAGGGGCAGGGTGAGGAGGGAAGTCCTTGTTTTTGCCCGAGTGCATTCTGCTTTGGCTTAATAAAAACAAGGACAACAACAAAACTCGCCAGGAGAGCAGTTTGTGCCCCCGTTCAGGTTCTAACTGGGCTGGGATCTTGCGTCAGCTTCGTTGCTACTGCAAATGTCAAACCACAGCCCGTGTGTGCTGTGTGGACACGGTAGGCTCTCGCCGGATGGTGTCTTTCTCAAATACAACTCGATGTGCATAACATCACATGCACAAAGATTAGTTCATCGAACATCTACGTACACCGGTTGATTCTCCGATTTGGTACCCAAAGATCCCCCTCCACGTTCCTAAAAGTACAGACAAGTTAGACGAGCACCATTTCTTAGGAGCAGTAAAGCACTGACTTAACACTTCCTTCCATCAATGGCTGACTAGAAACAAAATGTGGAACAGACATGCAGTGACATACTGCTCAGCCTTAAAAAGGAAGGAAATTCTGACACGTCACAACACAGATGAATCTTGAACACCAAATGCTAAGGGAAATAAGCCCATCACAAAAGACAAATAGGAGGTGATTCCACTTAGGCGAGATTGCTCGAGTCTGATTCAGAGACCGTAAGCAGACCAGTGGTGGCCGAGGCCTGGGATGGCTGGGAGGGGGAGTTGGTGTTTAACGGGGACACAGTTTCAGTTTTGCCAGACAATGGTGACGGCCACACGCTATGAATGCACTCAATGCCACTGAACTGTACACTTAACAACTGAGCCCCTCAAGCGCCCCATTTTTACTATTTTTAAGTGTCTGCCTTTGGCTCAGGTCATGATCCCAGGGTCCTGGGACTGAGCCCCACACTGGGCTTCCTGCTCAGCCAGAAGCCTGCTTCTCCCTCTCCCACTCCCCCTGCTTGTGTTCCTTCCTTCGCGGTCTCTCTCGCTGTCAAATAAAATCTTATAAAAAAGAACAGTAAAAATGGTAAATTAAAGCAAAAAAGAATGCTCTTATGTGGGAAGTACCTCCATTAGCTCCCTTTCTGCTTTTTCTCCTTTCCAACTGAGCCAGCCACACAAACACATACACAGGGCCTTGTCATAGCCATGACCTGGAACTGCTGTATTCTGACGCTTTGAATTCTGGGTCCTTGTTGGCCCGGGCACCTCAGCTCCTCCTAGGGTTAGCCTAGGATGCACAACTTGCCAGTGGGCACATCTTTCCTGTGCAAACCCACCAATCCAAGGCCCACACCCCAACTGTCTCCTCAATCTGCCTCTCGCAATCCACCTGCCCTTAGCACCCAGGGCCAGGGAGACAAGTAGGGACAGTGCCTCAGCCCAAGTCCACGGAAATGACTCTTACTAGACAGCCTGAAGCCTGCCTACCCTGCCTGGCCTGTTCCTTCCCATAGGAACCACAAGAGAGTCTCCTGCCCAGTTCCCCCTTCTCCTTCTGCCTCCTGACCAACCCGGTACTTCCCCACACGGCTCCCTATGGTATGATGTCCCTTCCCCCCATCCTTATGTTGGCACCCTATCCCCCAACATGCTGATATTAAGTGAGGGGCTCTGGGAGGTGATTAGGTCGAGGAGCTGAGGAGTGCAGTCCTTGCGATGTAAGAGAGCTGAAGGCTTGCTTGTTAGCTTTCCCTGCCATGTGAGGACACAGTGAAAACCTGTCCATCACAAGCCAAGGAGAGGGCTCTCACCAGGAACTGAAGCAGCTGGCACCTTGATCTTGGGCATTCCTAGCCTCCAGAACTGTGAGAAATAAAGGTCTGTTGTTTAAGCTGCCCTGGCTATGGGATCTCGCTATGGCAGACAGAACTAAAACACTTCCCTTGGGAACTGTGGTAAAAAGTGTCCTTTTCAATGGCAACGTCTCCTGATCTGTTGGTTTTACTGTATCTCAAATTTTCTATGACTCCAGGCACTCACATATCCATCCAAGATTGGGGTCTCCTTGCTTTGAAGGGGTGCTCCTTTAAAAGCAGGAGAAACCACTCAATCAAACCCATGCCCTTCCTCAAAGAAGAGGCAAGTTAAGACCATAGGAAGCCGAGGTCTGCTGAGCCAAAGTGTCTGACGGACGCTCTGTGATCACAATGCCCAAGTCCCCTTCCTGTTAGAATGGCTTCTGTGACTTTGAGAATAAGTTCGCCCCTCAGGTTGTCTGAAAATAGGATTTTTATGGCCAGACCCAATACTGGGGATCTTCGGTCTCGTCAAAGTGGATCCTCCCTCTGTTCCAGAATAGCCTCCAGAAGAGCCTGAGCTGGGGGGCCTGACCGCTGCTGCAGGATGACCTCCCAGCCCTGCTCTTTCAGTGGCTACTAACAACCGGAATTTTCCCAGGCAGGATCACCAAGCAGGCTCTTCCCACGTGCTCCCTCAGCCAACAGGACTCAGGTCACTCACGTCAATTAAATGCTTGACTTCGTGTTTTTTGAGGTCACTTCCGATTTTGGCTGCTAACAGTACACACGCTCCAGCACAAAGCTTCCGGTTCTGTTTGTTTAGCTTTCCCTTGAGGGCGAGCTTCTCAAAATAGACAAAGGCCATGGCCACTGTGGGCTCCTCGAAGCCACAGTCCTCCTGGGCAAGCTTCCGCATCTCTCGCTTCAGACTAGAGAAACACAGGAAGAAAGGAACATTACTGGGAGTTTCAGAGGCCTCCAAAGAAAATGACTAGTCCATCCTGAAAGCCTTTCCTTTTTCTCATTCCCAGAAGGGTGACGTGGAATGGAACAAATCCTGAGGAGTAAGAACTTTCCATTCTCTGTGGGCAACAGACTTAAGCTGCTAGGGTTCTTCTCTGTTGGTGGAACTGGAGACCACGTCAACAAGGGACACGGAAGACCACACTGAACCCAGGTGGTGTCTGAGGGTCTCTGGAAACTAGGCGTAGAGCTGTCCAAAGGGAAAGAGGGAAACTGAGGGGTAACACGATCAATCTAGAGAAACACCAGGAGAAAGAAACTAGACGCTTGGTATCAACTCTGCTGAGGGTCCGCCATGTTCAGAAACTATGGCAGAAGAGGGGTCAGGCTAGCAACACAACGGCCAGTGTACTCAAGAATGCTACCCAGCAAATGGACGCAGTGGGAATACTTCATTTTTCTCACGTCTTTGGCTTGGAACATGGCAGAGTCAAATCAGCACTGGGCTACACAGCATGCAAATGCTGGCACATACTCCCACGCTGTGTTGGCATAGAGTCTGGCCTCTGTCACCATGTGCACTGAGAGTCTGTCCGGCTACACAGACGCAACCCCAGGCAGCTCCTCTCTGGCCCGGCACGTGTGGGTCACCACAAAGTTAATCCAGTCTGCTGCAGGGAAACATGGGCCTGATTCTGCTCTGGCTGCTCTGCTAAATGCTTAAAGGTAGTGCTTGGCTGGCAACTCTTGGGTGGAAGGCTCAAATGGAATTCCCTCAAAGGCTGTCAAACCAACTCTTTTCTGTCTTGTCTACATTTGAGAAAGCAGGGAACTGAATGTTTCCTATTCCGAGTTCTCTGTAACATAACCCTGACTGGACAGCTGAGCCTCGGACAGTAGGAAATAATGGTTCTTTCACGTAAGGAAACTACCCTCACACCCATGTCAACTCAAGTTGAGAGCTCCGCCTTCTGCCCTGCTTCCCTCAGCTCTCGCTCACGGAGGCAGGAGCCAGCCAGAGGCGGGTGAGCCTTTCCTCACTGCACACACCTGTTTTATTTCCCTGAACTACACGAGGAACCTGCATACAAAAAGTGAGCTGAATGCATGCCAGGAAGAGGGTCTGAGTGGAGAGTTCAAGTGGATGTTGAGCCTCACGTACCTCCTTATTTTGCTGAGTGTCAACTTAATGTGAGGAAACTTCTCCTTGAAGGTCTCATTCATGTCCTTCTTGAGATCTGAGGGCTTCACATAGTCGATTACTGTGGTCTGTAACAAATCGGGCAACTCGGGTCACTCTTTCAAAAACTTTTTTAAAAAGTTTATTTATTTGAAAGAGAGAAAGAGCACGAGTAGGGGTGGGGAGAAGGAGAAGGAGACCCCCCCCCCACAACTGAGCAGGGAGCCCGACAGGGGGCTCGATCCCAGGACCCTGGGATCATGACCTGAGCTGAAAGGAGATGCTTAACCGACTGAGCCACTCAGGTCACGGGTTACAATTATGTGCACATTATGGCCATCTTACTTCTGACAGCACCAAGCAGTGAGGAAGCCTGGAGGAGAGGCACAGCAAGAGCCCCGCTGAGCCTGAGCGCCTGAAGAGGACATGGCCTCTGGAACACGATCCGTGCTACAGCAGGACCAGGCAACATGAGGAAGCAGCAGCCTCCAGTCCGTCAGCAATCAAGGTCTGGCGGGGAGGGAGCCCCTCTCAGTTCCTGTGCCTCAGCCTGCTATTCAGACAGCACAGTGTTTAGGGCACTAAACAGTTGTGGGCACCCACACACGAGGCTTCAAGCCACACTTGACCATCACTAGTTGTCCAGCTGTGGGGCATTATCCAAGGACCCCAAACATCAGGTTCTACATCTATAGGATGAAAGCAGCTAACAGTGCCTACTTCACATGGCTATTTGGAGAACTATGAGACATGTCAAGGGCTCTGTGCAGCGCCTGGCATACAGCAAGCACTCGATAAATGTTAGTGATTTTCTTTTTCATTGTGGGAAAATATATATCACACAAGTATACATTACACACAAAACTTAGCATTTTAACCATTTTAAAATATGCGGTTCAGCGGCATTCAGTACATTCATGCTGGTGTGTGGCTATCACCACCACCCATCACCAGAACTTTCATCATCTCGCAAAACTGAAACTCTGTCCCCCTTCATCAAGTCTTTATTCCCCTCCCACCCCAGCTCCCACTGGCAACTGCCATTCTGCTTTCTGTCTCTGAACCTGACTCCTCTCAGTCCCTCATATGAGTGGGATCATACAGTGTTGATGTTGGTCCTTTCGTGCCTGGCTTGTTTCACTCAGCATCACGTTCTCCAGGGTCAAGCAGTGCAGCAGGGGTCAGAATTCCCTTCCTTTTTAAGGCTGGATAACCCTCTGTTGCATGTACATGATGTCAGCTACCAGTAACAGTCCTTTAAACCCTGGGTTTCTTCCTCTTCCTCTCCCCTTCTTTTCTAAGTAGGCTCTTTGCCCAGCACGGGGTTTGAACTCACAATCCCGAGATCAAGAGCTGCAGCTGCATGCTCCATGGACCGAGCTAGTCAGGCACCCCTCCCTCCCCTCCCCCTTGCCATCCTTAAATCCTAGCCATCCTTAAAGAGTGATTCCTTCGAGCCCCTTCTGAGGCCCCGGGTCTTCCTGGCTAGTCGACACTAGACAGTATTAACTCTGAAGGAAACACGGTCTCCGGCCAGGCCTCACTAGGTGAGCCTCACTCCTCCTCCTTGGAATTCTGCTTTTGAGGGGCCCCAACAATGCCTGACACCTCCCTGGCTGGCTGGAGGCGATAACCTTCACCAGGCAGAGCCTGAGAAAGGAGCAAGTGCAGATTCTGCTGAGGAGGCCCGATCCTGGGGATGGCTTCCGTGGCCCGGTGCCTCCCAAGGGATGCGTCACCACTTTCCTCCACGGCTCTAACACCAGCGGGCGGCTATCCGTAAACACCTCCACTCAGAAGATGCCTGGCTGGACAGGATTTTAGTACAGGCACGTGGAAGGCCTCTGGTGTGTGTTAATAACCCAGAGGAGCCGAAGAGCCAGCCTGTCCCCACTCACATTGATCCTAACAGCACCTTCATAACAGCAGCTTTGGCGAGTAAAAGCGAAACCACAGCAAGACGAACTCAAAACGGTTCCACCAAACTTGTTCAGAACTTCCTCAGATTCTGGATGGAAGCAGACTTGGTGCGATGCCAAGAGCTCTTCCGTGGCGCCATGTCTCTTTGGCCCCGTCAAGAAGGCTCCCCCTCAGCTGGCCCAGGACATGCCTGTTCTGGAAGCTGCCCTGTTGCCCCTGTGATGTGCGGGCAAGGAGCAAGAGTGGCCCCGTGGCCCCAATGTGCAAACACACGCATGCACGCTTGTGTATGGCGAGGTTTTGCTGGACGCCCAGAGAAGGGGAGCACGGGACATCATGGAGGCCGCTCAGTGTCTCGCAGAGCGGGCGCTTCCCCTGTGGCAGCCCTCCAAGACGCGTTTATCATCCCGAACAGACGGGGTGGAACAGGATGTACGATTTTTCATTTAGGAAACAGGCAGCAGAATGGGGAACTACATCTAACACGGTTACCTCAAACTGGGCCTGCTGGCCCATCAGCCAATTCTTCTGTTTCCGAAATACCCAGCCCTCCCTCCCTCTTCTACCCCACACAAGGCATCCCAAACTCTCGCGGGCAGCCTCTTCTGCTGGTCCTCGGTGGACTAGAGTTTTAAGCAAAGACTCACCAGCCCTTGCTGGGGACTGAAGCCCCGGGAGCTCCAAGCAAGGATCTCCCGGAGTGGGAAGGGGAGATCTGGAGCCTTGCCTGTGGCAGCCACAGCACCTCTGCTCTATCTTCTATGGAGCTACACACACCACGGCTTTCCCTCGGCCAGAGAAGCAGCCTGCAGCCGTGAGCCCCATCTCCCAGATGGGGAGGCAAAGGCTCGGAATGGGGAAGGGGCAGGGCCAGCACCAGGAGCCGGGGCTCTCAGCTTATCACTTGCACTGCCTTCCTGCATCTCTATCCTTCATCGGGCTAAAATGAGCAGGGGAGACAGCTCGAGACTGCCGGCAGGAAGGAAGGGCCGGCTGGCAGAGGGCAGCTCTACCTCCAGCAAGGTGGCGGCCCTGAGAAAGACGTTCAGCCTCCTGTGGCCTCGCCTCCCACGTCCCTGAAAAAAGGATGGACACCTGTGAGAACACCTGGTGCAGCTGCTTCACAGGTTCCTCCTGGAGCTAACAGAGAGAACACTGTGTACCCAAAGGCCACTGGTGAATCAAGAGCACGGAGGCAGGAGATGGCAGAGACCAGGGCGTGTGGGTGGCGCCCTGGGAGTCATCTGCATGGTGATGCTGCCCAGGGGACCTGCACGCCTAGCAGAGTCTCCTTGCGGGGCTGGCACCCAGCCATGGTTTGGCCCCGAGCCACTCCTGTGGGGTCACCTTCCCCCAGCCTCCAGCGGCCTGGTCCCTCTTCCTGTGATTGGCCTTCACTGCACACAACAGTTCAGACAGGGGACTGTCCAGGGAGGATTCCAGATACTGTTCCAGTTCTTTGTGGACCTGCGCACCGGTGCAAGAAGGCACCACTGAAACGGAAGCCAAGCTTCTGGTCTTCCTGCTGCCAAGAAAAGTCACGGCAGGAGTCCTGAAGTCCTGGGTGCCTGTTCTGCTGGTGGAGACCACAGCAGGCAGTGTGGATCTGAAGCTGCCTGAAGGCGGCAGTGGCACTGCCATGTCTGAAACTGGCAGCTGGTGCCCGATCCCAACCATCTTCTGGGCCCTAATCAAAGATGAGGTCAGGCAGCGGCTCCCCTGGTGGCCTGGTTCTGCAGGGTGGTCCCGGGGTCATTCCTGAAATCCCAACTTAGGTAGTCGTGTGCACCTCCCCAGTGACTGCAAGCTATTCAGTATTCGGTGATAAATCCCTTATAAACTAGCTTGCATGGATGCTGTTCTTTGTAACCGAATCATCACTGATGCACACACTACCTTCACTGATGGCCTTGACCGATACCCTAAGTCATTCACACCTGGGAAGACATGGGATAAGGGCAGAGCCCACGGGGGATCCTCTGGGGGATAAGGCCCCAATGTCATCAGTTCCCCAGGGCGCCGAGACTTATCCCGGGGGCCCTCACACACCATTTCCTGACCAGACTGATTTTCAGAAGGACCCCACGAATACTGATGACCCAGCTCAGCCTGTAGCCCTGGGCCCAGGAGAGACTGTTTTCACAAGCAACCGTGCCCTAGCCTGCCCTAGCTCTTGGGGTACAGATCCAGAGCCTACTATTCCTGAGAGTAGGAGTGGACATGTGCATTTACTTCCAGGCCAGTCCTGGACAGGTGAACAGAGAGCTGACACGGAGTCCTGGGCCCAATGCCTGGCTTTCAGCGTGGGCGGCACATGGCAGCTACAGGGAGAGCCAAGCCCTTGACTTCATCTCCTGGGTGACAGAATTCCTCCGGATCCTGGCTCTGCTGTCTAGAGGTACAGAAGCAGCACCCTGTCATCCTTCCCGTGTGGAGTTTCCAGCCTTACAGTCACGTCCTTGCCACTGCTCCTGGCGTGGAGTAGGAAGCCTGCCGGCAGCCTCACTCTCCACTTATTTGGCTGACGCTGGGCTACTCTGGGTCATTTCTAAAGTAGATATGGTCCATTTGGGGGTGGAGGATCTCTGCAAACCTTCGTCTCTATCGAGGCCCCCCATTTCCTGGCCCCCCCATGTGGTTGGCAGCCATCAGGACATGTGGCAGAGGGAAGGGCTCCACTGGACATGGGAGAGCCGGGCCCAGCAGTTCCAGGGTGGCTGCTCTGCGAAGTCCAAAGGCATCCGGGGAAGGAGAAGAGAATATAGACTACTGGATGACCGTGGCTGCCGCACCTGAGGCAGGGGCCCAATGAGGCCATCGTTTCAGTCCATTTGCTGACATATGGCAGCGGGGTAGGCTGGCCTCTGGGGCAATGAAAGGCCTCCATGACTTACGACAGGAAGAGGACGGTGGTAAACTGTGGACGTCAGTCTGAGCACTTCAGGAAGGCAGAGAATGCACAAGTAGCTTCGTTCAGTTTCCTGTGGCTGCCGTCTCCCAGCACCACAGGCTGCACGGCTCAATAGGAATTTATAGTCTCTCAGTTCTGGAGGCTACGGGTCTGAGATCAAAGTGTCAGGTAGGTTCTATTCCCTCTCAAACCGTGACTAGAATCCTTCCTTGCTTTTCCCAGCTTCTGGCAGTCCCGGGCAGTCCCTGGCTTGCAGAGGCATCACTGCAGTCTCTGCCAGTCGTCACTCGGTGCCCTCCCCACGTCTGTCCACGTGGCCGTCCTCTCTCTGGCTCTCTCTGTAACTCTCAAGTCACACTGGGTTAGGTCCACCTTACTCCAGTAAAACCTTGGCTTAACTGCCTGCAACAGTTACACACCTGCAACACCCTACTTCTAAAATAAGGGTCCAGTCTCTAGTACTAGGGATTAGGACGTCAACCTGTATTTTGGGGGGACACCTTTCACCTCAGGGCAGTGGTGTTTGCTCTTAATGGTGCAGTTACACAGCCCTGCCGTGCTCTGATCCCAGCTGATCTTCCCAGGCTGGGAAGTCTCTGGAAGTCTCTGCTGCTCTGAGCTGTGGCTCTGTGGAGGAAGATCACAAACCATGGAGCCAGAGGCCCCGGGTCAGGCCCCAGCCCCGCCGCTCAGTAGCTGGGTGGCCCCGTGAAACTGCTCCGTGCTCTGTGCTGCAGGTCCTTCCTCTGGCTTCTCCACCATCTGCTTCACGTCGGTAGCTGCAGGGCACCTGGACATCTGTGGGGCTGTTTCAGTCTGACTTAAACTCAGCTGCTTGGGGTCCACAACCAGGGCAGCTGAGTGGGCAGCCCCCAAAGCGACCATCTGCTCCCAGCCCCTTGTTCGCCTGCTGCACCTTGAGCCCACTGCTCCCGAATGGCGCTGCACCGCCTAGATTCTGGGTACTGGCTGAATCACCCCGAGTCCATGGCCACCAGGTCAAAAAGTTTCCAGAAGGAATGACAGGTCCTCTCTGGAAAGTAAGCAGCCACGATTCTCCTGCGTGGTCCTGTCTCGAGGATGCCTTATGATCTCTTGAAAGGCAGAACCTCTCGACCACCTGGAAGGCAGCTACTCTCTTTGCAGGGACAGAGGTGAACGAGGCAGCAGTCCCTGAGGCTCAGCTGCATGCACAGAGGTATGATGGGTCCCCAGTTATTCAGTCCTTCTGGCTTGAGAGGATATGAATTAAAAGTGAGGCACTGCTATGTACTAGCTCCCCTGCGAGTCTGACTGTATAAAGGCTCCTAATGCCCAGGTTTTGCCAGCACACGTTACTACCAATCAAAACGCTATGAAGCTGGTGTGGTTCCTTCCTGGCCTGGGACAGACTCAGTGGCCACTGTTTTCAACACCTACTTCCAGGCCACAGGATTTGCCAGACGCAGGGCTCCTTATGGTCCAGGGCAGAGGCCGACAGCTGGGCCAGGCCACACGGTAGACAGAGAGTTCCAGCCCCGCGGTGCTTGTCGTTTCACTCTCAGTATGAGAGGTGGCTTGGGTGCACGGTCGTGCCACGGCCTGCCCACAAGGAAGCTGTGTGCACAGCTACAGAGGAGGCAACAGAGTAAAGTCAGCTGGGAGGAGACCATCCCAAATGCACAAGGTCCGGAGACGCAATTCAGAAAGTGGTCCGACCTGCTGGAGATGGGAGGCAGAGTCAGGAAGGCCTGCTGTGGGGCTGACACCTCAACTGCCTTCCAAGACGACAGGAAAAGATGGTGAGACCAGACCTTAGTTATCTATCTGGAAGAGTCTACCAAATCTATTGCAGACACAAGAAAGTATCTTTTGCTTTTTAAAGAAAACAAAGACTGACTGACAGTAGGAGGGAGGGAAGGGACCTGGGCCTCTCCAGGCTCACAGCAGCAGACAGTGCTGTGCAGCGGGGGCCTCGGGGGGCTGGATGCAATGGGAGATGGTGGGGGCAGGTAAGGCAGGGAGCAGGGGTGTGTGTGGGGTACACATACCCTAATAATAGTGCTGGAGAACAAAGAGGGTCTCAGAGCTGACAAGTTGCTGGTCTGCTTTCAAGAGAAACAATATGAAAGGTGCTTCCACTTCTAGGCCAAGTCCCTCCTGCCTTCCTATCCTCCTGCCCTCCACAGCTCCCCAGGCATTCTTGCCAGCAGCTCTGAACAGATGTGCTCTTGCTGTAGACTCAGCTACAGTTCCCCTCTGGGTCACAGGAGCTCCTGGAGGCAGAACGTTCCAAGGGAAGGAGGGCTAACTGGCAGGGCTCCCTGCAGCACCTTCCAGCCCTGACAGCCCCCGCACGGCCGGGGCTCTCCCACCTGACCGCCTGCCCCACATCCATGGGCGCCTACTCAGGTCGTTAAGCCGAACAGAGGCCCTCACTCCATCTATCTAACCACCAGCAGCTGGGCATTTCGGCTCTTCTTGGCATTTCTCCTTTTCCCTAAGAGGACAGTAAATCATGAGGAAAACTGTGGGAATGAGTGTAGGGCCTCTGCAGCCTGGGGCAGCATCTCCTGCTATTTCTACCCATTGGATTCCAAATCCGTGACCCTGGATTTACTCCCTCCCTTGCCCTGAGAGAAGCAGCTCTTTAGTTTCCTTCACTAAAATGAAACCGTGTACAATCAAGGAGAGAAACTCAGGAAAAACTACTTCTGCTTCAGACTTACACCACCAATGTGGAGATGCCGGGAGATGCCCAGCAGGGCCATGGTCTCAGGCATTTGTAGGATACAGAAACTTCTAGAGTAGCGTCTTCACTCACTCCAGAAGACACCGGGTGGGTGTGGCCCTGAGGGCACTTATGCACGCGCACACACACACCCCACACACCCCACAGACACGCTTGTAACACATGCTCTTTAAGCGGTCACCACAGAGCAGGAGTTGATGAACCAAGCCCGGAGGAGCATGGCAGAGACACAAAATGGTCACTGCAAATCTGAGACAAACATGCAGAAATGAAGCAGATGCTACGGCATCTTGCGTACAATGTAAAGCTAATATTTCATTTTGTATTATTTTTGTAAGAAAAGATGAAACAAAACCACAATACTGACGCACAACGTGGATGGATCCTGAAAACATTATCTAAGTAAAAGCCAGACACAAAAGACCGCATAGTGTATGATTCTATTTTTATGAAATGTCCAGAACAGGCAAATCTATGGAGACAGAAAGTAGATTAGTGGTTGCCTAGGGCTTAGGGGGTGGAGGGCTGAGGGTACAGGGGCTTCTTCTGGGAATGATGAAAATGTCCGAAATGGGATTATGGTGATGGCTGCACAACCCTGTGAATGTTCTAAAAACCACTTTATTACATACTCTATTATTTTTTATTTTTAGTAGGCGCTCCGCCCAAAGTGGGGCTTGAACTCACAACCCCTAGACCAAGAGCATGTTCTACGGACTGAGCCAGCCAGGAGCCCCTCCCTATACACCGTACACAAGTGAACTGTATGCTCTGTGAAATATATCCAACAGAGCTGTCACATACAACCCAAAAAAGCCCTAGAGCGAGAAAACAAACCCACCACAATGCAATACAGGATTCAAGAAGGCATTTTAACCTTGCACTGAAAGCTAGTGGGCCTCAGAGATCCCACTGCTCAGCTCCTATGCAGTGCCTGGCAGATCTTCCCTAGAGCTGGGGAAGCTCTAAGGCCCTTCCAGGTCTCAGGGGTCTCAGCAATGGTATTACTGTAATGACTTACTACTTCTCCTAAACTGAAGGAGCTTTAAGCACCCTTAAACCTGAGGGCCCTGGAAGGAGCCTTACACGGGAGGAGCCCCTGGGGCTCATGCTGCTTTAGCTTCTCTATAAACCCACCCTGCAGACAGGTAAGTACCTAGTCATCAAGATGGCTTTCAGCACAAAAGAAATAGGGTGAGGGAAACCAGAGCCCAACCGCCTGCCACACGGAAGGTTGACTTCACCTTCCTTTTATTGAGTCTTGAATTTCCCACTGCTCAGCATCTCATACTGTGCCGGAAAAGCTCTAAGACATACTCCCACAACGCGGGGGGGGGGGGGGGGGGGGCCGGAAGGAGGAGTTTTTTCCTAGGAGTAGTTAGATTATAATATTAAGTAAATACGTGAATAGGCATTTTATCAAGATCAATCCAAGACCTGTCCTCTCGAGATTTACATACCTACAGCTATCTATGGTAAAGGTCATTAGTCGGTTTTCCTTCTGATGTCAAAACAGTCTGAGAGGGATTTCTTCCTGAGACAGGAAAAGGATCCAGATATGCGTTCAAATAACATTAACTTTGTTGGCATTATCTCAGTCAGCTCTTTGCTTACTTTCTCCTCTTAATTGCTCTCCACACCCAGAAAGGGAAGAAAAAACAAAACCACTACTGGCTTCAGCTGCCAGGTTTTAATGATAAGCAACCACTTTCTGGCAAAACCTTAATGACAAGGCAGGCGGCGCATAGAGCAGGAAGCACCTAACTCCGACTTGAGGCCTCGCGCCCACCCTCACCGCATTGAGAAACACCATCATTAAGCTAAGGCCCTGCGAGAACCTGCATGTAGCCAGGAGGCTCAACATACTTTCCTATTCTGTGGTCACTGTTTAGAAACTTCAGGGCCAAAACCACAGGGGCAGCTGTGACTTGGGTTTCCAGACCTGCCCCAGGAATTTTTGTTTTTTTTTTTTTACTTCAAAATGTCCCCTTTGCCCTTTCCCAGTGGCCAACAGTGGGAGGGACTTGCACAGATCAAAGTTAAAAGCCTGTCACTCCGAATGCAAGGGCAGTTCTTTAGACTCGCACTTAAACTTTGTACATCACAGGCTTCTTTCTAAGCCTCAGGGAGATGTTTACCTCTGGAACTCTCCCACTTTTGAAGGCATGGCAACTGTGGCCACGAGTGGCCTTTTTATCTTGTACTTAGAACACACATGAATGAAAATACACACCCAGCCACATCCTGGTGAGTTAACATCACCTACACTAGGATGCAGAAAGCCCACTCCTGGGTACTTACCCAAGAGAGATGAAAATGTCCACAAAACACTTGTGTAAGAATGCCCATGGCAGCAATGTTCAAGGCGTCCCCTCCCAGGAAACCACCCAAATGTCCATCAACAGGAGTGGAGATAAATAAACTGGGGTACGTCCAAACAAGGGAAACCTACTTGGCAATTAAAAAAATCCAAGCTACTGATAATGTCCAACACGAGTGAATCTCACCTATTAAATTCCATGAAGAAGGACAAAAAAATTTTTTTAAGAAGCGCATAGTATATGATTCCACTTACATCAAGCACTGGAATAGGCGAAACTAGTTTACGGTGACAGAAGTCAGAACAGGGTGTATAGGTAGGAACTTTCCAAGGGGAAAGAAATGTTCTATCTTGATTAAAGCTGAGGCGACAAAATTCATGGAACTGTACACTTCAAATGTGTGTGTTTGATCATACATAAATCACACCCTAACGTGAAAAGAGAAAACAAATGGCGACTGGGGGATGCGATGGAGTGAGAGGTTTAGCCTGTCACTTTCTGGGTTGCTTGATTCTGCAGAGGCCACATGAACATCTCAGCCCTTGAAACGCCATGCAAACATAGCACCCGTGAACCCCGAACAACAGCCCCTGGGCCTCAGGCTCGAGGCCTCCACTGGATTGGCCTCCCCTGAGCTGCGCTGGTGACCTAAGGGAGACAGGCATTGGCAGCAGGACCTCAAAGGCCTCGGGGGCCAATATGAAGGGAGGTGGGCAGTGCTGCACAGTCAGCCTGGCACCTGGCCAGCACCCTTGCCCAGTCTTTCAGCAAAGGCCACACCAGGAAGCCCTGTGGGACGGGACAGATGAGCCAGCTGCACAGGCTTCACACGGGTCTGACATCTGCCTGCAGGGAGCGCCCTGCCAATGATGAGGGTTCACAGCCCAGAAGGAAAGCTCTAAGCTGGGTGAGCTTGTCTGGGCTGAGTGCCTCCAACCCACCCACCCACCCACAGGCCAAGATGGGCCCCGGAGCCTCAAAGAGGGTTTTTAAGTAACCATGTTACTTGGGTCAAGTAACTGTGTAGCTCTGTCTACCCTTGTAGTTGGTGCCTATTACAAGCACAGCTCCGTGTGCCTGGGGTTCAGTAAGTATGGACAACCTGTCGGGATGATTGTTCCATGGGCTTGCCTTCCCCACTTGTGGCTATGCCCATGTGCACACGTGTAGAGGGAAGGACGGGGACTGTCATTGCTAAAAATACCAATTTCCTACTCGCCCTCACTCACCTCTTCACAAGACAACAGGGGCCTTTCCCACCAAGGCCTGGAATGGCTGCTCCTTCTTACTCCTCACGCTCCCTTCAATGCCATTCTTCAGGGAGACCTTCCTCAAGGTTGACCTCCCACCTCCACGCCCTGCTGCCATCATCTCCTAGCACTTTCCTTACCCTCCTCATGACGGCAGTGACTTGGCTGTTTGCTCACTGACTTCTCTATGCACAGTAAGGCTGAGGAAAATGGCCCACATCTGATCAAAGTACCAATCTCTGTGGCCAGAAGAGATGTATACCTTATGGAACTGACCAGAAAATGCGGTTCACGAGCCATTTCATTCTCTAAAACATGTACTATTACAGGAAGCAGAGGCTGCAGATGCAACCTAGTGAGATGAAAAATGAGCCAGTTGGGACCATAAAACAAGGAGGATAGGACATATATGCTGACTTGGCAAGTCATCTAGCACACTGCCCAAGGAGGAGAAATCGCTCATGTGCACAGGCACGCACACATAGTCTGTGGCCCGGAACCCTGAAGTTCACAGTGACATCATTTAAAGAAAAAAAATAATTAAGATCTGGCACCAGCCTGTCCCCAGGCCTACTGGAGAGGTCGTTTTCACCAAACATAACGTTACCTAGGGAAGAGCTCCCTGTCAAACCCCAGTCAAAAACAGCGCCCTCTCTTATTCTCTGTGTTACTTAGAAATCTGCTAAACCTTTGGCCCAAAGAGTCATTTTCACGTCCTCCCCGAGTTCGGCTGTTCTGCACCCGACTGCTGAGAGATGTGGGAGTCACGGGCCCAGTGAGAAGAGCACCGAGCCAGGAGTTCTGGCCTCGGCCCCCCACTTCCTGTCTGTCAACCGTGACAGCCTCACTCAGACTCCCCAAGCCACAGTTTCCTGCCCATTACTTAGTAAATAAGGCAATGAATAACATAAAGAATATTATTCTTACACAAGTCATGACGTTCCAGTTGTTCCCTCGGTATTAGGGCGGTGATTCTGGTCATTTATTAAACACTTATTATGTGCTAGCTTACATAAATAAGGCCTGGTTTTGTAAAAGTAACAACTAATCTTAATAGGTCACAGAGTGGGGAAAAAAAACCATACATGGCTCTGGTTCTGCTTTTTGTGTTAGGAGGTGGGAAATAAAAATGGGAGAGTGAGAAGCAGGGGCAATTTTAAACTCAGAGCCTTCGGTAATTCATTCTCAGCATGGCGTTATTAGAATAGAATATATGCTGGTAGCAACAACTGGCAAGGACCTGAGTTCTTGCCTGGTATTTCTCTGATGGCAGTACTTGCCGAATGTTCAGGGAAGAAAGCGAGACTGGATGGCAGAAGCCCAGCACTGAGAACTCTCAGTTCAGAGTGAGTGTTCAGGGGCCCTCTGAGTAAATGGGGTCCTACTCTGGTCTCTGCAGACACAAGAGTCCAGAAAAGAAAAAGGACCATTTGCTCATGCCCAAGGCCAGGGCTGCTGAGAACGGCATGGGCTGGGGAGGAGCAAGGGAGCCAGAGCGGGATGTTCTCAGCTGCGCCCGCCTCCTCTGGGCCCATCAGGGAGGGGGTGGAAGCATTCTGGGTCAGTGCTCTCCTACCTGGTGCCGTGTGCAGCAGGCTTGGCCTGGCAGCTTTCCCGCAAGCCCAGCTCTACCCTCCTCCCACAGCTGCCCGGGATCAGCCTGCCACTGCGTTGGGGCAAGTCTGCCCCAAGAAGGTACACAGGACCCAGCCAGGCCCCACAGGTGTCTGGAGAAATGGCAGACCAAGTGGTGGGAAATGGTGGTCAGCCAAAAGCAGAAACCAAAATTACACAAAGGGAAAAACAGGAAGAGTCCATGAAGCAAAAACGGCAAGGGAAGTTTTTGCATTTAACGCCCACAGTGGCTTACCTTCACTCTCCCAGGAAAGAATTCTGTCATCCAGAGCCCAGGTCCCAATGATTGCCTGGAGTGCACGTGGAGGCCTACAGTCACCAAGGAACTCCAGACAGAGCCGTGAGCAACCCACACTGGGGAGTCCCCCAGAAGCTCCCCAGGCTGTGCAGTGTTTGAACCAGCCCCCCGATGCCAGAGAGCAGCCACCTGTTAAGGTGAGCACGCTTGAGGGGGCAGCAGGGGTGAGGCTGAGGGGGTCAGCACACAGACCGTCTCTCCACCGCTACTCACCATGTACGAAGGAAAGATCAGAACTCGCTTGTGCTTGCCACAAGGCCACTGGGGGTCATCCAAGAGATTTGGGTCATAGTCCATGAAGTCTCCCAGGTCGCTACCTGAGGATCCCACAAAAAATAATCAGTAGGGGTCCTGGACTCCCTGAAGCAGAAGCAGGGGGGCGAACGCCAAGTCTAAAGTTAGGGCCTCGGGTTGTTGAGACCAGAATCACACTGCCCACTCTGCCCCTCAGGAGACATCCCTACAGGCCAGTGAAGGGTACCCCCCACACAAGGGGTCACCAATACTTAACATCCTGACAGGTTCTCCCCTTTAGAAAATTATGTACCACCCAGACCTGGGAGAGCACAAAATCTCATGAGCATGAATGATGCAGCAGGCACTTGGGTCACAAAATGGGGCACCTAGAAGGTGTATTTGCCAAACCTGCAGAGCAAATGAGTCACTCAAGTCCTGCCTCGAGAGCCACTCACTTCTGGTGTGAAGGCTTCCAGGAGGGCTACTGTGTCCGCACACAGGTCAGAGCAGGCGCCAGTGCCAAGAGCTGTCAATGGGCAGAGCTGGCGGGAGCAGGAGGACAGTGCTTCCAAACTCTGCACCTGGACAGGCCCGAGGAACTTCCCTGTCACCTGGAGTTTCTCTGACAGTGGACAGAATACTGCTTCATACAGCTCTCTCCCTTGTTGGCACCTTACAAAGGTTTGCAGAGGGGAAGCTAGAAGCAAGCAAGCTTTCCTTCACGTTCACAGGGCCATGTTAGCTCACCCACTAGGGGAATCACCAAAAAGTTCCCACACCTGATCCAAATCTGAACACTAGGAAAACAGCGGCAAGAACCAGGCTGAGGTGAGGAGCTGAGTGGTGGGGAGAGGTGGGGGAGGGGGCGACCCGGCCGTGTCTACGGGTGCAGATGCTCTCGGTATTTCTCCTTGCCAGAGCTCGGGAATTGGTGGCTGAAACATTCCCTTGGTAAGGTCCCCCGTGGCCTGGCTGTGAACGCGTATGGCCTGAAACTGGGCTTGTCCCAAAGTCATGTGGCCTGTGGGATGGGCTCACGCTCCATCCAGAGGCCCCTGTCCTCCAGTCTGCACAAAGGGAGACCCCGTCCATACAGTGCATGGAAGCACCTTCTCCACGTGCTGCCCTGCCCCGCCTGAAGTTACCTGTGTCCAGACTCCCCTGGGTGCTGCTTGCCCGTCCTATGGAGAGACTGCGGTGGCTCAGGTTACGGAACTGGGAGAAGGAGGAGGCGGAGTCTATGGTATTTCTCCGGGCTCCAAAGGCATTTGTGGGCAACAGAAACTGCGTGTAGGAGACAGTCTAAAAGGTGAAGACAAAAACGGACAAAATGAATTAATTCCAAGCCGTGAAAGGTGTGCATTCAAATTCTTACATCTGTACTTCTAAAATCCAATGAGATTGGGGATGAAATTTGTTTTGGTATTTATTTGCACCAAAACCTAACCTCAACTGTCTTGAGGCTAGACAGAGTTTTAATTTATCTCACTCTGTGCGAATATTCACGTTATATGGTAGAAAGAGCAGCGTGTTTGAGAACTATCCCCGAAGCACTAGGATGTTGTGTAATACCCAAGACACATACCACACTTTTTTTTTTCCTTTTTTTGAACACCACACGAGCTTTATAACCCACCAAGTACAGAATTCCAGAACACATCAGGCCCCAAGAGTAATGATAAGGGGCTGTGGCCTCATTCCTGTGTGGACTCTCCTCACCACCCCTTTTACTAGATGAGAGAAATGAATTCTTGCCCTAAACAGTTCCCGAGATCACTGCTGATAACGAAGGAATTAATGCCACCACAGAACACCCCTGTATGTTCTGCTGGCAGATGTGATCTCTGATGCTTGTCTCCAGCTCACCTCCCTCATTCCTATGTAGACACTCAACCTTCAGGAATGGACACAGAACAAGTGTTTTTCTTTTCACTTGCTTGGAGAAGCCCTGCTCATACACCCCTGCTTGTGAGCTCAGGGATGATGACACCCGGACACAGTGGTGACCAACTGTTCTGGGAGAGGGGAGGTGGGGAGGTCAGTGGCTGCCCCAGCAGCTTCAGCTGGAAGCAAACTATCTTGAGATGGCTTCCCCAAATACTTGCATCATCTCCATAAATGGGCTTCTGAAGGGTTTACAAAGACTGCCTGGATCCAGCACCAAAAGGTCAAGTTCATCTTTGAATCTTCACCCCTCAGACTTCCAGGCAGCAGCTTCCTGGATCGCACAATAAGGAGGAATGCGATGGCCTTCCCGCTAGGTGCTCACTAAGGCTGAGAGACTCAGCTTCTCAGCATTGCGGGAAGCCTCCCCCCTCCCCCACAGCAGCTTGGTGACATCCTCAGCTAATGCATGTCCAAGCCACTCGGTTCCAGAACACGCACGTGTGTGTGGGATACTCGTCAGTATCCTGCATTCCATCATAAATGGCACTGGTGGAAAAATACTCATGCTGCTACTTCCTCACTGGCTCGGTGGGTTCCCAAGTGCATGCTAGGGGAGTGGGGACAGGCTGGCCCAGACCTGGTTCGTCCACCATGGTAAGCCAGGACCGTGGTCTGTCACGCTGCCTCTGGTCCTGACCCACCCTGGTGGTGTCGGCACAGACTCGCTGACTGGAAGCTAGGAAGCCTTACCTTCCCGTCAGCTCCCAGCTCCACGCCTTCAAGTCCAATAATCTCTTTCAAGCTCACGGCACCTGTGGACTGCTTCCCTCCATCCAACTTCAAATCCCTGGGGAGGACAAGCCCAAGAGAAAATGCTTTGGTTTGTACCCCCAAAAGCCACGATGATGTTTACTACACAAGACACCACAGTCACACTGATGAAAACGAGCACATGGGCTCCGGCCAACAGGGTATCCCTCTGACCCTCCTCGGGGGCCGGTTAACAACATTCTAAGGCAGTTCCACCTTGTTTCATCCACTTTGATATAAATGAAATCCAAGCAAACGGAAAGCCTGAAGATGAAAGGCAGGCTCAGAAGCCGATGGACCACTGGCGATGCTCCGATCAAGGCCGCTCCACTCGCAGTTCGCTAACAGGAAGCCAGGGAGCATTCTCTGGGCATTACGGGGCCAGTAGTTCTCTTGGGCTCTGGCTGCTGGTTTCATGTTAAAGCTGGCAGAGACCATCTCTCCTCACCGCCCCTTTTACTAGAAGAGAGAAATGAATTCTTACCCTAAACAGTTCCCGAGATTACTGCTGGTAACAAAGGAATTAATGCCACCAGTCACCCCAGCCACCTCGCCAGGGAACCTAGAACATGAGCGTCTTTCTATAAAAGAGCAATCTCCAGTACCAACCAGCATTTATACAGCACTTCACAATTTACAAAGACTTCCACACGTCGTCTCTGCCATGCCTTTAGATGACCCCATCAGACAGGTACTGCTATCATTAACTTATTTTACAGACAAAAAACCCACAGGAGGCTGAGGGGTTTGCCAAGGTCACCAGGAGAGGAGGCTGCAGAGACGGGGTTTGCATCCAGTGCTGTTTCTAGAACATAGCATTGCGACTGAGCTGGCTGTGGTTATGCTCAAGTGTTCACTGCTCACATTGTCAAGGACAATCCCCCTCCTTACGGTGGTCCTCGGGCTTGGCTGCTGATTAGAATCATGTGGGGGGCTCTGACAAACCAGCACTGCCTGGACCCCACCCGCAGACACTGTTGCAGTTGGTATGAGGGGCAACCTGGGTGTCTGTTTTAAACATCTGCCAGGGGATTCTAAAATGCAGCCATGTTTGGGAAGGACTGTCTTTCAGTTTCTGTCCCCAGCATGTGGTGCTTGTGATCAAGTCACCTCAGGCTGGCAGTGCTCTTGCTGCGTGGCCTGGAGAGAGGCCCCACGTTCAAGGGCTGGCTCCTACAACCCAAGCAAGAACAAACAGAACGGAAAGGCAAGACTCTCCAGGCCAAAGATAAAGAATTCAAGGAAAAAGAGAGGGAGCAGGGTGAGTGAGGGAAGAGAGACAAGAAGCCTCCCCTTCTGGGAAGGAAAACAGGGATTCTCTGATTTAGTTGAGCTATCACTGGCTCTATAAGCCTACCTCTAATCCAGAAGTGTGATTAATGACACTTTTAAAAGAAATAGCCAAGGGGCACATCTGACTTGATCTTGGGCTCAGATCATGATCTTGGGGTCCTGGGATCAGCCCTGCGTGGGTTCCACGCTCAGTGGGGAATCTGCTTGTCCCTCTCCTTCTGCCCACCCAACCCCCCTCATGCATGTATGGGCTTGCTCTCTCAAAAATAAATAAATAAACAGGGGAAAAAAAAAAAAAGGAATAACCAAAATTTGCATCCAGTAAGTATGGCATTTTTTAAAGCAGTCTCCTTAGGACACCATAATATTGCCATGCTCAAACTCTCTGGAGCCCCTTTGAGAACTGACACTAAAGTCACCAAAAAAAAAAAAAAAAAAAAGCAAATAACCAACCCATCCCAGTCTGCAAGCTTTGTATTTATACATACTTTTTTTTTTTTTAAAGATTTTATTTATATATTTGAGAGAGAGGCAGTGAGAGAGCATGAGCGAGGAGAAGGTCAGAGGGAGAAGCAGACTCCCCGTGGAGCTGGGAGCCTGATGAGGGACTCGATCCCAGGTCTCCGGGATCATGACCTGAGCCGAAGGCAGTCGTCCAACCAACTGAGCCACCCAGGCGTCCCTCCATACTTTTATTCTAAACACTATTACTTGAATTAGGGCTTTCCCTCCCTTCCCCTCAACCTACTGACCACAGACTGTACATGACTATAAACGACTTCAGGTAATTCCAGGCATCAAGCTTACCCACTAGGGATGGTACAGAATAGGACAGTAACTCACAGAGCTGTAGACACTCTGTTAGAAGGTGCAGACCATCCCATCCAGAGCTCCAAGCATATTGTGAGCAATGGGAGTACTCTGGGCATGTGCTTGTGTTCTCCCGAGGTGGGGGGGGGGTGCCTCCTCTGTGGGGGGACTGTGAGATCCAGGATGACTGAAGTCACGTCACTTTATAAACGTGCCCTGTGAACAGAGACCTGCATTCCAGGTTGGGATCTCCAATCTGCAGCTGGAAGGACCAGGCAAGCAGGCGGGGAGCAAAGTGGGGCTCAGCAAAGCCACCAGAACCCGGGGATGGCCCATGCCAGAGACCACCCACCCTGCTGCCCTGCCTCCTGCGGGAGCCATCCAGGCGGCTGGGCCCTCACAAAGGGAAATGCCAACAGAGCAAGAACCTGAACCAGGCAACGAGGCAAAAGTAGCCGTGGCGGGCAAGGAGAAAGGAGATGGCCGTGGGAGCCCAGGAGGGGAGCGGGTACAAAGACGGCAGCGCCTCGCATTTCATGAAAAGGATCTCCGGCTCGCTTCCGGGACGTCCTCCTGGCCGGAAGCGCAACCCAGCGGGCCTCAAATTCCCAACTCCCGAACAACTGTCTCCTTGTTTCCATTTTGCCAGACAGAGAATGTTATTTAGGGCTGAATCTAATTTAAAAGCAGGGCCTATCTTCACGGGGTAAGAAAAGCCAAAGAAGTACGGATATTAAAACATGCCCATTTCAAGGGTGCTCCTGAATGGAGAGCTGGCTGCAGGCAGGGACAGAGGCTCATTCCGTGTTTGTGTCCTACCTACACAATGTCTGACGTGCAGTATTTACTTGAAGCCAGGCAGCCTGGCTCTTTGCTGCCTCACCAGAGCTGGTTTACACAGATGGCAGGGGTGAGGCTATTTTTCTATCATGCCCCATACCATCGGTCTCAATTTTCTTAGAGGCTCCTGCTTCCCTGGACAGCCCTGCCTTAACCAGGGGCCCCTCCGTGCTGATGTACACAACCCAGTTCACAAAAGGAAACCGGCCATGCTCAAACCACACTCCCCTTCATGATGCCGCCCCCGAGGGAGATGCCGCCCCCGAGGGAAATGCAGCCCCAACACGCATTCAACTTCACGTGCGCACAAACAGCCGAGATGCCGCTCATGAGATAAATCCCAAAATGCACTTAAACAAACAGGGGTTCTCAGATCCAGTGAGTATTCTAGCACCTCGGGACACCCTGGACCACACAGAGGACAAAGGGTAACAGGCACAGCTCCACCACACGTAACCCTGGGAACCCATCTCTCGAGAACTGTGTGGGTCTGCCCCCTGCAGCCATCACTTCCCACCGCCCTTCACTTGTATCATTGTCCTTTCTCAGTCACTAAGGCCAAGCTGAGTCAGAAACAGGCCCGGAGAGCAGTGGGTCCACCCTCAGATGCTCCTAGGAACAATGCAGACTGCTCTTTACAGACCGGCCCTGCGGTGCTTCCTGCAGCGACGGACACATCCTCCCTCTGAGCTGTCTGATGTGCTAGCCAGCAGCTCTATGTGGCAACGGGGTACTTGAAGTGCAATGACTTTAGTTCATTTATTTTTTATTTATTTCTTTAAAGATTTTTATGTCATCTCTACAGCCAATGTGGGGTTCAAACTCCCAACCCCAAGATCAAGAGTCACATGCTCTACCGAATGAGCTGGCCAGGGACCCCTCATTTTAATCAATTTAAATTTAAACAGCTAGCGAGCAAGCTAATAACATAGCAAGCGGCTACTGTATTGGACCAAGTAAGCCTTCCACAAGCAGCCTGGCCACTGCCTCGGGGTGTTTACTTTCCAGGCCCAGCTCACTGGAGAAGAGACTGTGTCAGGTGTCCCAGAGGAGGTGGGAGACAGGCAGGACCCTGCAGATGGAGCCAGCACAAGACCACCCTCCATGGGGAGGGAAAGGACGACCGTGGGAGTCGTGTTCAAAGGGGACCCACGCCCTGCACCCCTTCAACACTCTGGAAGAGGGCTCCTGGTGGTGATAAAATGCACATTCTAGGTGAGGCACAGAGCAGCAGGGCCCCCAAATCTGAGGCATGAGAGAGACTCCAGGTCCTTTACACATCCTGGTGGAGAGAGAGGAGGATGCCCAGTGATGATTATGTTTTAATTTCCCTTCAGTCTTGGGGAGGTGGGGCACTATTAGTTCATATTAAATACGTTTTTTTTTAAAAGATGAGACATTTCCCGCACACCACATCTGGTGCCTTTCTATCTGCTCCGTTTGAACTTCAAAACCTCATCCGTGTGGTAATAAATATATCTGCTCCAGAAAACCCACAGCTTCATGGCAGTGGCTGAGGGCAAACTTTCCAATTTTTCTGCCTCCCACTCAAGAAGAGCTTGTCCCTAACTTCTGGGCTGCCGTTTTGGTGGCACTGAATTAGGAGCACGCTTGTACACACATCTGTTTGCACGTGTACGTCCACCGATCGAGGCACAGATCTAAGCTAGGTCAGTATGTTGGTTTCCTAGCTTTTTATTGTCTCTATATTAAGATTTTTGGCAACTGAAAATGGCATCTTTCATAAAGAGGCTGACAAACTTTTCTAGGTTCCTTAGCTAAGTGCTTGCTGAAACCTTGTATTAACACGAGCCACACGAAAATGCTATTATTTGCCCATTTTGACCTATGTACACAGAGACTGCATGTACATCGCGCCACCTGATTTACAGGTAAGGCAGCCGCTCAGGACTGTAGGCGTGACTGTAAAGCAAGCAAGAGACTATGGCCATGGACACCCCCAGTCTGGGGAGCCTGGAAGAGCTGCCTACAGAAGGAACTATGAACGGTCCTGCTGCTTCACCCAGAAAGAATCTTTTAAAAACTTCAGTGAAAAGGATTAAGCAGAAGCCCCCAGGGAGTCATGATAAAATCTTGATGTTTTCTAACACCACTGTCCTGAATTCTCATTAAAATCGTGTATGAAAACAGAAATATCTGCTTGGCTCAAAAGCCAGCATTAACCCTCCCGAAGCAGGAGAGAAAACTGGAGAACACGGAACTGCAGCTGTAAGTAACTGAAAGCAGAATGAAGTCGGACTTTCCAGTTTCTTTGAAAAGCCTAGGAGATTTTTTTCCCCAGATACATGTAGAGTCCAAATATTAATTTATGTTCTGCCTCCTTCTAAAAATGGCACAGAGGCAAGTTCAAATACCATATGTGGATACTGGCCAAAGCTGTGTGCATTATGGTTTACAGGCCGTAGCTCGCACTCACAGACGGACGTGGCGAGGCAGGTCATAGGGAAGGATCTCATTTGGACCAATGCACTAACAGAAGCAGCGGTCAGGAACCATGGACAATGCAAGGGTCTGTTTTCTTCTCTTCCAAAGGCCCGGGTGACGCTATAGCTCAGACCTACTTAGCTGCAAGAGCTCATTTCTCATCTATTCAAGCTTGTTTTGCAGAGGCTGTAAGCAACAGACACACTTTGAAAACCTAGCACAAAGGTTTTCTTACAAAGTCTGGCCGGTGGGATGGGGGTGGCTGGGAGATGGTTTAAGGCAGGACGGTGCAGGGGCTCCCAGAAGATGAGAGAGGCAATGAAAACAGAAGATGAAAATGGAAAATGCATTTAGGGAGACAGCCAAGCAGCAGTTATGCCCTTAAGCAAGGGGAAGAAATAGAGGTTGGTTCTTTGTGGAGTGAAACCCTATTCTTCTTAGGATGGGGCCACAATTCACTGAGTGTAGCTCTCCTTGAAAGCCTGTGACTTGGTGGTTGCAACCCCCCCCCCGGCACCCCCGTCCCCCGGGCCTGTCTTGGTTTCAGCTCTCATGGCAAAGAGTAAATGCAGATGATTCTGCAGTTGTGGAATCATCTGGTCAGAGCAGATGGCCAATCTAGATATCCTGGTACCCAAAGGGGATTACCTAGGTCACTGCCACCACACTATGGCCAACTCCTGATTTCATCGCATGTAACAGGCAAAATGATCTTTCATTACCTTTTCTGATACTCATGGAGCCATAATGCATGGAACTGATCAAACTAGATTCCTTATTAAGTAACAGGAAGTTGCAGGATGCCTGGGTGGCTCGGTTAAATGTCTGCCTTCATCTCAGGTCATGATCCTGGGGTTCTGGGATGAGAGTCCCGCATGGGGCTCCTCGCTTAGCGGGGAGTCTGCTTCTCCCTCTGCCCCTCCTCCCCTGTTTGCGCATGCACACATCTCGCTCTCTCTGACAAAGTCTTTAAAAAAGAAAAATAAGTTTAAGGTAAGCCCTTTCTCTTAAGGAGTATATGACTAGTGAACCAATGTTACTCCAAATAAAAGAAAGGTATGATTTAAATACTTAACACCTGGAAAGTAGATGGAACTGTGTGAGTAATCCAATTAGCTAGTTTCCAGGGCTTTTAGCTTCCAGGATGGCCTGACTGCCATTTGTGATCATTTAATGGTGCTCTAAATTTGAAACCTTGTAATGCCAAACAGAAGCACCATTGGGCACTTGCTCGTTAAGGGACAACAATAGTTTAAACACTTTGATGCATAAATAATTTAAAAGCCAGTTAAATATTAATAGGATTTCTAGATCTTTCAAAAAAAAAAAAAGATTTACTGCAGAGAGCAAGGCTTGAAAGCTGGATTAGGAAATAACACTTGTGAGCTAATTTTAATTAAGAGATTATGCATCAACTGGAACGCAGTGATTTAACTATTTATCATAGTTTAAGAAGTCCTATGTCTCGCCTCTTCAGATACAATACAGCTGCCATCTTGGACTGGGCCTGCTTACTTGTATCAGAGCAGAGCATTACACCACCACAGTTCAGAGTCAATGGAACAAAGCCCAGGGCTGACAGGAAAAAATGAAATCAAAGCGGCTTTTAGTCTATAAGGCCTGTGCCTCACACTCAGCACTCCATCGATAAGCCAGCCCCCCAAGGGTAACTGGCAGACAATGAAGTGGTCTTAATGTAGCTTACACCAAAATCTTTGTCTAAAGGCAGCTCCTATAAACAGCCGGATAACAGCATGATTCATCCATGAGATCATTCCAGAATCTGTCTCTGTGTGGGAATATGGTTGGTGTGAGGAAAGAAACACAATTTGTGAATGTGTAATTTTCCACAACAAAAAAGAGATGTTCTGGGAGAAAGTGGGTAGGGAGGAAGAAGGGGATGGCAGGGGGCATTCAGGCTTCCAGGCCCCCTCTCAGAAGCAGCTGTTCTCTACGGCTGATCTCTCAATGATCAACACTCAGGAAACAGACCCAAGAGGATGACCTCATCTGAAAGGCCCCCATGCCAAAAGCTAAGAAGGACATAAACAAATACCATGTGGGCACTGTTATTTATTTTTTTAAAGATTTATTTATTTATTGGGACACCTGGGTGGCTCAGTTGGTTAAGTGTCTGCCTTCGGCTCAAGTTATGATCCCAGAACCTGGATAGGGACCAGCATTGGGCTCTTTGCTTAGCAGGGAACCTGTTTCTCCCTCTGCCTGCCGCTCCCCTTTCTCTCTCTAGCAAATAAAATATTTAAAAAAAAAATAAAGGATTTGAGCGAGCGAGAGGGGAGGTGGGGAGGGAGTGTAGAGGGAGAGGCAGAGAATCTCAAGCAGTCTCCCTGCTAAGTGTGGAGCCAATGCGGGGCTCAACCTCACGCCCCTGAGATCACAACCTGAGCTGGAACCAAGAGTCAGCCACTCAAATGACTGAGCCACCCAAGTGCCCCTGGACACTGTCATTTTAAAACATGCCCCCAAAGATAACCTGTGCTGCACTGGGAAGCCATCTCCTTCACAGCATGGTCTCATACATCCATAGTAAGTGAACCCAGTCACTATCATTTAGTCAGGTCTGGTTGTCTGAATGGGTCTGTTCCTACACACACATCAACAAGCTGGAATCATCCAGCGTGGTTACTTTACATTACTCTGAGTCACAAGTTAACTCAGTTCACTGCTACTTCCTTCTGAATCAGATCCCTATATACAGAAATACCTACTGATGTCTGTACCAGGAAATAAAGGGCACTTGTCTCAGTTCCCATATGCAGAGATGGTCCTGGGACTGGCCCTCAATACAACGCTTGCAGTCTCTCACACCCCAGTGGTTGTGTTCCAAAGCTTTTGAGTTGGCTGTCTGGAACTTGGAATGCATTTTCCCATTGACACTATGTTACAAATGGAGATCGCCCACACAGTGCTCGTTTAGCCAATAATGTCACCAAACTAGCCCTGGGTGAAGCAAGAGCTCTGGTTGTAGGAGCAACAGTTCAGAGGGTTTAAGGGGGGAAAGAAATAGGAAAAAGTGGAGTCTCTCTCATGGTTTCCTGGTTTGGGGCTTACCTTCAGCAACATTTTAAAGGGGGTCAAGTTTGCATTATTTCCCTCTCCCTCTCTGGGGCTCCTTTTCCTTCTCAGGACCCCAGGATCCTTACTCCTAAGCTGTTCCTGTCCATAGTTTCTCCCCTCTCTCTACTTCTCAACCCATACATTGTTTTGCAGCTCCTGGTCCCAGGGTGATGGCACAGCGGCCCAGAGGACAGGGCCAGGGTGCAAAAGGAAGGGGCAGTGGTCTTAGGTAGAAGTGTGGATGAGCTGTTTATCAAAGTGAGGTCTGCCTACTGAAGAGAGTCAGGAAACTTAACTTGAAATTTATTTTGTAAGCAAAGGGTTGCCACGCCAAACCACAGATCTACACTAGAAAAGAGAAGGCAGTGACTCATGTGGATAAAAGCAAAAAGACTCCATTGGGCCTTGGCAAACTGCTGGTTGAGAGAAGAGGAGCCGGTTTAAGGCTGGGGCTTTTCCCAGAAAATAGTATAATTTACAAGCTTAATCTGAGAAAAGTGTTTACAGCTATGGGAAGGTTTGATGTTACAGTTATAGTGAAAGAGACGGGCAACATCTGTTCCTCTTCTCAGTGACCAGCTTCCAACAGCTTGTTTTGAAAGGTGGGATTTGGCAAAGCTTCTTCCCACCAGCAAGAAAGATCAAAACAAAACAATCATCTCCTCGTATCCCATACAAGCACGTGTACTACGGGATAAGAGGTTAAAAAAAAAAAAAAAAAAAAAAAAAAAAGACTGGAAGGAAATAGGCCAAAACGTTAATGAAGGTTTTGTTTAGGAAGTAAAGGCTCAGTAGATTTTACCTTCCTTTCATTTTCACATACATTCTAGATTTTTAAAAATATGCCATGTACCACTAAGGAAAACAATTTAAAGACCAGATAAAAGCAGATCTGAAAATGAATCCCTTGTGTTTGCAGAAACATAGTGCTGGCTAACTCATCAAAAATTGGACTGAGACCTGCTTTGCAGGGGCGGACTTAGAGCAATGAAATAGCTCCGTGATTGGACAAAAATGGAACCAAAGTGGACATTTAATGAGTACTTACTACATACGGCCTGGCAGGTTGGTCAAAGCTTTCATATGTAGTACTTCCTTTGATAATTCTCAAAACTCCAAGGCTGATATCATAGCCGTTTCTACAGATGCGTGAGCACCAGCAAAGCTAATCAATTTGCTGGGACTGAAAAGTCTGCCTGATCACCAACTCTATCCCGTGCAACCTATGCTCCTTGGCTTCAGCTGCCCATCAGCCCCAAGGCAGGGATGGAGGGCTGTGGTTTTCCTACTGGGATCATGAAGGACGGAGTGAAAATGAGTGCGCTTCTCATTCCCACCCACTCTTCTGGAATAACTCTGTGGTTAGTTATTTTATTTATGGGCGTTCTGTGTAAACTTGTATTGGAGGAATGGTTTCTTCAGAAAAAAAAAAAAAAAAAAAAAAGAAAAAAAAAAAAGGTCTGAAAACCACAGGACTAAACAGTCTCCAAGTTCCTTCTAGCTCTAAATGTCTATCTTTGAAGTGTGCTCCTTACCACTGAACTGATGTGAAATAGCATTATGTGGTGAACCTTCTGGGTCATGTATCCTTTAGTGAGTTAGCCTGGGAATGCCCCGAGAAGTGGCAATGCCCTCATGTCGAGGAGGGGCTTCTATACCCTTGGAAGTGGTTTCTGCTCACTGAGCTCAGCCCACAGGCCTGCTGTTATGAATGACAACTCACTCCTGCTAATGATTAGTGGGACTCGGGGGCCCAACTGCAGTTTACTTGAAAGGAGTTGGGGCAGCCTGACGCCAGTCTTCAATCCAAGCATGCAAGAAAATTCCAGCACCTTCCCAACACATGCCCCTGATCACACCTGGCCATGCTAGGCCCCAGAAAAGGCTGGACAGTGAGGACCAGACCACACACTAATGGGTGACGGTGTGAGCTGGTGATGGGAAGGACCAAAGCAAGAGCATCACTGCATCCAACATGGAAAGGGCACCAGTGACGAGATGAAACTCCCCACTGCCTCAATGGGAAAACCACCCCCTTCTGACTCGATACAAAAGTCAACTCAAAGATGTCCATTGCTTTAAGTATACATGAAAGGAAAAAATCACATGTTGATCAAGGGCTAGAAAAGCAAGCCAGCTAAAGCCAGGAAACCCTGATGGGGCTTGGGCAGACCAGGTGTGACATCAGCAAAAGGCCCTTGGCATTCCTGAGGTTAATATTCAGGGCGTTGGTATTTGAGAGGAACTCCAAGAGCACAGCATGAGTGATACAGTGTGTTGGTGAAGCTACATGTGGGGGTCATTTGGCTGGGTAGGTCAGGCGAGGAAACCTAGCTGGGGCTTAGCGCCTGCAGCCTGACAGCCTGACAGCCCCGTTAGTCACTGCAGACTTAGCAGCTCACACTGTGGCCATGACAGCTATCTGCAGGAAAGCAGAGTGCGGAGGCCCATGACTGCTCATCCTTGTTGGCACCTTCCAGGCCCCTCCTGCCCATCCGGTGCTGCCATTCCTATCAAGACACCCACAGGGATGGGGTGCCAGGCTGAGGACTCCAGAGAGCACTTGCTCCTATGGAAGGTGACAGTCTGGCCATCAATGTCGGGGGCAATGACATATCCATAAAATTAGCCATTCTCAAAAGTCCAGAGACACAGCCCTCAGAAATACTGTCTATATTCATTTATTCAACAAATACCGTGTCTACTAAGCACATTGCAATGTGAGCAATGCCTTGAAAACTAAGACAATCCACACCCTCAAGGAGGGTTAAGGACAAATTACAAAGACGTTAAAATAGATTTGTTAAGTGCTAGGACAGGCCTAAGGGTACCATAGGACACGAGCGGCCTCTTAGTAGGGCCTTGAGTCAAGGCATTAGGGGGACTGTGACAGTGGCCTGAGAAAGGGCCCTGGAGGAGAGGTCTGAGTTCCCTCAGTAAGAAGCTCCAATGGGTTGAAGGACAGGAACAGTCTTTCAAGGTCTGCACCAAGTATAAAAGCCCCAAAGGCAAGGAGAACCTATTATGGGGGCCAGGCATCCTGTTAAGGCCAACAAGAGAAGCCATGGGGAAGACGACGGGTCTGAGAGAAGTGAGGCCAGAGCCCAAGGCCCTGTCTCTGTGCTCATTAATCTAGAAAATCACGAAGAGGCTTTCAGCAGGAGTCAGAAACCTAGAGTCACAAAAAACAACAAACACCCAGGGTGTGAGGGCTCCCACGTATCTGACTTTGGTCCTGTTTTCCTAAACTCAACACTAGTACCAGCGGAGGGCTGCGGTCAGGAGCCAGCAGCAGCACTGGTGAGAACTGAGGAAGCTGGGAAGGGGATGAGATGTGCCAGCAACACCAGTCTTGGGCCCAGGGATGGGGGTGCTGCTTTCACCTGGGGTTTGGAGATGTATGGAGTCTGACCAGATGTCATCTTCTCAATAAAATTGGAAAAAAAAACCAACAACAATAAAAACAAAATGAAAGTGAAACAAAGACATTTTCAGATAAAAGAAAGCAATAGATCCACACTAGAGAAATAGTAAAGGAAGGGCAAGTTCTTCAAGATGAAACCAAAAGATACCCAGGAAAATGTAGAAATTTGGGAAAGAATGAACGCTGGAGTGATTATCTGGCTAACTGCAAGGTCTTTTTGTTCCTTTTTGTCATTATTTCTTTACAAACTACATGCCTGTTTGCAAACACTAAGCGTTTTTTCTTTCAGGGAAGCATGTTTGCGGGGTGCAGGGAGGGGCAGAGTAAAGGGTCCCTTACTTCCTGATGGTTCCTTCCTGGGACTGATGCCAGGTTGAGGCCTGGAGTCCTCTGGTGGCTTCCACAGGTTCAGTGTGGGGACAGGTGGATTCTCCAGTGAGCCACTGATGGCAGAGACCACAGATGGGCCCACAGTACCCAGGAAGGCCAAAGACTACATTTCCCAGACACCCGGAAGCAGCCTGTGTTCTGCGGAGCAGAAGTCCTCACGTGGAGGCTGGAGACGGAAATACCACAGAGTGGAGCTGGGGGTCAGAGCTTCCGGTGACTGTGGGGTGGCGACATCCAGCATGTTTCCACAGAGGCAGCCCAGAGCATGGCTGCTTGTTTGTCCCCGCTGCACTGCCCCCCACTGGGTCACTCCTCGGTATCTATACTGCTTTCTCTGTCTGTCCTGGACATCCTGTGGACCGTCCCAAGTCCACTGCCTCCCCACCAACAGGCAGGGAGGAGCCTGTCGTCTCAGCCTCTCTGTCCTGCACTCCATCCCTCCGTGCCCAGCAGAGCCACAGCAAGACCCTGAATTCCTAAAGTGGAAGAGCGGGAACGGAGGACAGTTGTTAGAAGCACCTTGTTTTATCTAACAGATGATTTCTCGAAGTGTTGTATGCAAGCAAACCCTGTAAATCAAATATTTTAAGAAGGAAGAAAGCTCATTAGGCAGGCAAGAAAACCATCTTTAAAAAAAAAAACAAACAAAAAACCTCACTGCCAATCCTTTCGTGAAGTGAAGACACGTTTGGTGCTGATGTAACTCCTTAGCACACCTTCTCAAAGAGCAGCATCTTCCAGCACAGTGTAAAGACAGGAGGAAGACGCCTACGAGTCCCTCGATCGCTTCCTGGTGGCGTTTGCGGGTGACCTGGCTGTGGCTGCGTGGGTACTGGAGAGACCTGAGCAAGCAACACTTCAGGATCCTGAGCCAGTGACGCCCACACGCAGCCAGGCTGTCTGCACCACAGGGACACCTGCGTCATGCGACCTCTTGTCCACTCTATTTGACCCTATTCTCTAGCCAACAAACCCTCAGGTGAGGGCAATGGTAGATTATTTTCACCCAAGACTCCCCCTAGAGATACCTGCAGTTTGCCCTTGGAGGAGCCAGGCCACAGGGTGAACTGGTGACTTCCAAAATTTCAGAAGGTCACCCCCCCAGCACCAAGGCCACTGGGTCCCCAGGAGGTGGCCCTCCTAGGGCATACATACAGAGCTCCACCAACATCCAGGTATGCACTAGCCAGCCAGCATCCCGTACCGGTCACGGCCAGCAGGATCCGAGCCAGCAGGTGGAGCCCAGAGCCTATGGTCTGCCTGCTACCTTGGCCACCGCTGCTAAGCTAGTCCCTGCCCCAACCTCGTATCCGCAAACTGACCATCCCAGAATCCAGCGCATGAGCTTCTGGTGATGATTCAATGAGCGAATGTATAAAAGCCCTCAGCATGGTGCCTGGTGTACCGTAAGCATTATTTTATGCTTCAGCGTGTGTTCCTACCGTTATCATGTTCACACACATGCGGGACTACCTAGTCAGGGAATCCTAAGGACATAGACTCTTTTTCTCAAGAATCTTCATCTATAAATCAAGGCAGGAAAGACCAGTTTGAAGACTGCGGTACTCACTAAACATCCAGGACAATCTGCTTCAAGCAGGGGCTCTAGAAATCACTGTGAAGATTCTACTACTGTCAGCTTGAAGTGTTAACCTGATGGCATCCAAATGACCCCAAACCCTGCATGTCGACCCTGGGGTGATCCAGCCCTCACGAGGCAACCATGTTCCAAACAAAGCTACAAAGTCATCAGACCCGGGCTTTAAAAAAAAAAACAAAAAAAAAAACCCTCAAATTTTAAAAAACTGAATGGAGACTCATTATTCATATAGGAGCTCTAGAAGCAGCTGATCGTTGGTGGATGAAAAATGTGAAAAGCACGCCTCATTCATAAACTCGTTCAGCCAGACTTAACAGCTTCCACATTAGCAAAATTGACAAGGGTGAGAACGGAGTGTGCAGGATCTCTGGAGAGTCTACTCAAGCCTCCACACGGTACGCACGGAGACCTGGGGCAGGCTGAGTGATGGGTCTGTGGCTGGGACATCCCAGGACAGCCCGCTTCAGTCTCCATCCCCTCCCCTGGCCCCTAGAGCAAACTGCTGCAGTGTGGGTCGGCAGTGAGAATCCTGCCGGGATGGTGCTTTACCCAATTCTCTCAATGCCAGGCCTTACCGAGAATCCCCACCCCAACCCCAAGAAGTTCACAAGGGGCAAGGCCATCTATATCTTCCTAAGTCACTGGGGAGGCTGGAATATGCCCCTCCCCTTCTCTAAGACCTCACACTTCTCCATCTTGATGAAGAGCTACGGTCTCTGGGGAGCACTCCCGGATCCCCTGGTCCCAATTCCCTGAGCACCTTCCTCTGTACTCTAGCTGCTCACTGCTGAGGACTCATTTCATTGTTGGCTCTGGAGTCTGATGATCTCCTACCCTTAGACAATAACGAGCAAAGGGACATCTTCTTGTTCACCACTGTGTCCCTACTGCTTAGAACAGTGCCTGGCACATAGTAGGTCCGATGGGTTCTATGGAGCAAATGAGTGAATTCTGCTGTGCAGCAGCAGTGCCTGGATTCCTGCCCGGGGGGGCAGGCAGGGGTGGCAATATACTTGGAAGGGGATGGAGACTCACACAGCAAACTCTTGGCTTTTACTGCCAATAGTAGATTCCCTATAAATGTGGGTGCTAAAGATCTGGGGGGGGGGTTAAAGCACTCCTTAACACCTCTTTGGGGGTCCCCAGTTGTGGATTGGTTGTTTCCATGTCTGGCTTCCGGCTCGATCATAAGCTCCTAGAGTGTGAGTCTTACTCATCCTTATGCCCTCCCAGCCTCCATCAAGGCCTGTACCAACCCACAGGGGCAGAAGAAATGCACGAGTGAGTATACAAATGAATAGTGAAACCTCTCCTGAGACTGGCCTGTCTGCTTTGGTCAATGGACGCCAGGAGCCAAATGTGTGCTCATTTCAGTTTAAAACCAAGAACAAAGCTTTGGGGTCAGGGTGGGAGGCAGGGCCAGTCAAGACGTGAGAGCCAGACTTGGGAAGCTTCAGTGCAGCATGAGAAGCCAGAAAACAGAGCCGGAAAGAGATAAGGCCATCCTGATAGATGCTCTGTAAAAGAGGCTCAAGTACACACTGGATGAACTTCTGTGTTTCCTGTTTTTAAAACTTTCTTATGATGAAGTTGGAGTTGGACATCATCCCTTTCAGCAGGGGGGTTTTGCTTGTCTGGAATAATCAGGCACCTGTGGCTCAGTCCACGTGTGTAAGCACAGCAGAAAAATGGCGACCAGTAACCACAAAGTCAGTGGGCTAAGGTGGCTGGAGTACTGGGTTCTGGAGCTGCTGGTTCTGCTGGGCGTCCACCCCTGAGCCCGAAGGGCCCCAGCTATGAAGTAGGGAGGCCAGGCCACGTCATCTCTGAAACCCTTTCCAGCCCTGCAATTCTAAGATTTGAGTCTCAGTCACACTGAGAACTCCAGCAGAAGGTACTGGTTTGTACAGGCATGAGCTAAAGTGCTGTAAAATACGGATGTATAGAATTTACTGGTATAAATACTTCCGTTATTTGAGCATAGTGATTTCAAACAATTAGTGAAAATAATCCTAGTTTTAAGTGGCAGTTGTTCATTCTAGGATGTCTGCTCATCAAAAAATTTATAAAGCACAACTGCTTCTTCGTCTCACTGCTAAATTACAGTATTTTGAGTGGTGTTCATACTTCCTTGTGTTAGTTCTTAAGCAGAATATGCTACCGAAACTGGCATGTTCTTTTGTCTGTCAAGCATTCCAACGGAGCCAGTGTTTTTTTGTTAAAGTTAACCTTACTGCACCTTGGTTTCCTCATTTATAAAGTAGGAAGGAGTAGAGTTTATTCACGTCAAAGATGGAAGAGGTTATGCCCTGTAAGCCCCCAAACTTACTTTGCTACTTCCTCTGGGGCCACCAGCAGCACAGCTGAGCAAGCTGGCCACCCTGTGACATCTCCCCGGTAACACACAGGGCCCTCCCAGCAGGAGTCAAGGCGACCCAGGTAGTGACAGATGCCCCTCTCCCCCGGTGTCAAAGATGAGGAGCGCCACGTATTTCTAATAAAGATATCAAACACAGACAGTAGGGGTGATCTCTTCCTGGGCAGTTTAAGTTAAACTGTGTTCCCACGAGCTCTGTATAAAATGCAGGGATCTTCAAAGCTAACAACACTGGTAGTAACTTGTGAACCCCATCCTACAGAGGAACAAGCACAGGCTCACAGAGGCTTGCAGAGGCAAGTGATTTGCCCAAGCAGAAAATGACAAGTCTCCCAAGTTCTCCTCACTGATTCCCACTTTGTGTTTACTTAAGAAATTTGGGGTCCTTGATAAGTTGGCCCCATCTACCTCTGTAAGGGGCTGTGCTGGACCGTGCAGTCAGTTGCCCTGGGGGTCTTACTTCACTTCCGTGAGGCAATTATAAAAGCTCCATTTCACAGATGGCGTTCTGTGAATATGGAACTTACTTTGCCTGCTGGCCAGAGTGAATCACGGGAAGTCCCAGGGCTGACGGACTTGGGTTCAAATTCCCATTCTGGCCCAAAGCGATGTTTGAGACTGTAACTCTTGAGGATCAGTGGTCCTATCTATAAAATGGGGAGAAGTACTTGGGTACCATGGTGAGGGGGCCTCAGAACTTGGAAAGAAGAGCACCATTCCAGAGTGAAACAAACACGAACAGTTCTAAGATGAAAGCACAGAGAAGTCAGATTATGTCACAGATGAGTTCTCAGGAAGACTTGGCAGTCAGTCCCCTGACTGAACATCTTTAGCCTTAACTGAAAGTATTAATTAATCGTATGAGAAATTTTAATGTGTTTCCCCCTCGTGGTTTTAAGTTTCAGGAGACAGGGACCAGGCCCATCTTTTACTGTCTTTACCTCTGCACCTAGTTACAAAGGAAGCACTCAGTACATGAGAAAATGGACCATGGCCGGAGGACGAATACATCAGTCAGAAAGGTTAGCAGGGAAAGCCCAGAAAAATACAAAAATAAGGCCAAGCCTACAGTGGCCATCCAAGCTGGCCATGAGAGGACAAACTTGCATACAACCTTCCACGGCTGATTCAGATCTCCCTGGAAATGTGTTCACAGGCTGGTCACACCAACATCATCTGGGCCCTGGCGTGATTATTTGTGTAAAATTAGTGAACTGGCCCTCTGGGTCACTCGGAGGTCTAAGAGCTAGTACCACCCATTTCCACGGGAATAAGTAAGCCTGCTGTCAGGTGCAGCCAAACCCGGGACCACGACAGGTCGCTAAGGTCAAGCAAGCCTCCTCATGAGGTCTCTTGCAGGGAGCTCTGTAGGCCATGCCCAGGTGATCCTTGAATCCCTGACAGGAAGGGTTTGTTGTTACTCTTTTGAGAACACCTACTTTGTAAGGTCGTCGTAAGGACGCAGGGAGTGAAAAAGACCTGCACAAAGTGCGCCCTCAATCAACAGTAAGATTATTGCGACTTTTTAAGGCACACATCTAATACAGGAGCGAGTCAGAATTCCATGAAGATGCGCTACTGTCTGCCCATGAAGCTTACGGTGCAGAGCAGAAATAAGGACCTTGGGTGAGTTGAACAGCCCAAGTCTAACAGGGCGGGCGGTGGGAGGGGGAAGCCATGGTGAACAGGAATGACCAGGGGAGAGAGCTCGTGGAATACGGTGGAAGATGAATAAATGGTGAGTCAGCACCAGAGGCCACACCGCCCTCCCACAGGGCAGTGGTCATGAGTGGGTAGTGTGCCGTCGTCACAGTGCCCAGGGGGCAATTCTAGCATTTCACCTGTAGAGTGGAGTCAACATGCTGCACGATTCCTGGCATCCTACGCGGTGAGCTGTCCCACCCTCAACACCGGCAGCTCCCTGGCGACAAACACCGGATACAGTGACAGGTGAGGGGCAAGGTCGTGAAGACTCAGAGGAACGAGCACAGAGTTCGGCACGGGGAGTGAAGGGGAGGCTCCGCAAGGACAGAACCTCACTTACCTACTTCTCTTCAGAGAAAAAGGAAAGGCGTGAGAGAGAAGTAAGCATTCTTTTGGCTGGTGGTGAATCACATAGGTCTGTTCCTGTACCATTTTGCTTTGGTATTTGCTCCAGCCTGCTGGTCAGTCTCCAGCCCCAAGCCCAAGGTGCAGAGGCAGAACGTTCACATGGTTTTTCTGATTTTTTTCTTCACCTACCTTTCTCCAAAAGCCGACAGGGCCCTGAGCAATGGGGTGGGTCCCCGGACTGCTCTTGCTTTACAGCATTGGAAGAGGGGACAAAATGCACATTTGTAAACAGCAGGCAAGACGGTGAAGACGGACGGACAGACACACACACACACATACACACTCACTCACAATAACAAGAAAGCTTTCTGGCTGAAAAGAAAGCAGAACTTTCTTCCCAGTTTATAAGTACTCAGTTTGCAGTGTTAGAGCCAGGCAAGTTCTTGGAGATGGAAAGGGCAGCCACATTACACACACGGTGTCACAACTTTTCATCCAGAGAACTAGAAAGCAAGCATGCATATACATACCCAACCTGGGCACTGTCACGATAGGGCAGCACTGAAAATATACTACAGAAGGATCTTCTGCCACTGATAAGGACTATTCTAAAAAATAAAAAAAAAGAACAAACAACAAACAACAAACTAAATGCAAGGACTCTTAAATTAAAAAAAAAAAAAAGGAAAAAAAAACAACTGTAGCAATTAAGCATTCATGGAATTCACAGCAATATTTGCACACTCCCGCCACCTCCTCTGACAGATGGTATTCTGTGCTCCTTGCAAAATGCAACCTCAGCGCAGCCGAAGCATGCTGCCTCTCCTTACCCAGAGGTTAGCACGCAAGACGCCGGCTCGGGTCTCTAAGGAGTACACACGAGTCCTCCCCAGCGGGAGCTGTTGGCTGTGGGTTGCACAGCAAGATGGAGCAGACAGAGCCATGAGTCTGGGGTGCCCAGTGCTGCCAACAGTCATGCCACACTGAAACCATCCATGTCTCCTCTGCAGTGAACAATGCAAAAGTCATAGTGCCAGAAACCGTGAGCAAGAGACGCTCAGATGCCATTGTGATCGCTGGGGTTTTTTTATATGCTGGCAGCACGTTAGGTTCTGAGAATAAATTAAGGGAACAATTACATAATCAGTCTTAGCCTCCATTCCTGCTATAAAGATACCACTGGAAACAGTTCTGCATGATGCTCTTATGCAATCAAAGGCCACTTAAGAAAACATTAAAAAAAAACTCTCTCAAGTACTTATCCTGGCATATGAAAATAACTTTTGCCAAAGAGAATTGCTGGTTTAAAAAAAAAAAAGAAACAAGTGGAGGAGATTAAAAACCTAACATTCTTTAACACAGTAGAAACACATATCAAATATGAAACTTACTCTTGTAACTTTTTTCTAAAATAATCATGATGAAAAATCAGAGGGGAAAAAAAAAAACCCAATACTACTAACTGCATCAAGGTTGGGAGACTGTGACCTTGTTTTTACAACTACGATATTACATTGTCGACCTGCCCAGGATAAAGTCAGGTTCCCTGGCATGGCCAAGCAGGCCCTGTGTCTTCTGGCTCTTTCTCCTTCTCTGGTCTCAGCAAACATGACCCCACCCCCCGACTTTATCATCTATCCATGCTAAAGGACTTGCTGTCCCCCACCTTGAAAAGACCCTACTGTTGCATGCCCTTCCTTTGCCTGCCGTGTCCAACTTAGTATGCTCAGAGTATTAACTATTTACTCTTCGAAATCCAGCTCAGAAGTCATGGCCCTAGGAAGCATTTCCTCCCCCTTCACCGAGTTCCTCATTTCCTTGTTGGGGAGGACATCAATCACAAAGGGCTGCTCTCCACTGCCTCCCTGCCCTTCCAGAGGGTGCGTCCAAGGGTGGGGCCCACCGCAGCTCCTCCATAAACAGGGCCATGCTGGGCTTCACAGCAGCACCCGAGTCCCTGTCCCTGGGAAGGCAGGACCAGGGCTACCCGTTCATCCCACACTGACCCATGTCGCCAGTGGTTAACAGGACTGAAGCCACAGTCCCAGTCTCAAATATCAGCTGTGTCGTCCTTATATGACCTTGCACCTCTTACTAACTCTTCTGAGCCTCAGTTTCCACAACTAAAATGATAGGTTAAAATTACTAACTAGCCCACAGGAATGCTGTAGAGTCGGTCAGTCTGTACTGGGAAAGCCCTCGGAACAATGCCTGGCAAACAGTGACACTCAATAAATATTAACTAGTTCCCTTGGTAAAACTGAAGGAAGTTTTACCAGCATAGCACCTGGATTCCGAACCTCTTCAGACCTCTATGCTAAAATACACAGGCCTGCTAAGACGTCAGAGGTGTGCCCAAGGGCAGCTGAGGGATGACACATGACTACAGCTGTGTAACCCACACGCAGAGCTGTCTCTCCTCTCTAGAAGGAGAGGCTTTTCATCAGGTACCACAGACCCAAACCTTGTCACTGCCACAAGAACAAGAATGCCATAAGCAGAGTGGGCCACCAAGGCTTCCGGGGCCAACAGCTAAATCATGAACACACCACCTTGCTAAATACCAGCCAGCCTCCTTGGGCTCTCACTCACGGCGACCAGTGGCAGATTCTCACTATAATGTCTCTATATGCTTGCTTACACAGACATAATAATAGTTAATACTTATTAAGTACCCATTAGATGCCCAATTCTAGATGCTTCAACTGATGAAAGCAAGTTAAGTGACATGCCAAAGGGGACACACTAGCAGGTGAGACCAGTCGGGGATATGAAGCCATGCCCTTCTCCACCTTGTGTCCTGATGCTTTGCCCTTCACTAAGACTAGAAGAGTCTGCCCCTGTTGGTTTGACTGGGTATCCATGGACTTCCTAGACACCAAGAAGTCAACCGTCACCACATTTTCTAGGGTGGCTTTCCAGCCCCACCTGTAGGTGACCAGGCTGGGAATGGGTGGGGCCAGAGGGTGACCCATCACAGCCACCCTGACTTCAGAGTTGCCCGGTGCCTCCTTCTCCTGCTCTGCTCAGCTGGAGTGCCTTCCCAAGTGGAAGCATAGAGACTCTCCAAACAACCCCCGCTAGCCCCTGCCATCCACCCAGGAGGAAAGTCTGGAACTACTCATTCCTTGAGGCGCTCGGTATCCACATCTTCTGCAACAGAGGAAGGAATGGATCGAACAGCCTCAGCTGGCTTAGTGGTAGTGCGTTTCCTTCATTACTTAGTGCTAATGTGTGCTTCCTTCCCACACACTGAATTTGTTGGGACATTTCTAATAGAACAAGGAAACGGGAGAACATAAATGCATGTGAAATTAAGTATTCTTTCCAAAATTCTAACCACAACGTGCCTATTAGCAAATGGGCTGCACTGTTCTCTAAACGAGTGCTCATCTGTGTGGTCCTCACCATTTAGGTGTCAAGAAGAGGCTGACAGCCTGAGTCTCATTCAGAAAAATGTGTTATTCTACTGCACGGGTCAAGTTTAGCAACTACGAATATGGAATGTTTCCCAACAGTCCAGTCAGGCCGGTCCTTTTCTGGTTGGCCATTCTCAAGCAGCTGGAACGGAAAGGAGGTTAAGTAAGAGCATAGCATCCTTGGGTACTTCCCTTCCATTTTTGGGTGGAACTGTCCCACCGACTCCAACATCATGCAGGGTTCAGAGGAGGAATCCAGAGCAGAGAACCAACAGCAGCTCCACACGAGTCTGTGGCTGTTCAAGCCCTGGGGAGCTGGAAATGGCCAACAGAGCTCCCAAGAACGCATCCAACATGTTGCCTAAAGTAGCTCTGGCTTCAGGCTTTAGCTAGAGCAGGCAAATATCAGCAAGTGGCAAGTTCTTGTCTTCTATCTCCTCCACGAGCAGCTTGGAGCAGTGTGAACCTAAAGGCCCATCGTGACAAACTGCTGTGTTCCAAACCTGGAGGATTCCTGTGAATTTGCAGCTTTCTTCTTTGTAAGTGTTGGGGAAATATCCATCCATCATCACAGTGGTGCCCAAGAAAATCAGATTTGTTCGCCTTCTTCAAGTGCTTCTGGATTTGTGAGAGAATTAAATCAGATGGTAGTTGTCAAGAATGACACAAGACAGCCACATTCCATTTCCAGGGGACTTCGGAAACTGGCTACTTCCATGTGTTGGCCTCCAACCACTGTAGTTATTTCTTGTATGCCCACACTGCACGCAGAAAGCCCACATGGTTTTCCCTTCTGTGCCACTCAACACAGAGTCAAGGTGACCAGAAAACATTATACAAAAGACTCTAACTTCAAAATAGGAATTAACTCCAGAGAGATAGGTCTTTAAGGAACTAAAGATCACATTTCCATACAAACATCTGCCAGAGAAGGAAAAAACAAAACAAAGGAAAAAGCTCCCAGGGCGGCAGCCTGCAAGGGCAGAACTGCTTCGGGATATACAATGTTTTCCAAACCTCTCCAAGATGCATGAATAGCACCATCTTTCTTCTTCACGTGGCTTCAGCTCCTTTCTTAGAAAAGTGTTTCTGGTATATGGCAGGGAGGGCTTCAGGCCACAAAGCTTCCAAAGGCACACACTGCCTGTGAGATATTGGAGTGTTCCAAATAGCCTGGAGATGCTCAAGGGCCCCATGGTTGACAAAGTATCACAGACCCATTATTAAATCCACTCTCAACCCCTTAGCCCAGAGCCAGGCAAGATCTCATGCCATCCTGGACGCTCAAGTGTTCCCTCAATTGCTGAAAACTGGCTTTCTGTTCTATTTCCAGAGCCCTGGAGCATCTCTGTTAGCTGTGAGAAAGTTCAATCTCTCCCAGGTGGAATATTCCATGAGAGCAGAAATACGCTCTTAAGGACATAAAAACAAGTTAACAACGTCTGAAGTTAGAACAAAGAAAATCACATTTGCAGCAATGGTGGGTGAGCACAAACACAGCCCAGGGGTGTCCCTGACCCAGGAGTCTATGTTAGGCGTTGGGAGCACATGTACACTGCATTTCCCAATTCTGTAGTCTGTTCCCTACATGACCAGGAAGAAAGGAAAAACACACTTTCAAATGCTGGTGTCGGGTTGAATCGTGTCCCCCCAAAAAGGCATGAAGTCCGTGGCACCTGCAAAATGTGGCCAGAAACATGGTCTTCACAGATGCAATCGTGTTGGGATGCGTTCATACTGAATCAGGGTGGGCCTCGACCCAGTGGCTGGATTTCATAAAGACAGACATTTGGAGACACCCAGATACACACAGAGGAAAAGCCGTGTGACAATGGAGGCGTGCACTGGACTGGCACGGCCTAGAGCCCAAGCCACCAGGGATTGCCAGCCACCCCCAGAAGCTGCACTAGGTGACAGATGATCCCTTTCTAGAGCCCTCAGGAGGCACAAGGCCCCGCTGACACATTGACTGCTGACTTTCGACCTCTGGAGCTGCAAGGGCACGCACTTGTACAGTTTTTGGTCCCCTCTTCCATAACGATTTGTAGGGCAGCCCTGGCCAGTGCATCCGCCCGGCGTCTGTCACCGAGTTCCCATGGCTGCACAGCGCCGCACGCCTCCCGCTCGGCAGGTCAGCCGTGCACTCATGAACAGGGGCAGGTGCATGCAGAGTAAAGCTGTTGAGACTGACGCCAGAAAACAAACGAGTATTATGAAATCTCAGGACCAGAGCCTGCCAGGCGCTTTCTCTTCCCGGCCCCGATCTCTCCCCCAACTGCTTCCTCCTCCCACAGTACTTTGTTACAAGCTGGGGGTAGGGGTGTCTTGACACCCCCCTCCCTCGCTTTCTGAAGGGCTGGCAATTACATAGCAGATGAATGAAAATTAAAACAAAATCAAGATGTTCTTGTTTCCTCTATTTAAACTCTTATTAGCCATGGGGGTGGGGGATGCTCTTCCTCCTTAGGAACACTCACTCCTGCGTGTGCTATAGTGGGGAGGAGGGCAAGGCCAGACAACCTGTGGCCATTCCAAGGCCGCTCTTCACAGGGAGCTCTGTCCCTTGCATCCTGGAGTGGGATGAAGACAATCTCCCAATTCTGGGAGTGGGAAGAAGGAAGGAGACTGTGGAGAAGAGGGACCAGAAGCCTGAGCAAGAGGCAGGGCTGAGGCCAGGGGCAGGTGCTTGGAATCTGGGCTGGGCCCTAGTGGAGAAGTAGAATTCCAACCGCTGAGAAGAGGGAACACAGAGCCCAGGATGAAGGGAAACATGACCATGGCAGATGTGGCAGGCTCTCAGGCAGTCAGAGTAAGGGCAACTGGGGGCCACAGAGCTGGCCTGAGTTAGATGGTAGAAAGTACCGGAAGGTCTAGACTAAACAGCCCACAAATACAAGATGGTGGTCTTATCATCAGTGGCTGTGTTTGCCTACTAATCCTGAGTGCTCACACAACCTGCATCCTCACAGCCATCCCATGACTGGGACACCACTACCACCACAGCACAGGCCTTCAGCACCGGCTTACAGGGGCACAGCTTATCCTACAGCGTAGGGAGTGGTGGAGGACCCCTGAGAAACAGCTGTGTGCGATCTGCTTCTCCTCCCTCCCTTCCACAAACACTTTCCTAGCACTTACTCTATGCCAGACCCTGGGGATCTGATGATGATGGATGACAAAGATGGGAGCTCCACCCTCACAAAACCTGTGGTAGTGGGAGTGGCCTGATTGGGAAAGAGGTTGCTATCCAAGGGACAGCTAACCTGGCCTGAGGGAGGCAAGGTGGGCTTCCTGGAGGAAGTGACACCTAAATCAAGCCCTGAGGGATAAGGGGCAAGAAGATACACTGGCGGAGGGACTGCATGAGTCAAGGCTGAGAGGAGAAAGAGCAGAAGGCCTACTGGAGGAGCTGAGTATGCCAGAAAACTCTGCTGGCCTCACGTGCCTGACCCACCACGGTCTCCACGTCCCTCTGTGAGTCACTGTGACCAACTGTCTCGCTCACAGCTCAGCCTTAGAAGCTGTTCTCTAGAACAGCCACGCTGAGCTGTGCACTTACTAGGGGCCAGTTATGTACCTCCCCAACCTGTTTTCAGTTATAGTTATGTACCTCCCCAGGTAGAGGGGTATGGGGAGCCAGTTACACTCGCGGCTCATACTTGTTCGATAATGACTGCACAGACTGGTGAAATGTGAAGGGAAAACAGGAGCAATGCTACCAAACACACCAAATGCTTAGAAAGTATTCAAATAAGTCACTAAAAAAGGGGGGGGATGCTAGAAAGACAATTTTCAAATATCAGGAAAACATCGGGAAAATCCAATAGGATTCTGCACTTGAATTCTTGAGTCTCTTAAAAAACGTCCAATCTGAGGACACCTGGCTGGCTCAGTCAGTAGAGAATGTGACTCTTTATCTCAGGATGAGGAGTTCGAGCCCCACGTTGGGTGTCAAGATTACTTAAAAAAAAAAAAAAAAAATCTTGGGGCTCTTGACTGGCTCAGTCAGAAGAACACAGGACTCTTGACCTCGGGGTCGTGAATTCAAGCCCCACGTTGGGAATACAGAGATTACTTAAAAATAAAATCTTTTAAATATACATAAAATAAAAATCTCTTTAAAAACTTTAGCAGTAAGTGAAATCTTAAACAACAGATAAATAAAATAAAGAAACCCAGTCAGGACATGGCAGCAATAGGTGAGAATAATGACGGGTGGTTTTGATGCCAGAGTCTGATCAGCAGGCCCAGATGCCAAGAAGAGGCTTGGCATCAAAAAAATGTGAATGGATGACCACTGATAGGCCTGAAGGTGAAGCACAGTGTTTAAGCAACACATGTGGTTTCTGCGGAGAGCTCTTCCACAGGTCACGAAACTCCCCTCCTAAGCACACACTGCCCGTCAGTAATCGTGCAGAGCTGGACTGTGTCTCGGTGGCAGAAGAGCAGCAGAGCTGGGAAGGCCACAGGCGCGCTTCTGAAAGGCCTCCTAAGCTGCAGACGGAGGGAGTCCTGGGGCTCAGGGAGCCTGGGAGTGGTTAAGGTGGTGATGGTGACAGTGACAGGGACCAAATCTGTGGCCAGACGAGCTCCCCAAGACAGGACAGGCATTGGAGCTCCTGGCAGTCGTGTGAGCAAGAAAGGGAGGGGGGGTTTTCGAGGGTTGGCTGCCATGACAAGTGACCACCTGCACATGGCTGACACACAGGAACTGCTCATCTCTTGGTCCGGGAGCCCAAGTCCGAGCCCACGGTGGCCACCGGCCACGCTCCCTCTGACGAAGGCGCTAGGGAAGGTCTGCTCCAGGCCTCCCTCCGAGCTTCCAGTAGGACCTTGGCAGGCGTCAACGCAACACCAGCCTTTGGCCACGTGGCATTCTCCCCGCGTGCAGATCTGTGCAATCTTCCTTTTTTTTTTAAAAAAAAAAAAAAAATCTTTTTTTAAAATTTATTTATTTGTCAGAGAGAGAGGGAGAGAGAGCGAGCGAGCATAGGCAGACAGAGTGGCAGGCAGAGGCAGAGGAGAAGCAGGCTCCCTGCCGAGCAAGGAGCCCGATGTGGGACTCTGATCCCAGGACACTGGGATCATGACCTGAGCCGAAGGCAGCCACTTAACCAACTGAACCACCCAGGCGTCCCCAAACTTCCCCCTTTTAATAAGGACACCCGGCAGATTAGATTAGGGGCCTGTCCGGCTTCAGTACAATCTCAACTAATTACATCTGCGATGACTCTGTAGCCAAAGAACTCCTTCTGAAGTACTGGGCTTGGGACTCAGCAAAAGAATCTGGGGGGGGGCAGGGGGTACACAGACCAGCCAAGAGCAGGGAAGGAGGAGGAAAACAAGCTGAGCGGGAGGTCAGAAGTTTCACCTTGAGCCACGGAGCTCTCTGCTACCTGCTCTCGTGCAACCCAGGCCAGGACTGGTCACCGTGTCCTGAGCCCTGGCTCCCTGGCCCCAAGCCACGTGCATGATGGTTTTCTCCTCTGACTGCTATGTTCCACTGGTGGGGACCAAGACCTGGTCTCCCCCAGGCTCCTAGGCCCTCTCACCACCAGAGAATTGAAGCAGAACCACCAAGAGAAGGTTCTAACTCCCAAGCCCTACCTCTGTGACTCATTTTATTTCCTGTAAGTCAAACTGGTTGAAAAGCAGTGACCAGTGCTTGCATACTTCGAATATGTCTGTACACCTGAAGCACTGAAAATCATTTCTCTCTACGGTTCCGGGCGGAGTCCCCTGATGACCTCCATGCTTCTTAAAAAGGTGCGAGTAATAAAGCCTGGCCTGAGGGTGTTGGCCCAAAGGTACCAGCATCCCCAGTGGAAGGTGGACGTGCCCAGCTGCTCCCTTCCTCCTGCTGCTCACAGCACTAGGGAAGGTGCGAAGGAAAGCCGCTGGGTCGGCACGGAGGGCATTCTGGGGGCCATTTGGGGTCGGGACTTTGAGTGAGGCCTGGGGATGGCTGAAGGCTTCTTCAGTCTGTCCACTCACAGCCCCCCAGGCCTGAGGTTTCGCTGACGCATGGTTGCAGACATAGATGATAGATACAAATAAAGATGCTTCCCAGCCAGCCCGTGCTACTGGGGGATGGGGGTCCTGGTCTTTTAACAAGGAAAAGTTCCTCCATGGGAAAAGCATGCTTGGGAGGGGTAGATGTTGCACAGAGCCTCACAGAAGTTGCTCGACATCTATCAAATCAGGTACATTTATTTCAGAAGAGACAAGGCAATGACATTTTTTTTTTTCTTCTGAGAAGGTCGGTCCAGAAATTACCTAGCAGCTTTATTTTATTTTTTTTGAGATGTGCCATTTCCTCCAACTCATTTTTTCAAACTAAACTAGGCTGACAGATTGGTACTGATGAGATCACAGGCAAGGTCTTAATTTAGTTATTACCCGTCCCCTGCCTTCCCTCCAAAATTTTTAGTATAAAAAGGAAAGGCTACAACTTGACTTCAGTTACCATACTTTCCTCATCTGACTTTGGAAAGCAGATAAAGGGAGCTAAAATCTTTTATACCTTTTCCTTCCTGCTGAGTCCACACTTTAAAGAGGCAACACTCCAGAGCTCACTTCTTTGTGTCCACCCGCACCTCAAAGCCTCCTTAAACCTCTTTGAAAATTCCTCCCAAAGGATGAGACAGCCTAGTCAGTCACTGCAAAGAACACCTCTCTGCCTGTTCAGAGTGAAAGGACTCTCAAAGCGGAGCTGGGGGCGGGCGCTTCCAGCAGACTTGGCAGCCATCGCCTGCGTGCCATGCAGATGCCTGAAAACCAGAGGACTTCCGCGGAGCGTTGAATGATGCCCACCGGCCGCATGCCTGAGGAAAGATGTCACCCACTTGCAGTGAGGACTCTTGTCTCCTATCATTCTTAAAGACAAACGTTTGACGCTCTGGAACTGGAAGCACCAAAAGAAAAGGACCATGATGGTTACTAGTAAGAAATGCCCTGAAAGGTCACAGGCCACCTGCGTGTCTTCGGTCTTCATGCTCAGAAGCTCCATCTTCTGCTCTGATGGCCCCGTTCTACCCGGCCAGCAACCCGCCTTCCACCAGCACTTGCTGGCCTGCCAAGGCTGGTCATCTGTAAAGGCATATACCAAGGTTTGTCTTCACTTCTGCTGAACCTCTCTTCCCCAGCAGACAGAGGGGCTCTCAGTAAAGATGCAGATTAGAGCGAACCATGCCTGGCTTTTCTCTAACAACCAAGTGGCCTGCAGCCCCCACCTGCCAACTCCTCTCCTCACAGGATGCTCAGGGGCACCTTGTTCCAGATGCTCTGGCATGGGATCACTGGTCATCTCTCCTCCATGACAGAGGGTTTGCTCATACATTTGTAATAGTTTTTCGAAGACTTCAAGTCATTTTTAAATGTTTGTTTAAAAAATAAACCCACTTTTAAAAGACAATACACAATATACACATCCACTAATTTTCTGTAAGGATAAGGTTACCGAAAAAGTCCTGCAATGCTTGCCCTTGATTTTTGGTTTGCTGGAATACTCCTGTTCAAGTGCAAGCCAGACCATACTGGTCCTCTACTGGGCACCCACCACGGCTCTCGTCGGGCTCACGATAAAAACAGACATCATCACAATCCATCCTCCAAGACTTCTCCTCTCTCCCTCTCTCTACTCCTCCCATGCCAGCTTTCCTACAGTTCTGCAGGCACACCCCTCACAGCCACGTTCCACCATTAGTGACTCTACTGCTGCTGTTCGACCTACCCTGAATGCCCTTCCCTGCTGGGACAGCTCAGAGCTGGCTCCCTCACCTCCTTCAGACCTATGCTTCAAAGTCTCCCCACTGGGGTGCCTGGGTGGCTCAGCCTGTTAAGTAACTGACTCGATCTCAGCTCAGGTCATGATCTCAGGATCATGAGTTCCAACCCTACAATGGGCTCTGTGTTGGGTGTGGAGCCTACTTAAAATTAAAAAAAGTCTCCCTATCAGTAGAGCCTCCCCCACCCCCGGCCCACCTCCCCAGCTAGCCTAGAAGTCCTTGAAGCAGGATCTTTGCCTGCTTTATTTATATAAATATTCCATCACGGGGCACCTGGGTGGCTCAGTGGGTTAAAGCCTCTGCCTTCGTCTCAGGTCATGATCCCAGGGTCTTGGGATCGAGCCCTATATCGGGTTCTCTGCTCAGCAGGGAGCCTGATTCCCTTCCCCTCTCTCTCTGCCTGCCTCTCTGCCTACTTGTGATCTCTGTCAAATAAATAAATTTAAAAATTTAAAAAAAGAAAGAAAGAAATATCCCATCATTACAAATGCCCAGCACAGGGCAGGTGCCGGTACCCCCACAGGGATCACTCTGCATTCCACATAGTTAAGGAACTACTTTATCGGGCACCTTTTGCCTGGATGCACGTCTCCTTCCCCAGAAATGGCGGTTTATATACAGGCAGTTCAATGAAACGGACTCTGGCTGTTCCCATTCACTCTGTGTCATCCATCCTTCCATGACAAAGAGGCCTGGAGAATCCTAGGCCACTGCAATGAGGCCATGCCGGTACAAATCCAGTGTTCTAAAACAGGACACTCATGCTGACTCTAACAGGGCAGATGGGACTGACCCTGGCTGGGTGTGAGAGTGATACGCTTCCCTCCGTTAGGATAAGCTAAATGAGCTCACTCTGTGGTTACAATACGCTGCTAGGCTCTCTGGAAAACAGTGTCCTTCCAGATCCCAAGATACCTTTCACTTCTGAAGAGCCTTTACCCTGTACTGAAAACCATCACTGACCTCCATGACAGTTCTCTCTGCTGACTGAGCCACCCTGAGCTGGGCTGCTGGGGAACTGTGGTGCGGGTGGTCATCCATCACACGTCCCCCTTCTCTCCCTGCCTCTGGACTCCTATACAGCCCATGGTGAGGCTTGCTGGCCTTGGCTCTGAGGAGCACTCAACACGCTCCGGGGAAGATGCCAGGCCCCTTGGGGTCCCCTTTAAGCGGACCGGGGTCCCCTTTAAGCGGACCGTGGTCCCTGCGTGCAGGGGCTCTGGCTTCACAATGCCCCAGAGAATGCTGGGCTGAGTGACTGTTGTCAAGATCGAGAAATGTCACGTCTATGGCAGTCCGCTAATTTACTAACCTAGTTATTCCATCAGCGCAGAGTTGAAGTTAACCTAACGTGGCTCCTTCTCAGTGAGGTCATGTTGACAGCTAGCAACCTCCACTCCTTCTGAAAGCACATGAACCATCTGTTTCCCAGTCCTCCCAGCTCTGCCAGCAATCTGCCTGAGGCTTGCCTGCTTACTTGTGATGGTTAAGGCTCACCCGCTGCTACCACCTTGGTCTCCTTTTGATTTTTTTAGGCAACATCTGCCTGGCAGTTGACTTAGAACTTCTTTTATTCTCGGTGATACTTTAAAGGCCATTTGTTGTTTCTAATTTCTTCCCGTTCTCTGGGATCTAGACCCCGAGGGGTAGCACTCACTTCAAAATGTAAGGCCTCTCCGTTCACTTATTCCACATAAGTGGTATCTATTTACTGAGCGCCAGTGGTGTGCCCAGCCCGTCGCCTGGTTCAGAGTAGACATTTCACAGTTCCGCCAGTGAAAACGAAGCCAGTGGCTGATTTCTGCTCTGTCCTTGTACCATCAACCCCAAGAAGTTAACCATCTCTCCCTTCCCTCTTCTGAATGTGGTTTGAAAAGCCCCACAGCTATCGCTGGCATTTTATTTGATTGTGGCAAAACACATACAGAACAGAAAATAGACCACTAAACCATTCGCAGGTGTACGACTGGCCGTTAGTAAGTACATGTGCAAGGCCGTGCCTTCACCACCACTGCTCCCAGAACTCTTGCATAACCCCACAGAGGCTCCATCCCCCTTCACCCAGTCCCTGGCAACTGCTGATCTGCGAGTGTCTCTCTAGATTTACCTCTTCTGGATACTCTGTATAAATGGAATCATACACTCTGTGACCTTCTGTGTCTGGCCTATTTTGGTCAGCATGATGTTTTCAAGGTTCATACCTACTTTATCAGGCGTGTTAGCAGCACTTCGATCCTTGATCACGGCTGAGTATTATTTCTTCGCAGGGAGAGCCCGTATTTTGTTTATCCGCACTCACCTGCTGATGGACACTCGGTTTGTTTCTACCTTCTGGCTGTTGTAGACGGTGCTACTGTGAACACTGGCACACAACTATGATTTGAACTCCTTTTTTCGATGCTTTTAGGTATACACCTGATAGTGGGATTGTTGGCTTATAGGATAATTTTATGTTTAACTTTTTGAGAAACTGCCAAACTGTTTTCCATAGCGGCTGCACCATTTTACATTCCCACCAGCCACGTACAAGGGTGCCGGTTTTTCTTTCTTTTCCTCAATTCTGACTTCACTAGGGACTTTAGGGCTCCTCAAACTATTCTTCCAAGCTTACCTATTAGTCTGGGTTTTTTTAGCAAATAAGTTTTAAAAAGCAGAATTCAATTGTTTTCTCAAAATCCACCACGACAGGGACGCCTGGGTGGCTCAGTGGGTTAAAGCCTCTGCTTTCGGCTCAGGTCATGATCCCAGGGTCCTGGGATCGAGCCCCACATCGGGCTCTCTGCTCCGCGGGGAGCCTGCTTCCTCCTCTCTCCCTGCCTCTCTGCCTACTTGTGATCTCTGTCTGTCAAATAAATAAATAAAATCTTTAAAAAAAAAATCCACCACGACATATTATCTTCTAATATTTGGATTTTTACCTCCCACCTCTCCCTTTGATTATGAGAATGAGCTTTGCAATCTGATGCCTGGATCTGGAGTCTAACCCTCACTTTCCAGTCATGTGCCCCAGCTTCCTCCTTTGTAAACTGGGATGTTGTGAGTGTTTTCGTTTACTATGGCTGTGGTAACAAATCACCACAGTCAGTGGCTTAGAACAAGAGTCATTATCTTATAACTCTGGTGGTCAGAACTCTGAAATGGGTCTTGTGGAGCTAACATCGGGTTAGAGCCAAATCCCACTGAGGGCTCAAAGAAAGAATCTGTTTTCTTGCCTCTTACAGCTTCTGCCACAGTCCTTGGCTCAAGGCCCCTTTCTCCATCTTTAAGGCCAACGATGACGAGTGAGTCTTTCTTACATCCTATCACTCTGACACGGACTCTCCTGCCTCCCTCCTTCCACTTTTAAGAACCCCGGTGATCACCTGGGCAAACCTAGATAACCCAGGATCAGCGACCTCAACTCCCCTTGCCATGTAACCATATATTCACAGGCGCCAGGGATACGATGTGGACATCTCTGGCCGGCATCATTCTACTTAACATAATAACAGCAATACCTTCCTCTCAAGGTTGTTTCTAAATTCTTTCCATTCCTCAAGATACATAGTTCTGAAGACTGGAAGTCACTTAGAAGATCTCTCTACTCACTTATTCAACAAATACACACTGAGTTAATGAAACAAAGCATATAAAGTACTTAGAGCCTGGTACCCAGTAAGCACTTAATAAATGTTACCCATTATCACTGTATGATCCACGTATTTTATAATCCCTTTTGGCCATGGGATTATAGCCACAAGAATCCACTTCATAGTCTGAACATTCTGGGACCGGTCTTCCTAAAACCCAGCCAAGCACTACTTCCTTCCACAACCATCAAGTCCAACACAACTTCCCCATCACTAACCTGTGTTTGTGTTAAAACAGTAGTGGAACCAGAGCACGGCAGCTCCCCTCACCATGTCCCCTGACCACGAGGAGATGAAGCACAACGTGGGGCTGGTCAAGAACTCATGATACCATCCGGTTCCAATAGCAGAGCCGAAGCTTCCATCACTGGGTCTCTAACCTGTGTCCAGCCTGCAGCCTTCAGCCCCACCTGGCTCAAGGGTCTGCAACATGACCCCGAAACATGCTGAGCCTGGTGCTCTGCACTTTACGCCCACACGAAGCCATCCAGCAGGTCCCCAAGGCCAGCTGCACAGAATTCACGGATTTTGAAGAAGGTGATGATAGGTCTTCCTTCAAGAAGAGTCCATCCTCCATCAGAACTACACCTTTTACTGAAGGTGCTTACCTCTACACATCAGATGTTGCTGAGATTCCTCTAATGTCACAGACAGAAGTGGGAGAACATGAAGCTGGCCGAGACCCCAATGTTTGTTTCCAAGCAGCTACCCTGACATTGATCATTATGTCCACCTGAGTTTGATGCAAATGTTATCTTTTATCATATTTGGTCCTCAGTTTGTTTGTTTTTTTTAAGATTTTATTTATTTGAGAGAGAGGCAGTGAGAGAGAGCATGAGCGAGGAGAAGGTCAGAGGGAGAATCAGACTCCCTGTGGAGCTGGGAGCCCGATGTGGGACTCGATCCCGGGACTCCAGGATCATGACCTGAGCTGAAGGCAGTCGTCCAACCAACTGAGCCACCCAGGCGTCCCGGTCCTCAGTTTTTATGATTTTTCTCCTTCCTGTTTTAAACTGTTTTTCATACTCACAGGTTGGTAATGAATCCCAGAACAGATGCTTCCTTCCCCCGGTGTCAGCTGCACTAGTCCTTGCTGAGCCTGGAGCCCTAATTCCCCTCCATGGTGGTGGCTCTGTCACAGAGTCAGCAGGCCTGGGGACGGAGCAGCCTCCATACTGAGGTCTTCAGATCCAGAGTGGCAAGTGGGCCCCAGGTCCGGCCTACAGTCTTGAGAGTCTGGTGTGTGCTAGTCGAAGATCATCACGAGAACACTTGAGAGCTGGCACAGGCTTGCGTGGGAACCGCTGTGGGACTGGGCCTCGGGACTCTGAAGGGCCCCTTCTCAAGTCTCCTTCCCCAAGTACAAGAGGCAGGATAACACTACTCAGGCCATTCCATTTGCAGTCCAGACCTTCAAGCTCTCTAATGAACACCTCCGGTCTTAACTGTAAAGCCTCAATCCTTCCCAACCCCAGCAGGCAAACCTGAGCTCAATCCTCACTGCAACAATGCGCCCTCTGGTGTGGTGCCACACACATGCCTCAGTACACCCAAGGTGGCAGAACCGGAGACCGTCGCCCATGCACCTGCCCCTCCCCTCCGAGAGCACAACCAGGATCCCTCCTCCCCACCACCGCTGGACTAGAGCTCATCCACATGTCCCTCTGTCGGGACAATCTCATGGCTGCCCCCGAGCCGTGGTGGGGGCAATTCTCCTTCCCTTTCTCAAAAGGCTAGGTCACATCCTTCCATTCATTAGCTCTTGACCACAATTTCCTTCTGTCTCTCAGAAACCATAGTATCTTCCTGGTATTCCCCTCAGGTTGTTTCTTTCATCTAAGGATAATCCAGCCTTGCCAATAACGCAGAGGAAGAGAGGACAGCACCTCCAGCCCTTCTATTGTCCTCTGGCACAGGAGAAGCAGCTCCCACCTGGGTAGATACAACCAACTGTGGCCCAGCCCATAGCCTGTGGGTTCCACAACAGCTCTTAGCTTGCTTTGCTGCCCTAAATTCCAGTTCTCAGATCTTCAGATAAGCTAATAATCCTTCCTGGCGCCCTCTGAAAATTCCCCAGCAAAACTGTAGCAACTGCATGCTTTCTGGACTGTTTATGCTGTTCCTGGGTCAAGGGTGTGCCAGGAAGGCCAGCTCTGTCCTGTAGGCCGGCAAGCCCATTGGCCCAAATATCTTCCTCGCTACATCCTCTCGCTACTGCAGCAGGCCAGGAGCTTAGCTACCTCTGCACCCCTCCAAAGCATCAGCACCCCCAGAGGTGCGCAAGCCTACTCATCTGGCCCACTCCTTTGGTTCTGTCTTGGTTTTATTTGGGAATGAAAGGCTATCTACGTTTATTTTATGGTTAAAGAGATTATGACAAGAACACAAATGTAAATAAACAATGATTAATTATACTAAAAGTGGCATGAGTGAGGTTTCAGTTTGGTAAGAGCCTCAAAAGAAAAATAAAACAGGATGGTTCAGGGAATAAGGCACAATAACTGTGAGAGTGAGATTGAGTGAGAGAAATTCAGAGTATTCTCTTTAACAGATGACAGCTGGGTAATTTTAGTTAAAAAACTCTGTATTTAAAATAGGAATATACACCGACTACACAAACCCTACTTGATGAGGGAACTCAGTTCTGCTATTCTGAAACCACTGAAAAACTGGAAAATTATATTCCCTATTTCAGTCGGTTTAAAAAATAGGTATTAACTTCCAAGAAAACAAATCTTTAAAATCTATAATCATTGGTGGTATCTTTTGGGTTGTACAGTGCTATTTTATACCAAATTATAGACAGGTATGCTGGGCCTTGGTCCATGCATCTAACTCAAGATTTTTTAGCAACTTTCATTTGATATGGCTCAGAGATTATTAGTGGGGGCTATATGGTTTCCTGTAAATCCAGAGGCACTAAAACAAAATGGTCCTTGTGGCAGGGCCTCTGCTCTAGGATGGCGTCTCTAACTTTCCCATTCACAGGGAACCACTGGGCAGGTCACACGTCAATGGGGAGGAGCCTAAAGGGTTACAGAGCGTCAGGGACCTGAGGTCTTGGAGCTCTGTTCCCGTGCTGCCCTCAGGCTGCTGTGAGTAGACTTACCTGCGACAAGAATCCAACCTATTTGTCGCCAGGAGTTTTAATATCAGGGTTATACAAATTTCCATCACAGTCACTTTCACTTAATAGCACTTTCCAAAAGAGCAATGAAGAACTGGAGACACGTGCTCCAGATCTCAGTAGCCCAGGAATCCGAATCGGCACCCAAAAAGAACCTGCTGGCAAATTTGTCATTTGCTCTCCTACAGAGCCTTTAGAGCCAGCACCAAGACCAAGTTCAGGCACAGACCTGGTGGGATATTTGCTGACGGGAGCATATAGCCCTAGTGAAAAAAAAAAAAAAAAACCAACAAAGCAGAAAAAGAAAAAACAAAAAACAAAAAAGTAACTTTTTCTGTTAGGTTTTCTATAAAAATGTATTTGAGTGCAATTAGATAGATAGTCCATTAGAAAATCTCACTGAGCCTTTGGTCACTTTCAAGGAGCATTATTTTCTGTAGTCTTCTCTAGATGTTTCTAGTGGGAGTGGGGTGGAAACAGTCTATTTGGGACGGTTCTATGAGGTCCTGTTTGTGTGAACAGCGTGGGATTCTCTGGCTAGGCCAGTAGTCCCCCCTCCCATCATCACTGGACCACCTCCTACTGCAGGGAGGCTGGCGGGGCGGCTCTCGCTAGCGTGGTACCTGCCATTCCTGGTATCGTGCTGCCGCATGTTCTTGATAAAATGAATCTTCTTAAAGTTCTTTGGTCTGGGCGAACCTGAGAGAGTTCGACATCTGAAAAATAAAGTCATTTCAAAAACACAGTCAGTTGCCTGCAAAACAGCTGAAAGATCTCCACACAAAGACAGGAAGGAAGACCAGACAAATGGTCTGAATCACCCCAGAGGATAATGAGGAGGATAATGAGGACAATAAAGCTAGAAGCGAGGAAGCTTTAAAACAAAACAAAACAAGACAAAAAAACCCAACGAAAGACAACTTCCTTGATAATCCTGATAATCATTTATATGGGTCTCTGGAAAGCCAGCTAATGAAAACTATTGTCCTCAGTTACAATAACATAACCCACACAGATTCCAAAGCCATTATTCTTTCTTGTCATCTTAAAAAGAATCCTCCTGTATCAACACTGGTAACGGGAACAGAAAACTGTAAATTTAAAGAATTTACAGGGGGAAGAAAAACACTGGAAAATTTAGTTTAAGAGCAACGCCAAATCATTTTTCTTCCATAGCAGGACTCTGGCCTGAACCACCTGGACGGCTGTTGCAACTTAACTTGCTTAACTTGACTACGCCTGGAAGTCATGGCTTTACTTTGAAAGGGCTGCTGTTTTTTTTTCCTCAAGATTCATTTTTAAATGAATATTTGTAGAACAAAGTATTGGATTCAAAGTTACTTTTTCCTGGAATATATGACACTGCTTGCACTACAGGACTAACAGAACACACCACAGGCTACAAAGATCTTGTTTGTGTATTTTTCAAAGTTACCCGGCAAACTCTAAAGTTATACAACTGTAACAACAAGAAAAAGGGCAAAAAAAAAAAATCAACAAATAAGAGCCCGAAGTTTGGTCCTGTCTTCAGAAAGGGAGCTGCGATGTCTGTTTGGGTTTCTGCTACCCATTTTTTTTTTTGTTTACTTAAACCTGTCTGACCATTGGCCCCAAGGGCTGGCTCCTGCCATGGGGCGTGGGTACTTGGGACCTTAGGCTTCAAAGAGTGAGTTTTGGAGCAGTAGTGCCTGGCTTCCCAAAGCCATGCTGAGCTCTGGGCTGGGGCCACCACAGAAGTTTGGTCAGTTCTGAACTCTGAGGCTTCAGGTAAGACTGACAAGATGACCCAATAAGAAGGTACAGCTGAGGGCTGGTGGGCCGTGGGGAACAGGGAGGGTCACAGACCTGCACAGCAACTCCAAGGGCCCAGCTCAAGGGAAACTGGGTGCTGTCCCTGGCCTAGACGTCAGGTATATGTTTCCCCAAGCCCCCTCACTCACCCTCTAGTAAAGACCCAGTCTTCCTAGAAGCCATTCCCTGAGAATGCAGAAAATGATTTTTTTTCCCACCTAACTTGGAAAAAACAACAACATATTGAAGTGAATGAGTGCAGGCTAAAGCAAAGACATGGTATCAGATACTTGGTAGCTTTCATCGGGGGAAAATGGGGGTTCCCCAGTCCTTGGGTCTAGAGAAGGGAAAGCTCCCCTTTAAGTCATGTCCATCATGGGCAGGGTCCATGGTCCATGCACACCACCCATGTGGGCCTGTAAGATACTTCAGCAGAAACCACGGTCCTCGCTGCCTCCAGCCCCAAACTCACCAACTCTGACACCCTATCACTACTAATATTTCAGATCCCTCCTGGCCTTGTTGTGAGGAATAAACTCAATGTTATATACAAGAGATTCACAAACTGTCAAGTGACACATTCAAATACACCTGTACAAACAAGTAAATATTTGTATACAAGTCTCAGTATTATGATTATTAACATACCATTAACTAGAAAGCATGCATATTTTGTTACTATTTGCTTCCTTTATTCTTAAAATTGTAGCTATCACCACTGGTCTTGAATTCTTGGTTTGAGATTCTTTCAAAGACCTTTATTTAGTTGATGTTTCCTGTGGCCTCCACTCGGGGTTTGAACAGACGGCACCCATCAATCCCCCTTCCCACTCCAAGTTTCCAAACTCAGAGTTAGTCTTAACTGAGGTTCAACAGCATGATGCCTCAGTCTGCCTTCTTGGGGCAGCTCCCTGGAAGCAGACCCAGGACCCTGAATTGCCTCAGTTCTACCTCCAAAATGACCATTTGAGTCTACAGGCCCCAAATGTCTCTCTCATACGCACTACACACTGCAGAAGGTTCTAGAGACATGTAGCCACTGGAGAGAATACAATCTCTGAAAGCATAAGGCTATGCTTCCACTGGTTTCTGGAGAGGGCCAAGTGTCCAGAAGTGTCCTCACACCCTTACCCTGCTTCCCCCCAAACTGGAGAGCTTTCTGAGCCAGCCAGACTGAGGACAGTGGGCCAAGGGCTGGACTGTAAGGGTAAAGGATAGGTACTCCTGTCCCCATTAGCCGGAAGCTGGTACCCTTCAGCACAAAATTCCTCTGCCTCCTGCTGGAACTGGAAGTTGGCAAAAGGGCCACAGGTGGTTGATGGCACTCACAGGGGAAGGAGGAGGCACCAGTAATCACTAAATGGTGCAGTAGCCAGTACCCATCAACCCAGACAGGCTGGAAAACAGGGGCAGGTGGAGATGGCTGGCACATTTGCTACCATCAAACTGAGGTTTTTCTGGACACCTCGTAGCAATGTCCTGGGCCTTATTAAGAGTACCAGGTCACCACCAAGCAGGTGCGAAGTCCAAAGCCTCTCATTAGGAACACTTAACTCTTGGAGTTCTAGGCAGGTGCAGGACACTAACTTACTAGCAAACTGTGATATGCAAGAGAAAAGTGAGACTTTCAAAAAGAACGTTATCAGCCCCCAATTATAAGGGTATATGCTACTAATCTAGCCCCTCCTTCAGCAAGTTGTGTGTTGTCTTGCATTTTTTTTTTAAAGCATTCAACTGAACCACCAGGGAATCTAAGAAATGTTTTAAAAGAGAACTGTGGCACTGGCAACAATTGCCAAGGAAACTGGAAGACTGAGCCCTCAGCTTGCAGCAGGTTAAGCAAAGAACGAATTAATTTCAGTATCCATTTAAAAACATACATCTTAACTGATGCAAAATTAAATTAGGATAGAATTAAATTAAAAACTAATTTAATGAAAGATTAGCTCTTTCTTGTTAGCACTGATTACAGCGTACACTTAATTATGCAAAAGCTTTTTAATAGATGCCTTGCAGCCATTTGTTAAATGTGCTGAGTTTAAAAGCAAGTTGGGCTAATAGCCTTCCGCCCCCACGGTTCCCAGAACATTTCAGTATCCTTACTGGTATATTCATTTCACAAAACTGCAAGCTAGAAAGGACCTCAGAGAATAGCCATTTTGCCCTCCCATTTTACAGATGGGAAAACTGAGGCCCCAGAGAAGCTAAATAAGATGTCCAAGGCTGTGTAACCAGTTAGTAGAAGAATCAAACCAAGAATTCGGGGCCCAGACTCCCAAATGAATATCCCTTCTGCTATACCATGCTAATTTTATTTCCGAGAAATAAGTACATTTCTAAGTTAGTTGTTATTTGTATTCCTATTGTAATTCCACACAGCATTACATTAGTTTCAGGTGTACAATATACTCATTCAACAATACTGTACAGCACCCAGTGCTCATCCTTTCTAAGTAAATATTAGAACTCTTAAAAAAAAAGTCTATTATGGAAAATAAAGCCTTCCCAAACTGCCCAGGTTTCCCTGGTTTCAGACTTGTTTTTTAAAAAATTTTGTATTTACACAAGATTTGTTGGAAATTAAGTATTCTGTAAGTAAGAGTTGGATAAATTAGAGCTAAGGCAGATAAGCCCTTTTGACTATGGTCATTTATAGTATCTGACGACGGAAGGGTAGAGAGCAGAGGATCAGCCTGGGTGGACTCTGGAAGGAAGGAAGAGGGGAACACGTGGCACGTGACCAGGCACACAGCACGGTACTCCTCCTTGCCCTTCTCCCCACCCTCCTTTGACCACCTGAATCCCTGAGGACAGAGTAACATATTTTTACCTGGTTTTCGCTGACTCACAGCTACCACACTGTTTTAACTGAGGCTTCTCACAGCCTCTGGACACACCAGGAGCTTTTTAGTCCTATTCAGATTTCCCCACTTGTGGCAAGATGACCTTAACCTGCTCCAATACCAAAGCCGCTCAGAGTCACCTGAGAATATTTTTCTTCCACTTTCGAGGATTACTCTGGACCAGAGCCAGCTCCCTAAGTGGAATTTTTGTGCAGCTTTTTACAGGACTACCTAAGGAAACAGCCTTCTCCCAACATTTAATAGTAAGGGACAGAACACTCACACCCAAGCCACATTAATCGCACAGCCACACGCCATTCACCCTAAAATGGTCCCAGAAATTACGTACATTTTCAGAAGGACTTCGAAAGTGGAAATCGGACTGGCTGGCCCTGACTTTGGTATCTGCGACATCAGCAGCTAGACTCCACTATCACCCAGTATTTTCCATCAGATCCGCCACCGATGTTCCAGCTTCTAGCCAGGTAGTCTGTGGACAGGACTAACCCGGGAGCAAAGCCCCAGGCTGGGAAGGAGCGGACTCTAGGGTGAGAAGCCTCGGTCCACAGCGGCGCTCTCTCAAGCTCAAAAAAGGAGCCCACACTCCCGAGCCCGCGCCAGGAACCAATGCAAAAGGTGTGCGGACGTGGATACCGGAAGCTGGTCTAGCCAACGGGAGCATACGTTCTTCCATGGGCCTCCCTCGGCGCAATCCAGGCGCATGCCCTGTGAAGCCACGGCGCATGCCCTGTGAAGCCACGGCGCATGCCCTGTGAAGCATCCGTGTCCCATCCTGGCTCAGTTCCTTCTGCAGGAGGAGCAGCCCGCGACCAACCCCGTTGAGCCGCCGCGACGACTGAAGGAACTATGCTGTGTGAATACAGTCTCCTCCACTCAAGAAGGGCCAGGGGAGACCAAGGCACAGATGGTGGTGGGCGGCGAGGTGCAGGATGAGAGCAAGGAAAGCTGCTGGAGGCACAGCACAGTTCAGCAACTGCGGTCACCCAAACACCTTGTGAGCACCTTTCTAATCCCAATAGAGAAATCACTTTCAGCCCAAGGATGCCCTCACAGCTATCCCCATTGAGTTTCCCCAGCAACTGGTGATGGAGTCATGTGGTGGGCACCTGCTAATGAAATCCAGGATCGTGATCACTGTGTCACTGCACCTAAGAAAGCTGGGACAATGACGGGCTCGTCTTCATCAAGCAGCAGCTTTCCCATTGCAAAGAAAATAGCACCCCAATCCACCACGCAAACTGGGCTTTCCCAATACATAAGTGAGATTTAATACTGCTCTAATTGTCCTCAGACTTGGTGTTTCCAAACTATGAGTCTGGGGATCAGGCCACCATTTAAAAAGATTAATTCTGCTGATCAAAGGCTTAAAAAAAAAAAAAAAATCAAACTTTGGCTGTCATATTGTACTGCAGGCCATTTACATACACATAAATGCAACAGTAAAAACTTACCTCCGCAGAGGGGCATTCTCCTCAATATCTTCCAGGGTCTCCAAGGATGATCTCTGGGAGATGAGGCGACGTCTGCAGGAAAGAGGGAAGAAAATCTACACGTTAAAACCGGATTGTAAAATGGATCAGGCATTTCTGTAATCTAAAACTGTTCTAAAAACTAAAGTTTATTAAAAAAAAAAAAAAAAAAAAAAGACTAACAAAAGCTGTCTTTAAGAGGCTGTCGTGTAGGGGCGCCTGGGTGGCTCAGTGGGTTAAGCCGCTGCCTTCAGCTCAGGTCATGATCCCAGGTTCCTGGGATCGAGTCCCGCATCGGGCTCTCTGCTCAGCGGGGAGCCTGCTTCCCTCCCTCTCTCTCTGCCTGCCTCTCTGTCTACTGTGATCTCTCTCTGTCAAATAAGTAAATAAAAATTAAAAAAAAAAAAAAAAGAGGCTGTCGTGTTCCCAGCCTGCACCCTGAATGCCAGGCCCATCTCACCCTGATGAATTTTGAACATTCCCCCTGGTTAATAGGGCCACTTGATGTTGATCAGGGAAGTGACTGATGTTTTTATGCTGCCGTTTTATCAAAAAAGACAAGGTCCCTCTTACTTAACTTAGAAACTGCGCAGTTTTTATAAAACATTAGATAATACTGTTAAGTATTCAAGTACCCTATGGTCTGAACCAAGTTAACTGATAAATATTACATTTTAAAACCGTATTAAATAAAATCTCAAAATCATTAGGATGCAATAAAAAAGTTATGGTCTCTGGATGGCCACGATTTCAAAAGCAACTAGCAACGTGGAAGACATTACTCCTTTGGGAAAGTTTCTCGGGGACCATAAGATTAGACACCTGGGCATGATTAGGCAAAACATGGACTCTCTAGGGCTGCTAAAGAATTGCAAACCACCAGCCAAAACCTCCTTAATTTAAATCCTTTTGCCAGATGAAAGAACGAACAGGTTCTAGTTAACTGAGAGTATCTGTTAAAGGGACCAGGGTGGTGTGCAGAGGCTAGTAACTTTACAATCAGTCCATTTGAACAAAGACCATTATTTCATAGTAAATGGTTTGGCTGAGGATGTAGATGGAAAAAAATCTGAATGGGCTTTTATCTTGGGAAAAAAAAGGGGACTATAATGAGAAGGATAAGCCTATTTTATATTACATTTGATAAAATTAGGTTAAAAACATGCATTTATAACCATGTTCTAATCTGTCCTAAAGAACAACAACAAAATGAAATGCGTGTCCCTTCTTCTGTGTGTACTTTTTCTGACCATTACCCTGGAATCTTTTATGTCTTACTCTTAATAAGACAATCAGAAAGGTCATTTTTGTAAATGATTCAAGGGCTTCATCAATTTTCTAAGTGCCTTTCCTAATCTTTTTATATCAATTCCTTTCCAAAAGAGTCATCACACCCCTTCTTCTTTGTTCTTCAGTGGTAAACTGGTATTCTCTCAGACCTTCATTTACCAATGTGGGAATACCAAGAGTTCTAGAACATTACCTTCAGTGTCTTCATGACACACTGGACCTTTTGCAAAATCCGCAGTGTCACTCTGCACTTAACCTCCACTGAATTTCTATTTCCATAATATTCCCAGATGTCTAATAGTCAGCCAGACCTGAGGCAATGGCTGTGGGGAGACACTGGTCTTACCTGAGAGGGGTGCACAGGGGCCCAAGTGGGCAGGAACTGATTTTATAAGTGGCCAATTCATTAGTAAGTAGGACTGTCCTGAGCAGCCCTGTAACTCCAGGGACTTGGCTACACCAGGATCCCTGTGACAGCCCCTTGCAGCTGTGGCTTTGTACTGACCAGGCCAGCAGCTGAAGCACAGCCCTTCCATGTATGGAGTCCCAGGCTGGGACAGGACAAATGTCCAGTCAGTCTCACGCCCACCCATCACAGCTCTTGGGACCAGAGCCCCCACAGTCCCCATCCAGAGGCAAGTGCAGTTCCACAAGCGCCATGCATGCAGAGCCAAACAAATTCAGATTTCAGTCCTGGGGTTCAGAGGCTTTAGAGTCCTAGAAAACTCCTTAATCTTTGAGCCTCAATTTCCTCATCTATGAAACAGGAAAAGGAAAATAACTAAGAAACAGAGAGAGATTCCCTGGCACAGGGCAAAAAATGACCGGTAGCTACTGGATTTTTGACAACACTCCCCGCACGGAGGCCGCACCCTGACCTGACACCACACCCCCACCCAGGCATCCTGGCTCAGGCCTCTCCCCCAACCCCAGCCAGTGGCAAGGTCACCCCAAAATGCCTTGTGCCTGAGCCCACCGGAGGCACATGCTCTTTTGACACCTACACCCTCTAAGAAGAACTGAGTGTCACCTTTGCTGATGCCCTGGCCTCAGGCCTCCTCCAGCATCTGATGCTGCCTCCCAGCCCCTAAGACCAGTGTGGTTGGCACTCCAGCTGCAAATGCCAGGTGAGTCCCATGGTGAACATACAAGGCCCTGGCACGTAGCCTGGGACCCCACAGGCTCTCATCCAACATTCAGGCCAGGGTGTTCACCCTGGACAAAGAGGTCCATTCACAAAAGCACATCATTTGACAATTTCCCTATCAAAAAGCTGTATCCAGATCTTCCTACACCAGGAAAAAAAGGTGCTTATTTGGAAAAGAACCAAATTTGAGGGGCGCCTGGCTGGCTCAGTCAGTAGAGCACTCAACTCTTGATCTCGGGGTTGTGAGTTCAAGCCCCATGCTGGGTAGAGAGATTACTTAACAATAAAATCTTATGGGGCAGCTGGGTAGCTCAGTGGGTTGGGTGTCCAACCCTTGATTTTGGCTCAGGTCATGATCTGGGGGTTATGGGATTAAGCCTTACATCCAGCTGAGGTCATGATCTGGGGGTTACATCCCCCAGATCTTACTTACAAGCCCCAGAACTTACAAGCTGGATCTTACATCCAGCTGAGTGTTCAGCTCAGAGTCCGCTTCTGCCTCTCCTTCTACTCATCCCCCTAACTCATCTGTGTTCTTTATTAAGCTATTAATTAACTAATTAATTAAATCTTAAAAAAAGAAAAAAGTAGTCTGTATGCCCAAGGTGGGGCTTGAACCCACAACCCTGAGATCAAGAGTCACATGCTCTACTGACTGAGCCAGCCAGGCCCCTCTGATTTGTTTTCTAAAAGCCAGTACACCTGGGACACCTGGGTGGCTCAGTCAGTTGAATGTCTGCCTTCAGCTCAGGTCAAGATCCCAGAGTCCTGGGATCGAGTCCCAGCCAGGAGCCCGCTTCTCCTTCTGCCTGCTGCTCTGCCTGCTTGTGCTATCTCTTTCTGTCTCTCTCGCTCTCTCCGTCACATAAATAAAAATCTCTAAAAAAAAAAAATAAAAGCCAGTACATCTGATGGTCTCTTCATGAGTTGAACAGGTAGATACACACACACACACACACACACACACACACACGAATTTAAGGTCTGTTACCCTTAAAGGGAAGAAAACCCAAACCCCAAATACCCACTGGTTCCTTTAAATTCGGTGACTGTGCTTCTCTTCTTCATGAATGGAACCCAAGAAACACCCATTCGACCTTCGAATACCATGGGACTGGCTGTGCAGGTCCATTTATATGTGGACATTTTTGATAAATACAGACAGGACTACAAGTATATTTTCCCTTCCTTATGGTTTTAACATTTTCTTTTCTTCAGATTCCTTTATTATAAGAATACAGTATATAATACCTATTACGTACAAAATATGTGTTCATCAACTATTTGTCATTGGTAAGGCTTCCTTCTGGTCAAAAGTAGGCTACTGATAGTTGTGGGGGAGTAAAAAAAAAAACTACACGCAGATTTTCCACTGCACACAGGGGTGGGGGGCAGTGTTCCTAACCCCCACGTTGTTTAGGGCCAACTGCATGTATTCTCTGAGATAGACATACAGAGCTTGCAAACAACATTAGAGTCAAAAGGCACCACAGAAACAAATATGCGATGCCCACCCTTCCCACATAAAATAAGCCTGTGTTCACGGCCACGAGGGCATGCCCTGTGGTGTTAACCCAGGGGTACTCCTCTCTGCTTCCTGCCACCGGTTAGATCCTTCCAAGGCATGTAATAACCTCTCCCCTTGCTTTCTATCCTCAGAAAGCCCGAAATGGAAGAGAAGGCTCAGGGCAGGGGGGTCGACCTTCACCAGGTGCTTTCCACCCTTCAATCAGCCTCACAAGCTGAGTCCGTTAGGACACAAAGTCCTCATCACTGGGCACAGGTAACAAGCAGAGGTCTCAGCACGTTTAAATGACTGACAATGCATAGCCTTCTCAGTAAGCAAGCAGACATTAAGAGCTTGAGCATTACGTTTCGACATCAACAAATGGGAAGACACAGTGACCGGTCTTCCCATGGAGTCAACAGGTTTCCCTGCCTGGTCTGAAGGTTATGATTTGGGCCTTTACACACAGTCCCTGAAAACTTTTGAGGCCAATGTGGCTCATATTCAACTGTGCACACAATTTCCCTAAAGCCCCCAGACTTATTTGAGAACATTATCTTTCAAATGCTGACTCTGTCTAGACAAGGAAGTGCTAATCGTGAGGAGACTGCTTATCTGGACACACCCCCACCTGGACCAAATTAATTCACTTATCATTAGGGCTGATGGTTCACTGCAGAATGACTCACTGTGTGCTCCTGACACTCAGGGCTGCTCATAATGAATCCACTGACACTGAAAACTTAAGGAAAGGTCACTGGGAGAAGAGAGGTGGAAAAAAATCACATGGAAAAACACGTGACTGGGGTAACAGGGGACCAGACGAGGCAGGACCCAGGGCCAGTATCTGGAAAGTGTCTTTTAGGCCCAGAAGTGGCAGCGCAGTAACCATGAGTTATTCATACAAACTGACGGGGGTAGAGGAGCTGCCCGGCCACCCCAAAAGGCCTCCTGGCCACAGCTGTTGTCAACCCAGTCAGCAGCAATTCTGGTCACCTGAGGAGAGTGAGGGGCAAGGTGGGAGCTGTGCCCGGGACATCTTCATCAGGCCTTCTGGAAAGGGGCTGTCTCTTCTTAGCATCGTAAGCAGAGTGCCTCTGAGAGAGAGAGCTGACAGGGGCAGGAGGGTAACTGCCAGAGGAGCCTTACCAGAGCTGAACTCTGAGCTCGCTGCTGTCCCTGCTGATCAGGGAGGCAAGGCAGGGTCATCCTGGGGGCCAGCTGGGTCACCTGGTCGAGGGCAATCCCCTTAAGGGGCGGGGGAGGAGGACATGAAGCAGCAGGTTGGCTCAAAAGCAAATAGCAGACAGTGGGAACCACAGGGACCAGCATGGGACTCTGACAGGACCAGCTAGTGATGAGGAAGGTGGCCCCTAGCCTTAGCCTCAGTGTCAAAGAAGAAGTAAGTTTGGATCACTGCTCTCTCCCTTGGCTGCCCATTGGGACCCCTGGAGCCCTGTTAAAAACCTCTGGGGGCAAAACACAAGCTTTGAGAGCAAGAAGGAAGGTGGGCCATCTGGGCCAACCAACGCTATCCTCACAAAAAGGCAATTTCCTCCGTGGCTCCAGCCCTGCCCATGGAAGAGCCCCCTTTCTGGCTATGAGATGGGCCACTGGAGGGCACAGTTAGGCCTTCACAGGTGTGAAGGAAGCGAGGGCCTCATGGATACCTCAGTCACACAGCTGATGGGTGAGCTGAGGTCATGGCTTCATTCTGCTCAGACAATTATTATGACCCCCCCCCAAAAAAAACCCACAACCACCACAAAAATAACCTATAACTAATTTAGTCATAAGACATGCACACACTTGTAATTTATTTGCTTTTATCTATGTCTTTCACCCACTGACCATCTCTAACCCCCAGACAAAACTGAACCGCACTAGACAGTGGGCTGACTCAAGCGAGGTGCTGTTCCTTCCTTACTTGTCTGGCCTAGGGATAGAACGTGTTTCAGCAAACAGTAGGTACTCAATTAATGCTGGCTGAATAAAACGATGAACTCCATCATCAGGCAGGTGGGTTCTCATGGACTTTTCCCAGAAAGCACCTGATCTTTCCCTCAATGCTTTTCTATACACAATGATCAGCGGGCTCGCTCTACTCAGTGTAGAGTTCCCAGTTTGGTCAACAAAAGCCCCAACATCATCCTCAGAAAGCTTCCCAATGTTGCACTACAACAGGAAATTAGGGAGGCAGAAGACACTCATCTATCGGGAGGGCGGGAAGGGACAGCTGAGTAGTCTTGGGTATAAGACATGATGCTTAAAACGGGTTTCTTCTAAGGAGGGTGCCTGGGTGACTCAGTCGTTAAGCGTCTGCCTTGGGCTCAGGTCATGATCTCAGGGTCCTGGGATCTAACCCCGAGGGGTGGGGGGGGGGGTCCCTGCTCAGCAGGGAGCCTGCTTCTTCTCCCTTTGCCTCTGCCCTTCCCCCGGACTTGTGCTCATGCTGTCTCTCATTCTCTCTCAAATAAAATCTCTTAAAAGGGGGGGGAGGGTTCTTCTGTTAGAGCTTATTACACATTCATTTTTTTCAAGTGGAATCTGAACTGCTTTTGTGACTATGAAAGTAATACATCTCACCAGAAAAAATTCAAAGCAGGAAACGTGTATGAAGTAGAAACAGAAATGACCTGTAGGTGTGGGGGAGCAGTCCAAGACCCTCCTGGGGTCTCAGAGACCTCTGAGGACCATCAGGGTGCAGACCCCCTCCCCCAGATAAAGCTGGTGCTACAGAGCTGTAGGCCAAGAGTCAGGGCTGGACACGAAGAAGCCCCACCTCAACCAAGAGACAAAGGGAGCTTCCTCTCTTAAGTCTCCCTTTCTGACTTGGTATTCAAAGCTCCCAAGGGGCCCAAACAGGACCTAGCAAGACAAGACAGGGAGGCCACTAAGCCTAGAACCTGGCAGGGCTGGCCTCTTTAGCAGAAAGACAATCTCTTGGTAAAATGTTCTGAGATCCTCCCCCCGTCTCTTGCATCTCCACATCACAGACCTAGTCTCTTGTTCCATAAATAGTGTTCAGCTCATGCACAAGAGGTGTTCCTAGAAAACAGAGCAGAAGTCTGTAATTGGTAGACTTATTTACAAGGGGGCCTACTGCTTAAAGGAACCCTAAAGAGAAGAACATCCATATGTCCGAGAATTACACTGTCGTTGATACACCTTTTGTGAAAACGCTGGTTTTCAAATACCAGGCTCTCTGAAAGCCAAGTGCACCTCTAATCCACGTTGTTCCTCCCTTCATTTCTCCAACACGGCTTTGAGCTGTTGACATCACAGCATCATAAGCTTACTCGACAGATTCAACAAGTAAGTTATGATGATTTTGTTCGTGATTTGGCAAAAGTTAAAGCCAAGATTCCAGATGCTCCTTTAGCAGAAGTCAAACGAGACCAGGCTCAGTGAAGAAGCAAACTGTTTTTGTACCAATACATATGTGTTCACAGATGAAGAAAGAAAAGTCAGCTGTCACCTCTTAATAGAAGCAACATACACGGTCTAAAAGCAAAATCGGCCTGAGCTTCAGCAGGAAGATATGTGATTCAGATCCAGGCTAAATTCTGCTTTCCATGGATCTCAAGCTTTGTCCAGCAGCAAAGATAGTGATGGACCTGAAGCTGGCCCTTACTGCCCACCTGGGAACGGCCACCTGTCCGAATTCGGAGGAAAGCCCGGCGGAAAGCCATGGAATCCATCACTGCAGGGGCATTCTGATTGGGCCAGGCCCCCAGGCTGGGGCCATCAGCCAACACCCTACAACACCAGTCAGCCCTTGCCCTGCCTCTGAGCAAAGGACACATGGCTGGCTTGCCTGTGCAAGGAAAACCTTCCAGGGCAGCTCATGCATCTAAAGCCAGCTCCACACCTGGAATATGGACGGAAACAATTCAAATCCCCAGTAGGGCATGGAAATCTTCCTTGCAAGAGAAGGAAAATAGAGGATTATCTTTAAGAAAAGGAGCGGGTCACCCGGGTGTCTCAGTCAGTGAATCGTCTGACTCTTGATCTCGGCTCTGGTCATGATCTCAGGGTTGTGAGATCAAGCCCCACCACCCCAAAATAAAAGGGTTGGCTTCACTCTGGAGACAAAAGAGCTCTATTGATCTAACATAACCAACGCAAAAAGTATGGGGCCAACTCATGGATGTCCTGACTGGGCATCAGACTCTAAGCAATCAGATCCAGGGGTTCTCTGCAGAAGGGATTCCCTGGGCCTGGTGGGGGTGGGCGTTGGAAATGCAACACGGGGGCCCAGAGTCTAAGGCCAAGAGAGATCAGGTATGGCATGTGTGGGAGGCAGAAGAGGGCGTGAGTGAGCTCAAAGAAGAACCAAAATTTAATTGGGAAGAGGCAAGAAGGAGCAACCAGACTAGCATGGGTGGTTCGAAAGGTAAACTCGGAGCAGATTTCTCATAACCTGCCTCACCAGAGCTCAACAGGATGGAACACCAGGTATGTACCAGGCACAATCCTGGAAGCAAAGTCAGGGAAGAACCTAAAAAGAGCTGGGAAACAAGCCTCCCAATCAGACGCCCAGGGTAGGTTCCAGAAGGAGCTGGAATGGGTATGTGGGGCTGGGGTTGGTGCCATGTAAGTGTGAGCCCACCTTCATGCAGCGGAACAACAAAAAGAGGTATGCAAACCCCTGCAGGGCTCCCATCGGGGAACGAGGGTGTGGATGCAGTAGGCTGGTGAAGGCCCATGGGCACCGAGTTATAGCAGAGAGATGCGCGGCCTCCACTCAGCTCAAGCCTTTTCAGGAACCATGTTGCATCCAGGACCTTCTTCTCTGCCCTCAGGACAGGCCGTTGTCTTAAATATCGCACCCTGACAGTGGGCTAAGCAGGGGCGACGGCACTTCCTTTCCTGATCATTAGGAGGACTCACGGGCACTTTGCAGGAATGCCTCTGCAGGTTCAACACTTTCTAAGCCACATACATACTCTTCCATTGGAAGCCAAACCAGGGCTCTCTACGCCCAGCTACATGGGCTTTGCTGCACAAAGGCTGGGGTGCACCTGCTCTAGGAGAAAGCCCAACTCTGGCGGGAGGGGCACCCCTCTCCCTGGCTCCCCAGTCCTGGGAAGGTGAGAGGCCAATGGAGCTAATTCAACTCGGACTAGCAGGGAGTCAGGCAGGCTGGTTACTTCCACATCCGTATTTAAAGGGACCTTTAGGAAGCTGCCCTTCCAGCATAATACCTCCCCTGAGTTTCTCCCTTGGTTCCCAGCTTGACCTTTCCCTGTTCTAAAGGGCCTTCAGAAGAAATGGATTTTGACAGCTCAGAAACAGCATGCAATTATTTATAGCAAATTCAGGATTGACGGGGTTCCATCAATCTTTACTTTCTAGTTTTCCAGATTAACCTCAGCCTACACTCCATAACAGCTTATGGAAACAAAGATTGATGCTTCCTTGTCCAGCCGGCTCCAAGCCACACCATCCTCTCTCCTGACAATGGGCCCAGGTCACTTCATTCCTTTCTGGAAGGCTTTTAAAAACTGCCTTATTTCTCCTGCCCCAAGATGTTAATTCCCTTTACTGAAGTTGAATGGGATTGAGGACTTCAGAATCACTGGTCTCATAAGGGGTTTATGGGGTAAGGAATGCCCCCGAGGGTGACCAAATCTTATTTCAAAAGAAAACTCAGAATCTGCTCTCACCTGCTCAAATCCATCCACATCCTACCGTCTCCTCCCAAGGCACGGTGTAGAGCCACCTGCTCTGCGAAGCTGTCCCTGACTATTTCTGAATTCCTTCATTTCGTATCTTTACCGTATTAGGAAATATTCATATCTAGATGCTTGTAGAATGATTGATTTTATTCTTATTTTATACCCTGTATCTCCAACCAGACTGCAAGTACCTTGACCAGGTAACTGTCTCCCCTTCTTTGAAACTCTTTTAATAACTACATTACCTTTGTCGCAGTAAGTGCTCCATAAATCCTGAAGTATAGCATGGACAACCGTCTGTAGCTACCACTGGCCCAGGCAGGGCAGGGGGGCTGGGAGGAAGGGGAGGCCAAGGATGGATCTTAACTGTTCCCAGGAGACCCTCAGACAAGCCCACAGAAGCCAAAGCCATACTGAAAATGAGGTCCAAAACCAAAGCTGGGGGATCATCAGATCGCTGATGTTCAAACTTCTGAGCAGCAGGATTTTTTTTTTTCAAATGTTTTCAATTTTTTTTTTCAAACTTCATGTCAAATCCCAAGATGTAATACAGATTAGAATAATTAAAACTTTTATAAATCGGATGTATAAAATGCACTTATGACTCAACCACTATTAGAGCAGAGAAGCTCTTTTGATGTACAAACAACATAAAACCAGGAATTACGGATGACATTTCTAGTCTAAGATCAATGTTAGCACCTATTTGTTTCTTTTGGTCTTGGTTGTGCAGGACAGAGATAATCTGAACTGACACAGATAAGGAGCTGCCCATGGCAACCATTTTTAAACATCTCAGGACCCAATTCAATTAAAGAGATGTGGCAGGTGAAGCTTAGTTGCACAAAATCCACTTATTCTGGCAGCACATATTAATTAATGCATAATTAAGGCATACATGGTCACACGTATGATAGGGTTTGCTTGAGAACACCGTCAGGTTCATATTTTACTGCAGTTTTTAAAACATTTCTATACAACTATATACACATAAATATGTATGATATTTGCTAAGTGTGTTTTTATATATTAACAGACAACTACATATGCACATACATATGTATGTATGTACATATGTATAATATATATTATATATTATAAACATACAATATAATAGATGCATATAGATTATATGTATTGTGTATACAGATGTATGTATGTATACACATGTATATATTATACACATGTACGTGTACATATACACACGTACATTATACCTCAAAATGTTAAAATACAGAACTACACCACATGACTGGCAATTCCATTCCTAGCTATAACCCAAGAGAAACAAAGACACACCTATGGAAAAATTTGCACAAGAAGGTTCAAAACAGCACGATTCCCAACAGCCAAGAAGGGAGAATAACCCACACGTCCAACAACTCACGAGTGGGTGTGTAAGACACAGTAGGATTCAGCCGTAAAAAGAACGAACCATGGACACAAGCTCCAAAACGGAGGAACCTTGAAAACATGACCCGAGGCGAAGAAGGCAGTCACAGAAGGGCACGTATTGTGGGATTCCAATTGTATGAATCGCCCAGAACGGGCCAATCCTTGGAGACACGCCGCACGTTAGTGGTTGTCCGGCGCTGGGTGTGAGAAGTGCGGGGAACGCGGAACGGCTGCCAGTGGCCACAGCGTTCCTTCTCAGGGTGACGAAAATGCTCGAAAATTACATAGTGACGACGGCTGTACGACTCCGTGAGTACGCTGAACCCACTGAATAGTACCCTTGAAATGGGTGGTGTGTGAACTGTATCTCAATCAAGCTGTTAAAATACTTACATACGAGAGATATATGTTAAAATATATATGCTATAGAGAGAGAGAGAGAAAAATGCATATTGAGGAAAACACATAGTGAAAAATAGATCAACTGTTTGTGGAATTGCGAAAGTTCTTGCTGAGATCCTCAGAGCTCTAGATAACACAGTTCTGAAGACTGTGGCTCTGGTTCAATTTCCCTCGCCCAGAGCTACGGCAACTGCGAGCCTCCCGGGCCTGCCCGGGCCGCAGACTACCTCACCGCAGAGGGGCTTCCTTTCCTTTCTCAGGTGGGTTGAACCGGTCCTTTGGGGTCTGTGTCCAGCCCTCAGAAGCAGGCAGTGCAGCGGGCAGGGAAGGTGGACCTGGGCAAACCCTGGAAAGGCAGAGCCAGCTCCTCGCTTTCGCGGGGCCCCCAGAGCTGCGTCGCCCCCCGCCGCCATCTTTCTCCCTGTGGAGCCAACGGGCAACCTCCTGGAGGCACTCACCAGAGCGCTGGTCTGTCCGGACTTCTCATCTCCCTAAGCTCTAGCGGAAGCTACGCGGACAAAGTGCTCCCTTTTTATTAAAAACTGATCCTGTTTTCTAGGAGAGAACCCGAGAGCACCTTCAGGCATCCAAGAGGCAAGACGGAAGACAATACCCGCTCCGAGGTGCTTCTGTGCTCCTGTCAGCGTCTGGGGAGGTAGTTTAATTTTTTAACAGCTCTTGCGGAGCCCTTTGAAAATATATTATTAGTGCATCTGCCTCGCCGTATGCATAATTAGCAACCACAGTTCTAATTACCAGGCTGTTCAGGAAAGGTTTCCAAAGTGAATTTGCGGCAGAAGAACTGTGCCTAAAACCACATGAATATTCACTTAGATGTAATGTGGATTCAACTGTTTATTGGATTCTTTGCAAAAGCCTATCCCAGAGGTCTGAATGGCCCCTTTATGTCAGGGCTTCTGTAGGATACCACATGGTTATTGTGGAAAACAACATATTCTCAACAACCTGGAAGGTGGGGGAGGGGGAGGACACACGGTCTTCAACCGATGCCTTCAGAGAGTAATGGGCTAAAATAAAAGCAATCAGCTGCCATTTTATTTCCAAGGATTTTTTTTTTTAAAGATTTTACTTATATATGAGAGAGAAAGAGGGAGCACGAGCAGGGGGAGGAGGCAGAGGGAGAAGCAGACTCCCTGCTGAGCAGGGAGCCCAACACAGGAGCTCAATCCCAGGACCCTGGGACCATGACCTGAGCCGAAGCCAGGCACTTCACTGACGGGGCCACCCAGGCGCCCCTTCCCTAAGGAGGCTCAGTGGTGTCACTCTTTAGCCCAGGAGCCTTAAACTGGGATGCCTGACTTCCCAGGGGTTCTATGCACATTTAAAACCAGATGTAAAGGTGGATGTATGTAGGACATACGCTCACTTCCCCCTCTTGTAAGAGACTCTAGGAAATCCCAAGGGAAGATTAGAAACCACTGTTACCAAGCAGAGGATGGTGCTAAGGGGGTGGCAGGGGTAATGGGGAGAGTTCCAGGTTCAACTGTCACTATTATGTGACTAAGCAAGACGGTGTTACTGTCATTCTTACTGTCACCACCATATATACACAAGTACAGTCCTGGGTGTCAGGGATACAAAGAGCGAAGAAATGCTAAGACTCGGCCCCCGTTTGGGGTGACTCATGACCTTGTATGGAGACAGGGCAGATAGAACTCTAAAACTTCAAGACTTTTGGGGCGCCTGGGTGGCGGCGTTGGTGAAGGGTCCGACTCCTGATATCAGCTCAGGTCATGATCTCAAGGTTGTGAGATCAAGCCCCACATCAGGCTCCATGCCGGGTGTGGGGCCTGCTTAAGGTTCTCTTTCTCCCTCTGCCCCTGCAGTGCTCACCACCTGTGTGCACATTCTCTCTTTCTCAAATAAATAAATAAGATCTTAAAACAAAAATAAAAACAAAAAGACCGCAAACATCAAGACTAGTCAGATTCTCATAGGCCAGAGCTTGGGACGCAGGTGAGCTCTGAGCTATGCCTCTTTGGCAAGGACACAAGTCCGACACCGTCGCCAATTGTGGGGAACCAGGACTCCAGCAAAGGCACATGTGGTGAGTGGGTGTCTGAGGGGGGCCAGGCCCAGGGAGCTGGGGTTGCAGGGGATGGTGGCAATCTGGGGAGACACTGAGGGAAGATGGTCAAAGCACCGCCAGACTAGAAGTGAAGGCCCTCTGAAAACTGAGATTTCTAAACACCGCAAGTAAAAATAATAATACTGTAATCTTTCAAAAAGTTAAATAGTTACAAGACAGAAAGACATTGCAAAGCTTTACCAAGAAACAGAGGCATAAATAAAGGGATGAGGGGCCGACAAGCAGAGGATATATACCAGGGGAAGGTTCAGTGTGCAGGAACCATTCCCTCACCACGTGGGACAAAGCTCGCCAGAACTCTAAACTCTGTGTGCATTCAACCATTCATCCATCACGCATTACGCACCCACGACAAGGTGCCAGGGAATAGAGGATGAAAAGCGCGTGATGCCCGGCTCCAAGAACAACCCGGTGGGGAGACCCATTTTGAGAGAGAATTATAGAAGTGGAGAGTGCACCAACAGGTGGGTTTGAGGTGGGAGCAAGGAGGGAGGGAGGGCCCCAGGTGGGGCCAGGTGGGGCCAAGGAGGAGCAAACCAGGGAAAGCTTCCCGGGTGTCAGTGCTGGGAAGGACCCAGGAGATCACTAATCCGGGCGAGGGGACCACACACTGCCCAGCTGCACAGGTCACTGTGTTAGCCAAGCCCATGAACCTCCAATCACATATGACACTATCTGCTCATCCCTCAAGGGAAGAGCAAACCCTCGTCTTCTTTGCAGCCAACACATGTGAACAAAGGAGGTTTCAACCTTTCCAACTCAAAACACTCCTCCAATTTGTCCTGGCTCCTTGCTCAGTCTGAGATATTCTGTTCCTGGATTCTGACACGTGTCCTTTGAAACTGAAGCTCGTCAAGCATCAGGACAGGCGAGGCTCACTCTGAGGCTGGTCTGTGCCTATTAAACTGGCTCCAAGATTTAATGCCTCATAATCATCGAGAACCCATTTTCCCAGGTTCATAAAAAACCCAGCAGTCTGGCTTTGGCTTCTGCTTCTAAACTAATAAAAAGCATGGGGGCATAAAGGGACCCAAGGCCCATCAACACGCTGCCCGGGAAGCCTTGAGTGTGTGGTCTTGGAAGCCAGAAACACCGGGCATAGAGCTCGGAAGCATCCCTAACACCCAACCCTCCAGAGGCCCAGAGTGAAGGTGTGGGACAAAGGGGACAGTTGCCCTATGTGTGCTCAGGCACCCCTTTCCAAGAGCACGGAGGCTCTCAGGAGGAACATCACACCAGATTAAGAAGCCGGCAGGCCCCGATTACACATTTATATTTCATTTTGTGAACACTCCGTACTAAGCACTCTGCTAGAGGCTTTTTTTAAAGATTTTATTTATTTATTTGAGAGAACACATGAGCAGGGGGGAGCAGCAGAGGCAGAGGGAGAAGCAGACTCCCCACCAAGCAAGAAGCCTGATGCGGGTCTCGATCCCAGGACTCTGGGATCATGACCTGAGCCAAAGGCAGACTTAACCAACTGAGCCTCCCAGGCACCCCTCTGCTAAAGGCCTTATAGAACATTTCTATGTTTATTTCTCACATCACCCCTGCAAATATAGGTCCCACTGGCTTCCATTTTACAGATGAAGAAACAGGTGCCAACATGGTGCATAACTTGCCCAAGGCCACAGAGCCCAGGAGGTGGCAGGTAAGGAATGGGGCAATGTCTATACAACACAGTCTGAGGTGGCACTTTGAAAAGGGACATTCATTCTTGCATCTTGCCTTTTCTGGAACTACAGGTCACAAGTGTCTCTTATAGAAGAAGGAATGAGGCTATCTTCCAGAGGGGAACTGGGAAGAACAGAGGGCTACTCAGTGATCCCTCCCTCCCGCAGGGCTAGCTGATGCACTCAGAGCCACCGCCAACTTCAGCAAGGAGGCACCTCCTCTGAGGCCACCTGTGACCCCACAGGCGGCTGGCTTCAATTAGGGGAAAACCAACCGGATTTCAAAGGAGTCTCTGAAGAGCCTCTGTAGGTCACACACCACTTCAACCCCTCTCACTGCCTATGTGAGCAACACATCTGTGCCACAGTCCTTGCAAATTCTGAGTTCCTCAGGACCTTGTTTCAAAAGAAGTTAAGCTCTTTCTGTTTCTGCTACCTTTGAAAGGAAGCCCTTTTAGCTTCAAACCTCGAAGTTCATTTTCCAATAAGCTATTTTGCCAAAAAAATGAAGTTTCACCCAAATAGGGAAGAATAATGGGTTTTTAAAGAATTAACTTGGGACACCTGGATGGCTCAGTCAGTTAAGCTTCTGCTTTCGGCTCAAGTCATGATCCCAGGGCCCTAGGATCGAGTCCTGCATCGGGCTCCTTGCTTAGCGGGGCGTCTGCTTCTACCTCTGCTGCTCCCCCTGCTTTTGAGCACATGTTCTCTCACAAATAATAAACAAAATCTTTAAAAATAAATAAGTAATTAAAAAATTAACTTTGGAGCACAGAACAGCTTGGTTGTTTGTTGGAGGTCTTTACTTGGTGACTGTGGCTCTCCCGGGAGCACCAGGCACGCTGCGGTGGTTGGAGAAGCAGTCTAAGACTTCGGCATCGGGGTAGAAGAAATTGGCCCGGGGGCGCCTGGGTGGCTCAGTTGGTTGAGCATCCAACTCTTGGTTTTAGCTCGGGTCATGAGCTCAAGGTCAATGGGATCCAACCCCGGGTCGGGATCCAACCCCAGGTCAGGCTCCACACTCAGCACAGAGTCCCTCTGCTCTCCCCCTACCTGCCTCTCTCTCATAAATAAAATCTTTAAAAAAGGAAGAAAAGAGAAAAAAAAGAAAAGGGCCCAAGCCAAGCAGACCACCCACAAATCCACAGCTGGGAAGGGGCCTTGCAAAGCCCACGGGAGAAACACCCCCTCTACCGCCCGGTGAGAACACCCCCATGGCCATAGGCCCAGGACCATTGCACTTCTGGAGGCCTGTGGTTACCAGAAATCCACTGAGCTTGAGCTTTTTATCCAGAAGATGCCTTTCCAGAGGTTGGTGAGAGAGACTGCCCAGGATTTCAAAACCCATCTGAGGTTTTAGGGTGCCACCACCGGCTCACTTCTGGAGACCAGGGAAACGCGACCAGTGGGCTTCTTCGAAGATCCTAATCTGGGTGCCATCCAGGCTGAGAGTCACCATCACGCCCAAAGACATTCAGTTGGCTCACCGGACACGGGGGAGAGAGCTTAAGTGAAAGCAGTTTTTATGGTGCCTTGTAGTAAATTCTGTCAAATACTTTGGCTTCATTCGCAACTTTTTTTCGCTAAGAAATTGTTTATCATGCATTTCATTTGCACTTAAGTCTCTCCACCTTTCCCTCAGGATGACTGTGAAAAGTGAGTCTTCACAGGCCTCGGGGTTGTGAGCAGTGGTGCTTGGGAGCCAAGTTGCTAAGATGCAGAAGGGATGGGTCTCATGATGCATGTTTGTGTACGTGAAGGATGTGCTGGGCAGCTATTCACGTACTAGAACTGATACATGTGTACAGGGTCCTTTTGCAATAAAACTGGTTATGACCTGATCTAAGGGTTTAATCACTGGGGCTGTTAAGTCTGGCCATACATCACTGTGCTAGAATGTGGGCTTTTTCAAGGGTCAAGAAAACAAGTTTTTGTTTTGTTTTGTTTTTTTGACAGAGAGACACAGGGAGAGAGGGAACATAAGCAGGGAAAGTGGGAGAGGGAGAAGCAGGCTTCCTGCCGAGCAGGGAACCTGATGTGGGGCTTGATCCCATGACCCTGGCATCATGACCCGAACAGAAGGCAGATGCTTAATGACTGAGCCACCCAGGTGCCCAAAGATAGTAAGTCTTAACCAAATTGTAGCTTACAGTTTCCTTTAAAAAAAGAAGAAAAAAGTCCATTTATAAGATCTATTTTTATATATTGTAGTGTCAACATTTTTAAATTAAATGTTTTACATTAAAAAAACATTAACTTTGGAACCTTGGATTGGGCCACACTGCAAGCTTTACTTTGGAACACTAAGGCTCCAGTAACAGAATAATTGTGTTTTCCTGACAGACTAGGCAGCTTCTCTATTAAAAAGTCTGACAGGACAGGCTTGATGTATTTAACCATGGGTGACTAGGGCCTGTGGAGACCCTGCATCATGGGGACCTGTGGGGGAACCCTTCCAGCACAAGTGGGCACGTGCAAACTTCTGACTGCTCTTCTGCCCCACAGAGGGCCTTGGCCTTGTCCTCCTCACGGAAGGCAGTGTGGAGGAGGAGCTCCTCCAGAGGGGGGAAGTGGAGGGCCCAGAGACTCCTCCTGGGTCTCAACAGTCAGCTCTGGCCTAGAGCTCAGCTTTGCTCTATGCCTCGCTCACTTGCTTTCTTTTTGAAAAAGATTTTTTTTTTTTAATTTGAGAGTATGTGAGCGAGTGGGGGGAGGGGCAGAGGGAGAGAGAGTCTCAAGTAGACACTGTTCTAAGCTAAGCGTGGAGCCCAATCCCGTGACCCTGAGATCACGACCTGAGCCGAAACCGAAAATTGGCCACCCAACGGACTGCGCCACCCAGGCACCTCTATGCTTGGCTTTTTTTTCTGCCATCATCATTTTTCTTTTTTTTTTTTTTAATTTATTTTATTTTGTCAGAGAGGGAGAGAGAGAGCGCGAGCACAGGCAGACAGAGTGGCAGGCAGAGGCAGAGGGAGAAGCAGGCTCCCTGCCGAGCAAGGAGCCTGATGTGGGACTGGATCCCAGGACGCTGGGATCATGACCTGAGCCGAAGGCAGCCGCTTAACCAACTGAGCCACCCAGGCATTCCCATCATCATTTTTCTTATTGTGATAAAATATGCATAACATAAAACTGCCACTTCAACCATTTTTAAGTGCACAGTTTAGTGGCATTAAGTACGTTCAAATTGTCGCACCTCCATAAGCACCATCCATCTCTAGAAATTTTTTATCCCACACTATGCTCTTATTAAACACTAACTTCCTAGTTCTCCTCCCCACGGGAAACTGCCGTCCTATTTTCCATCTTTCCGTCTCTGTGATTTTGATCACTTGAGCTACTTCGAGTAACTAGAATCGTTCAACATTTGGTTTTCTGTGTCTGGCCTGTTTCACTTAGCGCCATGTCCTCAAAGTTCATCCACGTTGTGCATGTGTCAGAATTTCCTTCCTTTTTAGGCACCCGGGTGGCTCAGTGGGTTAAAGCCTCTGCCTTCAACTCAGGTCATGATCCCAGGGTCCTGGGATTGAGGCCTGCATCAGGCTCTCTGCTCAGCGGGGAGCCTGCTTCCTCCTCTCTCTCTCTGCCTGCCTCTCTGCCTACTTGTGATCTCTGTCTGTCAAATAAATAAATAAAATCTTAAAAAAAAAAAAAAAAAATTTCCTTCCTTGTTAAGGCTGAAGAGTAGTATATATGCGGCATTTTGGTTAAGAGATTCGTCTGTTGATGGATATGTGGGTTGCTTTTGTGAATAATGCTGCAGTGAACATTAGTGGGCAAATACTTGAGTTCCAACCTCGGTTTTTGTGGTTTTTTTTTTTTTTAGTCGTAAAAGTCAAACTGGTATCAGTCCCATCAGATACCTGAGGGGTTGCCCTGGGTGACCCTGAGGGGTCTCAGCTGTGAAAGGCAGAGGGGGGCAGAGGGTGTCCCAGGAGCTGCCACCGTCCGTCCTGTCCACACAGCCACGGGTGTCACCCAGAGAGCTGCCTGCTCAGCTCTACGGTGTTTATGAGAAACTGCCTGCTGCTTCCAAGCATGGGACAGAAGGGCACAAGCTCTTGCATGCCCTGGTATCCTTCCACGCCCCCAGACACACCCTTCCCTCCAAGGAGGCAAAGCTGCCTGTTGAGATTCCCCCAGGACATACCATGGGTTGCAGGGCCTCTGGATTGGAACGGCCCTTTCCCTGCTCCCTCTTGCCCCTCTCTGTGAGCCTCTCCTTGCTCCCATGGCATCCTGACCTGTGCTCCATCATTACAGCCCTGGACCATCTGGGGATATTCTTGTCTGGCTCTCCTAAGTGATTCACAGGTCGCTAAGGCCAGGACTAACACACCTTAGGTGCACACAATAACAACCTGTTAAATCACCAAACAAACCAAAATAATCAACACCTCAAAACCCCCCGAAACAATTAGCACCAAATTAACACTACCCAAAGTACAACCGACAAAATCGAACATGACTTCCGTATGGATGGCACCTTGCTAGCCTTTGAAGGACGAGTATTTTGAAGGAGCTAATAAAACTGCAAAAAGGGAGGCATCTGGTAAATAAGAGAGACCCTGAATCTCCAAACAGCTTTTGAAAAAACTGGCCTGCTGCTGGCCTAAGGATTCTCAGTGGGGGTGTCCAGGCGACGGTCCCAGGCGCACACAGGCTTCCAGCCGCGTGAGAGAAACATCCTTGAGTCTCCCAAAGAAGTCTGGAAAATTTTCACTTTCTTAAGTGGAAAAAAAAAAAAAGACGTGGCATTGAAATTACCATTAAGCAAACACACAAATATTAAAAGCATGCTCCCAGGAGATTAGGGGAAAATCATTTTCGCTGATAGAGATCTTGAGATTAGTTTTATAGAGTGACTCCAGCAACAGGCAGTGAATGGGCGCTCTGGTTTCTATTTCCAGCTTCCCCCGGCCCCGTTAAGCCATTTGGAGCTACCTTCTCCTTGTTTTTTCTACTGTAAAATGAGGGGAATTGCCGCCCTTCCACCTCCATTAAGATCTGCAGTAGAGAACTCAGGCTCGACACAGAACCCGCGGGACACCGGACCCTGCAGGAGGCACGAGGGACAGAACGTGCCACGTTTCTGAGAATGGAGTGAAACCCAGGCAGCAGGAGTCACACACAGGGTATGATTTCACAAGGGAGGGTGTTCACAATGTCTTAGTGATAAAAGGACACTTACAGAACAGTATGTGCAGTTTGCGCTCCAGGACTTAATAAGAATATACACATACACCGTAATAGACAACCACTGGTCCGTGTGCACGCGTGTCTTATACCAAAATGTTACCTGGTCCTCTCCAGGTGATAGGTTTATGGGTGATTTGAATTTCTGCTTCTTCTAAATGTCTCACACAGGTATTCCGTTTTCTTACCAGAAATAGAAAAAATATGTAGTTTGGGAAAGGGATGCATCCATATTATTTAGAGAGACAGAAATATGGACCGTTACGGTGTTTTGGGTAGTCAAAGTATCGATTGGCACCATTACTGAACAAAATAGGGGGAAGGGCAAGAAATAAAAGGTTGATAAGACAGCCTATTAGGATTAATGTCCTGGCCAGTTGCTTGCACATACATGAAAAAAAAAAAAAAATCCCTAGAACTGCTTCTTTCCAGTAGACAGGAAATCAGTCATTTCCCTTGAAATGTGAACTTTCAGGCTCCAAGCTTGATGAGGAATCATTGCATTCAAAGCAACCTCCCCCTTCCCTTTGTAAATCACCCCTTATGAGAGATTGCTTCTTGATGGGTGGGGGGAAAAGAAAGCAAAATCTTGAGTGTGATTTATACCCACATTCGTAGCAGTATTCACAACAGCCGAAAAGTAGAAGCAACCGGAACGTCCGTGGACGTATGAATGGATAAGCAAAACGTGGAAAATACACACAATGGAATACGATTTAGCCTTTAAAAGGAAGGAGATTCTAACAAATGCACAAGGATGGGCTTTATGCTAAATGAAATAAGCCAGGAAGGTAAGCATCCGACTGTTGATTTTGGCTCAGGTCATCACCTCAGGGTCATGAGATCAAGCCCCTGCTTGAGAGTCTCTCTTTCCCTCACCCTCTCCCCCTCTACTGCTTACTCTCTCGCTAAAAAAAAAGAAAAGAAAAGAAAAGAAAAAGGCAAATACTCTATGATTCCCCTTATATGGGACACCTAGAACAAGCGAATTCAGAGATGGAAAGCGGAATCGTGGTTTTTCAGGGCGGGGGAGAGGGGGCAACGGGGAGTTATTTAATGGGTACAGAGAGTCTCACAAGATGAAGGGTTCCGGTGATGGAAACAATGTGAATGTACTTAGTATCATTGAACTATATCTTTCGAATGGCTAAGATGGCAGATTCGATGTTATGTAACATCAAATGGGTTTACATTCTCTGTTCAGTTTGGTTTACGGATGCAGGAAGCAATTTCTGATGCACAGAAACCCATGTCCTCCCGACATCACACCTGTCTTCCGGCAGAGGCTGGCCTGTTGGTAAACCTAGCGCGGGAAAAGAATCTCATTCCCGCTCCACTCAGGGATAGATCCTTAGAGAGATACAGCAGAAAACACGGAGCCCACACGTGGCCCATGCACTGGCCCATGCTGCTGGCTGCTGTGGGGGCCGCAAGAGGTCAGGCTGCACACTCAGCCCCAGGCCACTGTGATGACAACACTGGCCTGTGTCGACCTTGGGGGAGGCGGGTGCTGGCCAACAACAACACAGTCATGGGCTCAAGGGAGACAGCCTCACCCTAACTTGCAAGGTGAAATGAAGCGTTCCTATCCGAATTCATCTTCCTATCCAAATGGAGCTGAAAGAGCCCATAGACCCTTTCAGGGAGAATCTGCTCCAGATGGCAAAGTTTCTGAAACAATTTCACTTGCTTATAATCCTGGCCCCTCCAAAGCAGTGCAGTGAAAGACAACCACCCCCTCTGGCTGCAGAGCCCCAAGGGCAGCACGACATTCCAGGTAAGAACCCAGACTTGATAACCTGTTGATCGCTCTGACATCTTTCCAGGCTGGCTCCCTGGGTGAATCCACCCTCCCCACCCTCTCCCCTCACCTTGAACGCCAGCTGGATGATGCCGATACCTGTTTCACCAGCCCGCCTCCCTGTGGAGCCCCAGGCCCCTGTGTGCCCATCTGCCTTCCTTAAATCTGCACGTGGCATTCTCACAGGTGGCTTGGACTTCATGCACCAAACTCGACTTCTTCCTCTTCTCCCATTAAACCAGTCCCCCCATCAGCTGCCCTGCCTCAGTTTCTAGTACCAAGAAGCCAAGTCACAAACCCAGGACTCATCTTTGACTCCCCTCTGAAACACATCTACATTAAGCAGCAGTAAGTACCACCCAGTATATTTCTGAAATAAACCTTGAACCCTGGTTCCCCAGCTTGGTCATGGCTCATCTCCCATCTCCTAGGTAGCCAGTGTGAACTAACTGGAGCTGGTTGCTCTGGGCTTCAAACCCATCAAGTGTCTCCCACTGCACTAAGAAGAAACTACAAACTTGTTAAGGAAGCCCACAAGGCACAAAAAGTCTAGCCCATCTCTCCCCCTCTGACCCCATAATTCTCAGCTACACTGGTGTCCTTTCACTTCTTCTCCCAAATGGGATCTTCCTAGCCACACAGCCTTGGAACACGTCTTTGTTTCCCTCTGCTGTCCTTAACTTTCTCTCCTTCACTCCACCTACTGGTGGCTTCTCTTCCAGCTCTTAAAGACACCTCCATCAGGAAGCCCTCCTTGACTCCACCCAGTGGAAGCTGTTCTCCCTCCATATTCTTCTTCCCGGGCACACATCACATCTTATACCCATATTTGTATGTACTTACTTATTTCTCTTAATTGCATCCTGTTCAGAACTCTAAGTTCCCTGAGGGTGGGAACCAACAACATTTTGTTCAACCCCCTATACCCAGCCTCCAGCAAATATGTTTACTCAATAGGCATTTCCTGAAAAAATGAGCCTAAAGAAAACAAATGTCAGGTGCATGCCTCCCTTATGCTGCCTTTGTGTCTGGAAGCACAGCAGGACATTAAGCAGCTGGCTCTCTGAGCTAAAAACATCTTGCTTAAAAAGAACATAACACACCCAGCAATCATTAGAGGTGATTATCTAGATTATAAAAATTGGCTCACAAAGGATTTATCACACTTATTTTTTTTTAAGAGTCTTCCTGATATTTTACAAATGTGGTTCTTTTTTCGCCTTAAATAAAAAAGGAAAAAGCAATTCAAAGACATGGAAAGCATGATGCCACTTACAGAATAAGTACACACATGTGCGGGCACCTTCCTGGCACACGTCCTCAAACCCTGTGAGAGCAGAGTCTGCATCTACAGCCTGTGGCTGCTCTGGTCCCTGTCACAGAGCTCAGACCCGACAAACAGGGCAGGGAGAGGGGAAGACTGAGGGAACCCCGCCCCAGGAGTCACACCAGCGTGTTAGCAGCAATGGGATGACAGGTGACATGACTCTCGTTCTGTCACTCATTCTGAACACTCAGACGATGTAGATACAACTTTTCTGCCACACAGATTCCCCAAAAGCATCAAGGAAGTGTTTGATCAGAAAGTGCAAAGGCGGAATGTAGCAGATGAAGTGCGAGTTGGCTTTGGGTTGTTGTTTTCCCATTTTTCAAAGCAAAATTTTTATCACAGTCCACAGGCCAGTTGGTGTTTAGAAGGGCCCCTCACAGGGATGGCTGGGGACTCAGTGAGCAGAGCCTTCGACTCTCGATCTCAGGGCTGGGGGTTCCAGCCAGTGTAGAGATTACTTAAAAATAAAATCTTTAAAAAAAATAACAAGAAGGGGCACCTGGGTGGCTCAGTGGGGTAAGCCTCTGCCTTTGGCTCAGGTCATGATCTTAGGGTCCTGGGATCAAGCCCCACATTGGGCTCTCTGCTCAGCAGGGAGCCTGCTTCCTCCTCTCTCTCTGCCTGCCTCTCTGCCTACTTGTGATCTCTCTGTTGAATAAATAAAATCTTAAAAAATAATAAGAGGGGTCTTCACTTACCAGTGTTAGGATGAAGACCCCATAGGACACAAGGCCCCTGCAAATCACATCTGAGGGAATGCCCAGGAGCACCTCCCCTCAATCCCCCGCCCTCTGCTGACTGCAGACAGCAGATGAGCAGGGGTCCCTACAGGAAGGGTGGACAGACCGGCCACCACCGAGGCACTCAGGATAGTGCATGGCAGTGTGGCGTCCCCAGTACTGCACCAGGGGCAAAGGGCTTGCAAAAGAAAACTGAAAGACGACTTTGCCGGTGTCTTTTCCTATGTCTCATTCAACACTTTAGTACTCCATCACCAAAACACCTATTTAAAAAATCAACACATCTTTTTGAATTGGGAGAATCGCTTGGGAGATCTTCTCTTATTTTAGGCCATTTCCTAAAGTGATAAGAATTACATTACAGGTAAGACTTACAATTCTCCAGAGATACCAAAGAGTACTACCTGCCATGTGAGAATATTTTAACTTGACAATGAGTTAAAAAAAAAAAAAAAAAGTTAAAACCTTTATCATTTTCTCTACCCAGATCTTTCAACAGAATGAAAAAAAAAAATCAAATTCTTTGGAGACAAATATAAAGAACCCCTGTAACACAGTGGACTAATTTTAATCTCGCTAGGAGCTACAACCTTTTGTCTCTGCCCGTGTTTTAATTATTTATTTTTGAACTTAAACAGATGTCTTTTATAAATGCACACACCCAGGATCATCTGACTGGAATCCATTTAGCAGTGTTATCTCACGCTGTCGCCTCAGGCTGAGTAAACACAGACTTTGAAGAAAGAATCACTTGTTCACTGATTAAAAAAAAAAAATGCATACAGTAGAAGAACTATTCTAGGGTAAAAGGTCTACCTAAAATGCATCACAAAACACTTCCTTATAGGAAAGGTGCCCTTTTCTCTTAATAGGGGTTTTCAAGCAAGAGAACTCTATATTATAATATGAACTTGTATCATGAATGCAAGCAGGGGAGGCAAAGCAAAGCTTACGATTAGATAGTAGGAGGAACTGGTCTGCAATTTTTTGTAAGCAAATAACAGAAAGCGCCACCTTCCAGGGCTGCAAAGTTCCAAACCCTATTTCCAGAGAGCAAACAAATCTCCTGCGGGGCTCTCATAGTCTACTGGCCCTATGCCCTTGCTCCCGATGGAAGCATCTCCCGGAAAAGATGAATTTTGTGAGACCTGGGTCCATGGGCAGGGAGTGAAGGTGGGGGAGAGAAATGCAGAAAGTAACTTGATTGCCCCAAATTGGGGTTTCCAGAGAAAAGAAAAAGAATCAATTTTTCCAAATAACTACCATATCGTAGTTGTACAGATGTGGAAATAACGCTCCGTCCTTTGCAATGATCTTCTGCAGGTGGCCCAAAAGGTATTACCAAGGAAAGGGGCTGGCGGCCGTTTAGAAAGATGTGGGTCTGATGGGTCTGGGGATGGCTTCTGTGTGGGTACTCTCCCCACGGTGTGTCTCCACCCATGTGGGGTGCACAACTGCTTTTTACTAACATCTCTACCAGACGCTGAGAAGCAGAAGGATGGAGAGAAAAACTCTGGCAGTTTTAAGTTCACTTGGGTTGCTGTAAAGATGGAGATTGTAGGGTGACATGGAAACGTGCTCTTTATCGTGCTCGGCCTCGTGACATCACATACTCTTATGTGAATGTTCACGGGCAGGAACAATTACACCCAGCAGGCCCCCTGGCACCCAGCAGGTACCCACTAATATCTGCTCATCTGATTAGCTGTCCACTCACCCACCATAAATTACATAGACTTGACAGAAGTCTGTTTGATTTGCTGACAGTCAAACTGGATAAATAAAGCTCTAAAACAGATTTTCCAGGTCTGAACTGTGTAGCCCCAATGGATCAAAAGGACTGGAAAATTGCAAAATCTCCTCTTGGCTCTGGGCCGTGCAAAATTACAGCCATACGTTACCATTTGCCTAATTTTCGGAGTCATCGTGGACTGACTTGACACGGATTTCCTGAGTACTTATCCTGCCAACCGATAATCACCGCTAACACACAGAGGGTTACAGTGTGCTGCGCACAGATCGAAGCACTAAATATGAATTAATTCACATAATTTTCACACTAACCCCACACAGCAAGTGTTAATACTATATTTTACAAACGAGGAAACTAAGAGTCAGAAAGGTTTTACTTGACTTATAAAGTACCCCAAGTCGCATAGGTAGTGAGTAGCAAAGCCAGGATTCAAATAGAGTCTGGCCCCAGAATTTATGCTCCTAGTCACAATGCTATGCCAGCCACCTTTATCTAATGAGATCATAGAGAAATCATTACAGAGGTAATTTTTTTTTGGTTTTTTTTGTTTTTTTAATTTTATTTATTTGTCAGAAAGAGAGAGCAGGCAGAGGGAGAAGCAGGGTCCCTGATGAGCAAGGAGCCCGATGTGGGACTCGATCCCACGACCCTGAGATCATGACCTGATCAAAGGCAGACGCTTAACAGACTGAGCCACCCAGGAGTCCCAGGAAGGTTTTTTTTTTTTTTTTTTTTAAGATTTTATTTATTTATTCATTCGTCAGAGAGAGAGGCACATCGAGAGAGGGAACACAAGCAGGGGGAGTGAGAGAGGGAGAAGCAGGCTTCCCACTGAGCAAGCAGCCCGATGTGGGGCTCGATCCCAGGATGCTGGTGGGATCATGACCTGAGCTGAAGGCAGACGCTTAACGACTGAGCCACCCAGGCGTCCCAGGAAGGTAACTTTTTAAGCAGTATTAAAATATGATGTCAGCAGGGACACCTGGGTGGCTCAGTCAGGTATGTGTCTGCCTTTGGCTCAGGTCATGATCTTGGGGTTTTGGGATGGAGCCCCACATCGGGCTCCCTGCTCATTGGAGAGTCTGCTTCTCCCTCTCCCCTCCTCTCTGCTTATGTACTTTCTCTGCCTCAAATAAAATCTTTAAAAAGATATGATGCCAGCATTCCAACTCTACTGGTCGAAGCACTCCTCCTGTCTTGCACCTATGCCTGCCTGCATAGCACAGCGGGAAAAAATGGCGTCAGAGCCAGAAACTCAGATTCCGTTGGGATGCTGGGACCCTGAGTCACATCAGCTCTCAGGTTCTTGGTTTCCGTGTCCATAAAGGGAAGACAGTAAAGCCAGATCTTCCCCTATCAAGGGTGTTATCGGGAATAAATAGAAGAACACACGGGGCAGGCCTTCGTAAAACAGAAAAAACACCCCTTTTAAGACACCCCCGTTTTAGGAAGCCTCCAGCATACAGCACGCGCTTAATAAACACCTGCAAAAAGGATAGTCGATTCTCCTTACTTGCAGATTCTGGAGCCGTGAATTCACCTACTTGCTAAAATTTACGTGTAACCCCCAAAATCAATACTTACTGTGCTTTTGCAATCACTTGTGGCCATGTGCACAGGCAGAGCAGAGAAAATTTTAAACAGCTGAGGTGACAAGGCAAGGCTCTGCCTTCCTGTCTCCACTCTCATACTATAAACAAGTATATTTCAATGTACTTTCAGCGCCACATTTTTTGCATTTTTGTTGGTGATTCTGATGTTTAAAATGCTCCCCGCTCCCCCCGCAAAGAACTGAAGCACTATTCAGTGTTAAGTGCTAGACGGCTGCAAGGTGCCCAAGGGAGAAACACGTGTATGAGAGAGAGAAGCTTCGTTCAGGTGTGACTGTGGGCTGTGAGTTCAATGTTAATGCCTTAGTACCCAGTAAGGTATCTTCACACAGAAACACACAGAAAACAAGGTTATGTATTGACTGATTCATGGAAATGTGCCCGAGGCTCACAGGAGCCCACCTCTGTCCCTCCCCTCCGAGTGACAGTTCAGCCCTCAGGGTCTGCAGCTAACTCAGCGTTCACCCAGACTTGACGACTTCCCGGGACAGGACTACTGCACGACCCTTGTACAACACAGGTTGGAACTTTCGGGGGGGTGGGGGGTCGTCTATTTATACATGATTTTTTTTTTTTTACAGTACTGTGCTATGAACTTATTTTCTCTTCCTTATGATTTTCTTAATAACACTTTCTTTCCCCTTGCTTACTTTATTGTAAGAATTTGGTGTATAATACATGTACAAAACGTGTGTTAATCGACTACGCTATCAGTAAGGCTTCTGGTCAGCGGCAGGCTATTAGTAGTTTTTTAGGGAGTATTAGTAGTACTTTAATTAGTATTATTTAGGATACTATATTTAGTACTGTAATTAGCACTAATTATATTAATTAGTATTATATGCCGATTTTTGACAATGTGGGGGAGTCAATGCCCTTAACCCCCACATTGTTCAAGGATCAGCCATATAAGCCAAAAATGTGATACTAAAAATTCATCCCCGTAGAGTTGAGGCAGCTAACATAGGAGGACAAAGTCGGGATGCTGAGCTCTAAAAAGGAAATGTAAGAGTACTTGGATCACCCAGTCTTGGGCCCCTCTAAGTCTCCATCCATAGCTGAGAAGCCTTTGACCAACATTAGCCCCGGTGTGCAAGGGCAAGGGCTCCCATCCTCTCATTCCACCGTACGTGGAGCTCAGGAGTGCATGGCAGCCTCACCTCTCTGGGCCTCTGCAAGTCCATCTGAAAGTCTATACAGCTTGGCCCCTGTAGGAAATACCAAGGCTCATCTGGAGGCCATGGGGTGACTTCACTCCACTCCAGTCCTGCAATCCTCTAACCACCCGGGTCTGCTGTTCCTCTTTTCCAGACTCAGCCTCAGAGAGTGATTCTCACCAGAGTCTGACAGCCTCCAAGGTGTGGAGCTAGAATTCAGACTCAGCTCTCCCAGTCATCCCGGCAACTCTCCAATAACTCGAAATGGGAAAATCAGCATATCCTCTTACACAGCGGCACCTCTTTTACTTTTTTTTAAAAGATTTTATTTAGTGCTCGCTTCAGCAGCACATATACTAAAGATTTTATTTATTCATTTGAGAGAGAGAGAGAGAGAGAGAGAGAGAGCGCGCAGAAGCAGGGGGAGCGGCAGAGGGAGAGGGAGAAGCCGTCTCCCCGGTGAGCAGGGAGCCCTATGTGGGGCTCGGCCCTAGGACCTGGAGACCCTGACCTGAGCTGAAGGCAGATGCTTAACCCACTGAGCCCCACCCAGGCGCCCCAACAGCAGCACCTTTTCGAAAGCATTCAGGGAACATGGCAGAGGTGTCCAGCCATTCAAGATTCATTTTATGAGTCATTCAAATGCCAGCAGGAAAAACGTCCTAGAGGAGAAGGGAACACTGCTGAGTCCAAACCTAAGACCCAAAACTAAAAGCTACTTTTATTTTTTTTTAAACCATAGGGGAAAATGTACAAACCACCCCATGAGCCTGGGGTCCTGCAACATGGAGACCACATGAGGCCAGCCGCCCCAGACAGAAGTGCTCTTGTGCCTTCTCCTCTGACCTGAGGTTGAAGGGAATGGAAACGAAACTACTAGCTCTGGACACTGTTAGACAAGGCTGAGCTAGCTCCCAGCGAGAGTGGGAGATGCCAATGTTAATAAAATGTCACCTCAATTACTTTTGCCAGGGTTATAAAAAGAAACTGGAGACTTCCTCCCTTGGGCATCTTCTGTTAATTGCCATTTATAAAAGTTCTGTTTGCTAGGCCTGGAATATGCATTATTTTCCCTTTGAAAACAAAAAGAAACTTCTAAAATATCAATCAGCATTCCAAATGGCAAAGTGATTTGTTTTCCAACTCACACTCTCGGATCAGCTCGGGAGTCTGTCTGAAATGCAGGCATCTGGTAACAATTTGTGACAATATAAAATCAAAGCTGAACTCCCGTGTAAATATTTTTTTTTTTTTAGCCCAGATTTCACCAGCCTGCACGTATCTTATCCATTTCCTTATATTCCAGTCTTGACTTTTATTTTCCTGGCTCCGAAAGAACTAGAGTCACACATTACGAATGTCACACCTCTTAATAAGCTCTACAGGCTAAATTCTTTCCAGCTCTGTGAAATGCAGCTTGCAGGGAGGGTATATCTAGATTGGGTGGCCGGACTGAAATATATCATTCCCGTCTCTTCCAATCTGCTTGGCCTCAATTATTCACTTGCCTTTGGAGCAAACAGGGCCGAATAAAAAAGTCTGGTGTGGGGGCGCCTGGGTGGCTCAGTGGGTTAAAGCCTCTGCCTTCGGCTCAGGTCATGATCCCAGGGTCCTGGGATCGAGCCCCGCATTGAGCTCTCTGCGAGGCAGGGAGACTGCTTTCCCTGCTCTCTTCTCTCTGCCTGCTGCTCTGTCTGCTTGTGATCTCTGTCGAATAAATGAATAAAATCTAAAAAAAAAAAAAATAGTCTGGTGTGGTCACTCTATTTACACAGAGCTGCCCCACTGACACGTCCAGGGGCAAATGGGCTGAATCGGTAAAGGACAGGAACATCAGCATATCTTCTTAGCGAAAACGTCGAAGAGTGCACATGAAGAGTGCACATGCCGAGAACCACCACCGGATCCTCAGGCGAAACGCATTTCACTCAGCAAGGGCCACAAAACTTGTTGGGTTGAAACAATGCACGTGTCAAAGGCAATAAAGCATTGTAGCAGAAGTACGGTCTTGTCTTACGGGTGAGAGAGGATCCCAAGCTCTATGTGACTTGGCGGGAAAAGCAAGCTCCCTAGACTTCAGTTCCCTCATTTATGGGGTGATGTCAGCCCCTCTGAGACATGCAGAGTGCCAGCAGAGCATAAGGGATGCAATGACCACACCAGGTATTTACCGCAATCTATGTGCCAGGCACTGTGCTAAGAGCTCTACAGAAATCACTGGATTTAATCTTGGCAGTCATGCCGTGGGATGTCTGATTATTACAGGCTGTTTCCGTCCTCTTTACAGAGGAGTGCTGAGCTCCATGGGGATTACAGAATCTGCCCAAGGTCACACCCAGGAAATGGCAGATCTGGGATGTGAAGCGATTTCCATATGGCTCCAGAGCTCAGAATGTCAGTGTTCCATAATCATACCTTAGGATGAAAAACCACCAATAAAACAAGAAAAAGACACAACGGCGCTGAAATATTGACACAGCATCACAGCCTTACTCTGAGTCATGGACAAGTATGACGTCACCCCTACCCTGCATCCCTGTTTAGCTATTGCAGACGACCAATCTTGCAGATTTGTGAGCGGCGTCTCCTTTTCTCCTGGAGAACATATCTTCACCCTCCACATTCCAGATCACTGGGACCTCAGCACCTGGTAACGAACTGCAAATGTGCGCAAGCTGAACCAGAAATTGCTTGGAAAGTCTTAGGATCTCACTCAAGGATATTTTTTTCTTTAATAAAAAGAAACGATAGGTCTTTAAAATTAAATGAATAAAATCTGACGTACGGTATTTTTTCTTTTTTTGGAATTAATATGCTCAACATTTACCTTATAAAGTAATTATTAGAATTTTTAGGCCAAAGAACTTGGGAATGAGCATAAAACCTGAGATAATCTCCAAGCAGAAATAGCCTTCTCTATGTCAGAGGAAAAAGGAAAATGAATGCATCTTCACTCAAAAAGTTATTTATGACCCTACAGATAGGTCACCCCAGTCCCTGGCATGTGGCAGAACGCTCCCAACATGCCTGTTGGAATACTTGAGCAAACAGCTAAGATCTGCAAATAGAGGGAACTGTGAAATGCCAAAGGAGGCAAGGAAGACTGATGTGAGAGGGAGCCCTCAGAGCCACGTCTAGAAGCTCACAGGATAGATGGGGGGGGGGGGGGGGGGGGGGGGGGGGGGGGAGAGGGAGGCAGAAAAGGATGAGCCTAAATAGTCACAAGCAGCCTCATACCGGAATCACCCAGGCCCTCGGCAGAGCCCCCCATCAGGAGAGAACTTCCACTGATAAGAGAGAACTTCGCACTTGGATAAATGTGAAGCAAAATGAAAATACGTCACATACCACCAGACACTGTTTACATCTCCCCGGAGGTGCAATAAAGCCGGAGACACAACAGGCTTTGTCCGCAGTGACAACACTATTCCCTAACTCGCATGGGCCCCAGAGGCACCTCAAGGGCCTTCGGGGACAAATGGCTAGTGCCTTCCTCCAGAATTCCTGATTCACACTGGTTGGGCGTGGCCTGGAAAACTGTGTACTTCTAATGAGTTTCTAGGTGATGCCTGTGCTCCTGGTCCAGAGACCACATTCCGAGAACAACTGGTCTACTGCTGTGACAAAGAACTGCACAAAAACAGAATTGTTCACCAGAGTTTAGGTCCCGCCCCCTCCACCACCAAATTCCACAGTGCCCCGGCCACCTACAGACACGCCTTCAGGCTGTGCATTGGGATTTCTGTCCTTTCCTACTGGCCAGGGAGAGGAAGGTCCACACCAGTGGAGAACCAGATCCAAGTCTAACAATGCGACACCACCAGGCCTGTGTTTCCTGGGGCTGCCATAACACCTTAATGCAAGCTGGGCAGCTTCAAAAATCAGAACTTGATTCTCTCACAGTTCAGGAGACCAGCTAGATGTTCGAAATCTGGGCGTCTGCAGGCCCTAGGGGAGCGTCCTTCCTTGCGTCTTTCCGCTTCTGGTGCTTGCTGGCAATGCTTTGGCTCATAAATACATTGCTCAGTCTCCATCTCCATCTTTCCTGGTGTTCTCCTCTCGGTCTCTTGGGTGTTGACAGGGTCTTCTTGTGAAGACACCAGCCCTTGGCTTCAGGGCCCACCCTACTCCAGTAGTTCTGACCTGACTACAGCTGCAAAGACCCTATTTCCAAATAAGATCACCATTCTGGGGCCCCCTGTGGACCTGAATGTCGGGGGACACACCTCGAGGGCTGCAGAGGTGGGTGACCCAAGGGACTTCAGAAATGACAGGCAGCGCTTCCCCTGAGGGTCATGCCCTCAATCCAGGTCACCATGACAAGCTAGCATCATGTGTCTGGGATGGTCAGAGGCCCCGGGACTGCCTCTGCATTCAGGCCCCCACCTCCCTCTGGGACCCCTACACCAGCTTCGTCAACCATATCCCCACCTCACGGAGAAAACTTCGAGCCTCCATGAACCTCTGGACACTCTTCCAAAAATTCTGCATGTGTAAAAATAGAGGAACTCCCTCAAAGTGAACATTTTGGACACATACACGTTCGTCTTTCTGAAGGGAGGAGAATGCCAAAGGGTGAAAACCACAAGGCAGGCACTCCTAGGCTCCTCCTCCTCCATCTGACCCCCCTCCAGAGGTCAGACTTGCCCCACTCAGAAGCCTCCGTTCTTGCTCTGCATTGAAGCTCCCGTCCACAGTTCAGCACTCAGTGAACCGAGCCATCGTGCTGCCCGCGCCCACGGCAGCAACAGTGGGCCTGACCTCTCTTGCTACCCAGGAGCCCAACTGCCTTGGGCTCTACTTCTCTCCTGGAAGGCAGGCGCTGGTCCCACCCATCTGTGAACAAAGAAGCCACTTGACCGTTCATATGGAGGCGTGTGAACAATCCAGCGCATGGAGGGGCATGGGCTGCGGCCAGCCCAAAGCCAAGCCACGCTGGGAGCCCTGGAGAAAGCCCCAACTCTAACTCTGTTCAAAGACAGGAGGTGAGGGCCACATGCAAAGGGACCTTTGAACAGTGATGGGAAGAGGGGGAGGCCAAGACACCAGAGGAGCATACAACAGACTCCACGGTCATGACCACAGGGACCCGAGGGGTGGCCCAAGGTCCCTCACCCTCGAGGGGGATATCCTGCTTAGAAAAGGAGGCTGGGCAGGCAACACACACAGACCCTGGAACGAGGGCTGCAGCTTCTGCAAAGAGAACGAGCAAAGGTACATCTTCTAGAATTGTCTATGGAGGCAGCAGTCCCACGTGTGCCCCAGGGCAGCGTCTTCCACGTGCCTGTGTGTGGGCCAGACCAGCTGTTGCCCTCCACCTCACCACCCTGCAGAGCCACGCGTACAATGCTGAACATGTGAATTCAGCCCTCCTTGCTTCCCCGTTCCTGAGACCTTTATTTTGGCAATGGAAATTGTCAAGACTCCAGGGCAAATAGAGGCAAAAGTCAGGGCCTAAAGGAAGGGGCACTGTTTTCCTTCACCGCTGATTTCACTTTACTACTAGTTACGAAATGAAAACAATGCAGCACATTATCTGTTCAGCGTACCATAGCACAAGCTCCACCAAGGCTAACTACTCCGTGCCAGATGATCTTAGCGGACCCCGTCAAGTTTCTCAACAGACCTCGTAAGGCGCAGGCAACTTGGACTTCACAGCTATTATGAGACGGATCAGCTACCAAGGAGGGCCAAACCTCTGCGAGGGGCTTCATGCTGCATTCTTACGTCAGGGCTGGCAACACTCCAAAAAGGCAGACATTCTTATCCACCCATTCTACAGATGAGGATGTTGAGGTTCAAAGGGGTTAAATGAGGTGCCTGAAAGTGCCCTATGGGGCAGAGCCTTCCGACTCCAAATCTGGTCTTTCCAGTCTTGAATCTGTTCACCCAATTAGCTGAGGAGGAGGCCGCGCCGCCAGGGGCGGGGACGCAGGAACTCCGATTGGGGAGCAAGAGGTTACTGAGGAAATTTTCCACAACCAGGCTTCTTGGGCCTGCCCCAGAGCTTATCACGTGGAAATCAGCATCCTGCCTGCTGAGAGGCGCTGGCCGGCCAAAAACTATGGCACAGTATTTCTTTGTACTTCAACATACTGAAGACAAAATTCCGGGTCTGTCACACCCACAGTTCATGTCCACGGACCTCTTTGTTCTTCTTAGTCTGCACTTCCTAATCAATAAAATGGCTAACACACCGCCTTTTTTGAGACGACTTGAAATAATCTATACGAAAACATTCTGTGAACTGCAGAGCCCCAAAGCAGCAGAAAGAACTTCTGTCTTCAGATGTTTTGTTTGGTCGAGTCCCTCAATTACCCCCCACACGTGACCCTGGACTTCTGTCATCTTCTTCCTTCACTGTTCCCCCTCCAAAAGCAAACTTTATTCAACTCATGAGCAGTACTTAAAGAGAACCACCTTTCAACAGCGCATCAACCATCTGTCCCCTAGCATGCCAATGTCTGTCCTCAAGCAAAACTAGACTTGGCCTGTCTTCCGGTCCCTGACGTTCCCCATGCTCTTCCTAAGACCATCATAAGTGTTGGTTTTACAAATCATTGGGTTAATGAGTAAAGTGCTTTAATGTGCTAGGCATCTTCGGCATTCTCAATATTTAACTATTCTCTTCTTGAATGGTTTGTCATCTATCATGGGGTTGAACTTAGGTATGTGAACGCCCTGGCCTTTAAATCAAGCGCAGGACCAGACCCTCTCACGCACACGCATATTATCACAAGATTCCAAGTCCTAAACTTCTGGCATTTGCATGTGCTGCCTTACAAGCTTTTTAGTCTTCATAACTAAATGTGCAGCAATGAACCCCAAGCCGCATTAATGATAACCCTGTTAAATATAAACTAGTGTGCAATTATCCAAAATGCTAACAACACAAACAAAAAGGGGGAAAAGAAACCCAGGGAACTCTGATTGATTATATGTTCTTGGAGCCTTTTAAAAACCAAACAAAAATAAAATACAACATCACATAGTTTGTAGAAGAGACTAACGGCTAATACTTTTGTGATTCCTACACATAATACGAAACGGTCTGTTCGAGCTCCACAGTGCCTATGAAAAGCCTGGTTTTTAAATTGCACATAGGCTGAAATGTAAGGGGGGGTCTGACTTTTTTCTGAGGTGGAAAGTAAGTGGTGGTGAACTTTGGGGACATTTACAACATTATGTGAAGTAGCTGATTCTTATATAAAAACAAAACAAAACAAAAACACAAAAAAACTCTGGTTTTCAATACCCTTCCCCTGATGGTGACACTGTGCACAGCCCCCCAAGGGGAGAATGGAACCAAGTGATATGCTGGTAAACCAGCTCTCTAGAGGAGGGTAGAAAAAAAAGATGAATCATCCCCCGCTGGCAGAGCTGACTGATTCCCTGGGTGTAAATATTCCCATCAGGACTGATTCCAGGCTATCAACCAAGCTCAGATCCCCCATTGGTCGTCTCTAACCACCTCTGTAGGAGCCAACTATCACACATGGGCTCTAGCAGAAACCCACTAACAAACCAGAATTCAAATCCCAGCTCTAGATCCCAGCTGGGCCTGCGGCCAAGTTCCCTTTACCCCTCCAAGCCTCTGCCTCCATAACTCTAAGATGGATAGCCTCCCTATTCCACAAGAATGCTGCATAAATGAAACAAAACGATGCATGTAAAGCACACAGGACTTTGGAAGGCACTTCCCCAGGGAAGGGGAGAGGCAGACAGGGGTGGGTGGGGTTAGGGGTCCAATTTATATCACCTGCACCTGTCTCACCCGCAGGATGGGGACAGAAACATCCAAGTGGGGAGGTTCCTTATTGCAGAACTGAGGAAGAGGTGGTGGCGAGGTTGTTTTACCAAATAAAGGGTTGGGGGAGGGGGCCCAGCATAAAAAAATACCTAAAAGGCTGGGGGGGTGGGTACCAGGATTATTGTTACCTTGAAGACCAAGGTATCCTGCAGAATTTCAAGTGGTTTTGCCAGTGTGTTAGGATCAAATTTCCCTACGAACAGTCAGGGAATGTGGGTTTTGCTTGGTTCTGTGGGTGCTCTGTAGAGGGAGCTGCTCCACTCTGCTGAGAACCAACCCCCAGATCATCACCAACCCCCACTCTGCTGAGAACCAACCCCCAGATCATCACCAACCAGGCCAACAACCAGGGAGGGGTCAGGGCCCGTATGCACCGGGAAAGAAGAATGTCAAGGCCCCGAGAGGGTGCTCATTGCCAAACATGAGGGCTCTGTGGGGTGATGGGTCAGAAAGGAAGGGGCATTGGGGGAGGGGAGTAGGGACCCTCCCCTGGGGAACCCTGTTGAGTGCCACAGGCCTGGACATGACAGGTGGGGGAGGGGAGGACATGGTTGGGGGGGGGGCGGCAGTTTGCAGTGGTTGCCAGAAGGTGGCCACAGGTGAAATACAAGGAATTTAAAGTGGGACAGGGTCAGATGTGGGTTTCAGAAAGTTCCCTCTACCTGCCAGGGGGAGAAGGAGTGGGCAGGCCCAAACAGAAGCCAGGAGCCCCCAGAGGCAAGGAGAATGGGGGGGGGGGGAATGGGACAGGACGACACCAGTGCACACCTCCGGGGTATGGAGGGCTGGGCTGGGGCAGGAGGCCGCACACGTCTCCTGTAAGGAGCCAGAGAAGAACTAGCTTGGGCTTTGGGACCATGCTCTCTGCCACAGCTGCTCACTGGGGTTCCTGCAGCCCAGGGCAGCCAAAGACAATACAGAAACGAATGGGTGGGGGCACCTGGGTGGCTCAGTGGGTTGGGCCTCTGCTTTCTGCTCAGGTCATGGTCTCAGGGTCCTGGGATGGACCCCCGAGTCGGGCTCTCTGTTCGGCAGGAAACCTGCTTCCCCCCTCTGACTACTTGTGATCTGTCAAATAAATAAATAAATAAAATCTTAAAAAAAAAAAAAAAAAAGAAAAGAAAAGAAAAGTAAAGAAAAATCAGGTGTGGCGGTTTCCCAGAAGATGTTATGAAAAACAGCCCGTGGGCAGCATTTAGTGGACCCCGGAGTTGGGGGAAAGGGATACAGAGTGAGAAGACACGGCAGGTCCAAACAGAAAACACACCCAGGAGGGAGACAGTACTGTTCCCATTTCATGGATGACAGCCTCACCACAAAGGCAGCAGCAGGGCGGGGCCAGGCTCAGGCCCGGTCCCATTCTTTCCCTGCCCGAGCTGTAGACCAGCAGAAGCACAGACACAGCGATGGGAAGCCAGAAGCAGCCAGATGTGGCTGAGATGAGCTCAGGAGGCCCGGCAGGCAACTCAACAGGACCGGGTTACTGGAGTCGCCAGAATCCTCATCCAGCCGGGACTGTCCCCCGGGCCCTTGGCCCCAGAGGTCCTCCCTGAAGGCCAGAAAGGCAGAAACCTAAACAAGGAAACCACAGGGCTCACAAGGCCCTCTGTAGGCCACCCTCTGCCCTGTTCGGCAGAAGCGCCGGGGTAGGAGTGCTTATGAGCCTGACTTGAACCATAGCACAGACTCGGGAGCCAGACTACCCGCACCCTTAACATTTTCTTGCAAGATTTTATTTATTATATATTACTTATATATAACATATATGATATATGTAATATATAAATATTTATCAAATGTATTTTTATTATATATTATTTGTATGTTATATATATTATACTACATATATATATTACATATCTCTCAAATATTATATGAGAGAGAGATAGCAAAAATAGAATATGGGGTTGCAGGGAGAGGGAGAAGCAGGCTTCCTACTGAGCAGGGAGCCAGATATGGGGCTTGACCACAGGACCCTGGGATCACGACCTGAGCAGAAGGCAGATGCTTAACCAACTGAGCCACCCAGGTGTCCTTCGACTACCTGCATTTGAATCCAGCCCCTGTACAGGCTCTGGGACCCTCTGCTTTAGAATGGGGGTGATGCAGTAGTGTTGTCTCAGGGCATTTATAAATATAAACTTACTTAGTCCTCATTAAGAGCTTCAAATAACGCTTGGCACATGTTTGGTAAATAAAAATACTGTGTCAAGGGACTGAGCCAGGTCCCACAGGGGAGGGCACAGTGTTCCCACCTTGGTGGGGGCCCAAAACAACACGTGTACTTCTAACCCAGCACTCATCACTGGAAAGACAAATAGCCATTTGCTATTTATATCTCCCAACAGACAGGGACCCCCCTTTATGTCCCTATCTCCCAGGACTAGCCCACTGGCACCTCACCAATGAGAGTCAATGTTCAACGTTTGTTGAATAAATGACACAAGAGGCTAAGTCCCCAAACTAGAATTTCCTCTACCTGCATGCCTAACAAAGTACCTCAAGTCACCCTGTGCTCACTCTGTGGCCTTGGATTCCTGCCACTCCATGTTGTTAGGGGGCTGGAATCAAGGTCCACAAAAAGCTTTGCCAACCTGAAGGCCCCAGAGCAAGAGAGGAGGTCAGCACAGATCTCTTTCTCAATGGGGTGGTGTTGGTTGGGAACTGACCAACTCGCAAGGCAGTGGCTTCCAGCATGGATGGCCTCCGAAAGTGGCCAGTCCAGTTAGGACACTTTCCCTGCCATTAGGAGCACAGCTGAGGGGGTTTGGAAAGTTCTCCCCGACTCCAGGGGAAACCCACTCAGTCCTTCATTCATCAGAACACGTCCTGCCAACCGGAGCCACCTGGGACCAACTCAGCGCCATTTCCGCATGCGATTCTAAGGCCAGGTGATCCCCCGGACCTGAGCTAAACACGCCCCATCCTCAGCAGCAGGCCCACGACTGAGCCACTCAGAGCCCCACGCCAGGAAGAGTGGCAGCTCACCTATCCCAGCCCTTTACGTCCATAAAGGTCGAAAACGACCTGTCCAGAGTTAGCAGGCCTGGCAGGGGCTGGCCCAGAATCCAGAGCTGCCAAGTGCTGACTGGCATTCCTGATTCATAGCATGGCACGTCACCGGGCCTCACCCCCTTTTCCTTCCCAGTATGCCTGAAAGGCTACCTAGTACCAGGTCCCTCTCCCCACCAAACAGCTCTCCTTCCAATGGGAAAAAGTCCATGCAGGCGGAGCTCCCTGGGCCAGCTGTGGGGACAGGGTACAGAGCCATGCTGCGGCTCCCCCACCCCCTCTCCAAAGGGCAAAAGGTCAGACTCGAACTAGCTGCCCTTTCTGGGCGCTTGCCAGCGGTGAGCAGGCTTCCGATTTATTTCCCTTTCTGAGTTCGCCCACAACATTATAGGCTTTGTGAGTGCAAAGAGGAGGGCAGCGGGTGAACCTCGGGCCACTGACCTCAGTCCCTGGCAAGGCACGGCCTCTGCTGAGTCCTGGGTAAGCGTCCTGACCAGGGCCGAGCCTGCCTGGGACTGCAGCTTTGGCCTCGGTCATTCATGCTGCTGGAAAGATGGCTCAACAATAACCTGGGTCTGCTGACTGCTGGAGGAGATCAAAGTCCTGTCTGGATTTCTAAAACCCAGATGGGTCAGGTGGCTTACAACAGGAACACGGGGTGGCGACTTGCCTGAGGTCCCAAAACAAGGAGGGGACAAGCTGAGGGAAAACGTCCATCTCCCTTCTTACTCTGGCTGTCGACCTCCTGGTCAGCTCACCTAGTTTTCTCTTCAGTGAAGGCAGGGACTGCGGATACAGCAACTTGACATTCAACCAAAGAGGGGCAAGGCGGAGGGAGAGGTGATCAGCTCAAGCAGCCTGAGCCCTGCCCCAGCGGGCTGAGTGACCTTGAGCACTTGAGACCTGGTTTCCTCGCACTTAGGAATGGAACAATCCCAGCAGCCAGTCAAGCCTTCCTTCTCAAAAGGCTGTCCATTTGCATTTGCAGGAAGCTGTTAGAAATGCAGAATCCAGGCTCTCAGGATCAGAATTTTCCTATTTTTTTCCCCCAAGGTCCCAGGGGATTCTAAATATATTTACATTTGAGAAGCCCGGATATAAAGGGGGGGGAATATGCCCCCTCAGAGGCAGCCCTCAGCCCTCAATGATGTAAGCCCAGTTCACACTTGAAAGGGCCCAAGACACAGCCCCCACCCCCACCCCACCCCACCCTGCTCTCTAGGGGAATTCAGACCCAAAAAGGCCGATTAACTTGCCCAGGGTCTCACAGTGGCTTCAAGATTTGAACCCAAGACTTGGGAGTTCTTTTGCACCGAGGCTCTTTCCATGTACGAATTAACTCTCCATCCACAAGGCACAATACTAACGCAGGTGCTCTAAGAAGGAAAGCCCTCGTGTATTTTTAAGTTAATTCCCTGGTCTCCATGCAGGGTCCTCAGGCAGGCCTGATGGCTCACACTGTTCAGCTGGGCTCGACTCTGTGCTTCTGGGCAGCTGTCTGCCATTCAGAAGCTCAAGGAAGTGGAGCAGCCAGGATTGCTGGCTGCTGCAGCCGGAGATGAAATGTCTAAAGTGAAAGGAAGCTTTAAAACACACCTTATAAATTTACACTCCCTTTCACCTATTAACACCTTCCCCAAGCAGCTGGCACCGCCCAAGCACAGCACACAACAGGGTGTCAAGCTAGAAGGCATCTTTTTTGGCTTCCCACCTCTGACACCTAGCCAGAGAGCAAACCCCAGCATGCTGGCTTCCCAGGACTGGAGCTCTGTCCATCAGGCTGGGAAGATGCCCAGGCCCACAGGACTGCGCTCCCCAGAGCTCCAAAGGAGCAGGAGCAGAAGCAGCAGGGGGCCCAAAGGTTAAATGGGGAAGGGGGGGTGACTAAAGAGTAGAGAATCACACCAGTAGGCCTGGCCCGCTGTATCCCTGACAAACATTTCCAGCCCACAGCTCCAAAATTGTTCTAGGGCCTACCACATGCAAGACATAACCACACAGCTGAGTGGCAGAGGAAAAGATGGCAGCCTCGGATGTCCCAGGTCCGGGTTCCCATCTTGGCCAGCACTGGCTCTGGGAAACCACCTACACACAGATGTGCCTATGCAGATTCAACGAGATGTAAGTCAAATGTCCAGCCCAGGGCGCAGAAATGGTGCCTGGGCATAGAAATTTTCCTCCGACATATTTCAAGGTCTAGAAGTCTGAACAGTGACTGTGATTTTACCAGTGGACAGACGGAAATAACACAGAACACTTCATGGTTTCAGATTGAGAAATTCTGATGTTATGTATTCATAACAAACCCAATCTAGGATATCTCAAGTTCATCATAAAAGGCAGATTTCAGATTAATTATGGCAATGCCTTCCAAGCTTTCATTTGTATATGAATCATCTGGGCTTCTTGTTAAAAATGCCAATTTGCGGGGCGCCTGGGTGGCTCAGTGGGTTAAAGCCTCTGCCTTTCAGCTCGGGTTGTGATCCCAGGGTCCTGGGATTGAGCCTCACATCGGGCTCTCTGCTCAGCAGGGAGCCTGCTTCCCTCTCTCTCTCTGCCTGCCTCTCTGCCTACTTGTGAACTGTCAAATAAATAAAATCTCTAAAAAAATAAAAAAATAAAAAAATGCCGATTTGCACTCAAGTAATCTGGAGTAGGACCAGAGAGTGTGTATTTCTAAGAACTCTGGTGAAGCTCAGGTTCCCAGAGCCCACCCTTTTGAACAGCAAAGTTCTATGGAATTCCTTAAATAGTAAGAGATACATGCACGGAAGGTATAATTTGATTTAAAAAGGACATCCCAAGAGAACAACCATGAAGTAGTATACAGAACCACACGGTTACTTAAAGGGAGGCACACCTGGGAAAGCCAACTGCATTCCTGTAAATTGGCCCTGGGCCCTAGTCTGATGATCTTGTACTCTACATCACACCGTCTAGGCAGGTAAAAGTACTCGTTAGTGGTCATAAAGGCAGCACACTTCTGACAAAATTCCCCAAAGCAGTGTGGTGTCAGAAACAAAGCATCCTAGAATATTTCAAGTTCATGACCACTCCAACAGCTGAGGCCAAGCTAGGCTCTTCAAGGCCTTTTTAAAATCCCTCTTTTACCCATTCACCTCTTCTCTGTAAGCTAAATCTCATGCTGTTTCTGTTGACAGCTGTAATAAAAAAAAAAATGCCTCTATCAAGTTGCCAGATAGGGATAATTCCTAAGTAGTAGGACGAATGTGACTGTCAGGAAGCATCTTCAATTGATGGACCATCCCAACGTGTGTGCTGGGGGGGAGGGAGGGGGCGTCCATAAAACATCGAACATCCAAGGGGTTCGTATTTACAGGACTGGAGATCCAATTCTGGCTACTCTTTGCATCAGAAATAACACAGGGGCGCCTGGCTGGCTCAGTCGGTGGCCCATGTAACTCTTGATCTCAGGGTTCTAAGTTCCAGTCCCATGCTGGGTGTAGAGATAACGTAAAAATAAAATCTTAAAAGAAAAGAGATAGTAATACAGAAGATCTTCCATATCTCCTGCAATGAGATTCTCGGAGACAAAGTGTGAGGTAATCTGATCTCCAGCTGCTTTTAGCACAGGAACACATCTGTCCACCATGAGACACAGGCCAGCCCTGCACACTGGCTTAGAATAACATGTATGTGTATTACAATTCCTGTCATGACCCTCTGGCCTGGCTGGGCTAACACTCAAACTATAGAGTCATTAGGAGCCAGTGGGAACAGCAAGCTGCCCAGAAACTGCTGAGCATGCACCAGTCATCCAGAAAGGAAGGGATTCCCCTCCTGTGCACCTGCCGGCCAACGGACAGATGCATGCTCGGACCAGAAATGCCAGGGCCGGTCACCTGTGCTCAGCGTCTCTCATTCATCCATGCAATCACGAGGCTGCCTCCCTGTTCCACATCCCTCCCCGCAGCCCATGTGCGATTACACCGTGCGGCTACGCATCAGGCAGACTCATGATTTCACCCTTTGGGGAAGAAGGAGACTCAGAGCAAATTTCTGAAGGAGACTGGCTTGTTTTTCCCCATCTGTCCGTTGGGGGAGGAAGTGAAGTTTTCCAACAGGGCCACCTTCTTACTTGGGGCAGAAAAAAATGTCTGTAAAAATGGCTATAACAGAAAATATTGTCCTTTCTCATCTTGAGGTCTGTGAAATGTTTTCATTTCAGAAGGGGAAATGGAGACCCCAGAGGCCACGAGGCCTTCTTCGCGAACAAGGGAGGATACTCCCTCCCAGGAAACAGGCCTGTATTTCTCCACTGCTCCCCACGCAGCTTCTTGTCCAAACTCTGGTCCCGCTTCTGACAACAGACCTAATTCCCAGCTGTCCTCTAAACATATGTTGGCAAACTCCAGCTATGTCCGCCACAATAAGCAAATGTCCAACATTTCAGATTTTTGCTAAGATGCATAAAACCTGCAGAGGACTGAAGCTGGCAAATACAAGCTTGTAACTAATTCTAACAAATTCATCTTGGAATGGAGAAAAAAAAAAAATCCTCAAGCCCTATTTCCTCCCTCTCCCCAAATTCCAAAGCCCGGTGCATGGAAAGGTAAGGATTTTCCACTTCTTAGGAAAGTAAAAGGAAAACGCCAAGTTTTCCTGGGACGGTGGACCACTCTGAGTGTAGGCAGTAACTCCCCTCAGGAGGGATTCACCGCGCGTCTTCGAGAAGCTCAGGCTCACACGCGCCACTCGGCGGGCCTGACGGACCCACCGCTGGACTTTGCAGCCCGCCAGGTCTTGCCTGGCGTGGGGAGAACGCGCCTTTGGGTCTGGACAGGATTTCTAGAAGTTCATGATCTCCTCCTTGCAATGGGAGGTTTGGGGGCGACTTTTTAATGGGCTCCTGCAACTCCCAAGTCCGGACTCACAGCGTGAAGCGTGATGCTTCTGCTCTGCGAAAGGCGGGCTCATGCACACACCTGTGAACACACAGTCCCTCTTTCGCGTGCCCTCGTGGTTTGGAATTTGGGCCAGAAGCCCATGGACCCGGCAGGGCGCGGGAAGGTGGGCGCGACCCGTGTCCCGCGGCCAGGCGCCTGCCGGGAGGAACCAGGGGGTTAGGCGCGCGTCGCGTCCTGCCTACTCACCGGGACCTCTGCAACTGTTCCAAGGCGCTGGTGCTGGCCCCCTGGCCCGGCTGTTCCAGGGAGCAGTAGTTCTGCGAAGTCTGCCTGGAGAAGGCGATGGGCAGGATTCCCTGAGTGAACGAGTTGAGGCGACCCCGACTGCCGCTCCCACTCCCGGGGGTCCCGGAGCCTAAAAAGGCAGCCGCCGGCACCTGCACGCTGAAAAAGGCATCGTCCTCCTCCAACTCCTCCTGCCCGGCGTCCCGGGGCCCGTCGGGCGGCTCCGGCGGAGCGCAGTAGGCGAGAGGCGCCGGCCGGGGCGGCTGTAACTGCTCCCCCGACGCCCGGCCCGCGCCCAGGGGGCTCACGAAGCCCCGGGCCGCCCCGGGACCGGGCCCCGCAGCGTGGCCGCCGGGGACCAGGGGTGGCAGCGGCGAGGGCTGCGGAAGGCAGGGGCCCCACCCGGCTGCCGCCGCCGCCGCCGCCGTGCCCGCCGCGGCGAGCGCGTTGCAACCGCCCCGCTCGGCGGCGGCGAGCAGGCTGAGCCGAGTCCTCGCGCCGCAGGCGCTGCCTGCGCCCGGCTTGGCCGCGCCGCTCTCCTCGCCGCCGCCCCACCCCTCGTCCTGCAACGGCGGTCGGCCGTCCAGCGAGATGTTGGTGAGGAAGGAGAGGGCAGCCTGGCGGCGCCGCGGGTCCATGCGCGGCTTCCTGGGGGGCTCGGGCGGCGGCGGCTGGGCCGGCGCGGCGGCCGCGGGCTGGGGCTGCGGCGGCGGCTGCTGCAATCCGCTGGTGCCCGCGGCGTCGGTGCCGGCGCCGCCGCTGCTGCTGCTGTTGCTGTTACTGTTGCTGCTGCTGCTGCAGGCAGCCCTGCCGGCGGTGGCGGCAGTCGCCGCCATTGTGTCCGTCTGCGGCGATATTTCCGCGCTGCCCGGAGAAGCGAGAGGCGCCGGAGTGCTAAGCGGCGAGCGCGAGCGCCGGTGACCCGGGCTGGGCCGGGCGCGGGGCGCGGGCGGCGTGCGCGGCGGCCCGGCCCCCCCGCGGGCGGGCCATGCTCGCTCCTCGGTGCTGCGGCCGGGGACGCCGCCACCCCGGCCCACGCGCGCGGCTCGCTGGCTGGCTGGCTGGCTGGCTGGCTGGCTGGCTGGCCCACCGGCCGGCCGCGGATCGCCAGGTCCCGGGCCCTACCCGCCCCTGCGGTCTCCCGCCGGCCGGCCCGGGAGCCCGTATTTATAGGTGCGCGCGCCCTGCGCTCGCGCTCCGAAGCGCTCTTTGCAATAACACAGTATCACGTGTGGGGAATGAAACCTGGGAGGAAAACAAAGCCGCAGGCGGCGGCCGCGGAGGCAGGCGGCGGGAGGCGAGGGGCCGGAGCAGGAGGAAGAGGAGGAGGAAGGGAAAGCCGAGCGCGTGGCGGGGCGGGGGATCTTGCCCGCGGTCCAGGTAGCCCGAGCTTCCTGCGGGGAGCTGGTGGCTCCCAGGGCGCGCGGGAGCCAGCTAAGGGAGGCGAGCACGTTTCGCCGCCGCGCCCGCCCTGGGAATTGGGGGTTCCAGCAGAACCCCGGAGTCGCGCGGCTTGAGGATGTGGCCCCGGGAGAGTTGTGGGTCTGCGGGATAGTTACTTGGAGGGACGCTGAGATCTGGCCCACGAGCTCGTTAACTGGACCCCGCGCCGCCGTTGGGCCCTGAGAAATAGGTCCTTGTTAATAGTTAACACGGGCAGGTCCACATCCCCGTCTGTGGATAGTCCCACCTCAGAACTGTCGCTTAACCCTTAACGGTTGTGTCTCATTCATTAGCAGGCGGAGGGTGCAGCCCCTTGAGATAAATGCACGCCCCTCCGTGCATAAGAGCCCAGGCGCATTTGAACGTCCTCTGTGTGAGCAGACTGTTTTACACATCCCCATCTGATGGTGCCGTCACTTTTCATCTCTCTCTTAGTAAAGGCCAAAGTCAATTTTTACTCTGTGAAGACCGAGAAAAGCCATGATGGCCTCATACCCTTTTCCCCTTGTCACCCTGCACAATTTGTGGATTATGATCTCGTTTTATCCCATGTAAACTGGAAACAGTATGGTTACTTTCTGTCATTTATTTCATAAACATCCGTCTGGCACCTACCATATCTTCTCTTAAGACGGGTCCCTGCCCAAGGATTGGAAGACCGTTCAGGAGCAGTTGGCATGCTGCACCTCCGGGCCCCACCAAATAATGCCTGTGTTGGCTGAGGAGGGTGGGGGGCTAGGGGGCACCAGGATCGGCCTGAGAAACGTGTACCGGTTTCCCTGCTTGGTTTGAGTGACATACCAAATGTAGTAAGGAACAATTGTCACACTTGATTAAGCTCAGAGCCATCTAAGACACCTCTCTACATTTTTCTGAGGGAGAAGCAATGTGTTTACCATCAGGGGATTAATTTAATTAAAGGTTTAAATTTAGCTCTGGAACTAATGGGTAACTCTACATTGAAATTCCACTCCACTTCAAGTTCAGGAAAGTAAATTGAGTCGTGCACTGAGCCTGGAGTGTACGAGATACGGGTGAGTTTCAGGTTACATTTGCTTAGGACAAACATGGCACATGGCCCTTTGCATGAACAATTGTTCATATTTTATGCCATTTTTAGGCCTCTTGAAAAAGTAGAGAATGGGATCTATTTATAGCAGCCTTACAGCAGCTAAGTCAAAGCTTGGTGACCAGTTCTGTGAAATTTCATTAGGAGTTTAATGATTTTGTTTAACTAACTACCTGGAAACTTCCAAGTGGCTTTATTACAATTAACTTAATTTGCATGACCACTGGCCTGGTTGTGCCAGCAGGCGGTGTTAAATGAAAGACACCAGCAATGTTCATGTTAAGTAACTCTTTTTTTCTTACAAAAATGATAAATGTTAATTGCACAACCTTTAGAGAATAAGATAAGTAAAGAGAAATTTTAGTAAGAAAGCATCACTAACAATCTCATCTGCTGTGCAGGTAACTGTTGAACTTTTTATGTCTGTCCCGTACTTTTAAATGAGTTAAAGCTCCCTGTTCCTGTATTGTGATTTTTGCTTGCTGTGTTGCGATCATCTTTTCATTTATTCTTTTATGGGATCATTTTAATGGCTGCATAGTGTTCAATTTGATGGAGAGATTATAATTCTTAAACCTGTACCCTTTACTGAACATTTAGGTTGTTTCCACTTTTGCTGTTATAAAGAGAGTGGTGATGCCTTCCTTGGTTTTTCTAAATCTTGTTGCCATCAGGTATTTTCTCAGTTAAACAGATACTGGGGCAAATTCAGTGTCATGTTTTTAAGGCTTCCCATCCAGAAAGGTTGTTGCAGTTTGGTGCAACACTCTTGCCAGCATGTCAGTTTTTTCATCAATCTTCATTTCTTTGTCCATCTGATATAACTCTTTGTCTATTTTAAGTGGCAAACATGCAGACTAATTTCAAATATTTTTTTTTAAGATTTTTATTTATTTATTTGACGGACAGAGAGATCACAAATAGGCAAAGAGGCAGGCAGAGAGAGAGGGGGAAGCAGGATCTCCACGGAGCAGAGGGCCCGATGCGGGGCTCGATCCCAGGACCCTGGGATCATGACCTGAGCCAAAGGCAGAGGCTTTAACCCACTGAGCCACCCAGGCGCCCCTAATTTCAAATATTTATTAAAGCATCAAACAAGAATCAATATCTTATTTAACCTCCGCACAGTTCCTGTGATGGATTTTCTTATAGGGACCATGAGAGATATGGTTTATTGTTCACCTACTGTGTGCCAGCCACAGAATATTTCTATTTCCAATCCTTTGTACTCTGCAAGGAGGGGTGGTGGTGTGTTATGATCAATATTTTACAGAGGAGGCTCAGAAATGTAATAATTTCCCCAAGGACATCTAGCTCTTAACTGGGCCTGTGCACAAACCTGTTATATTCTAAGACCCGTGCATGGTCCTGCGCCCTCTGCTGGTGAGGACGTTTTACAGGGCGGTCCATCTCCAGATTTAATGTTACATTTGTACTTAGGAGCCAACTCATCTCGGAAATAGTACAAACTTGGAAAGGGATCTGAGTTTCAGGAGCAAGTCTCTTAGCCTCTCCAAGCCAATTTCCTCTACAGGTTATTCTGAGGTACAAATAAGACTGCTTGAGAAGCATTTTAGAAAACCTTAAAGTACCTTTAAAAACGTCAGTTGTTATTTATATCAGCCCAATCTACCTACTTCCTGAATTATTCCAAATTCACTTAATTTTTCACCTATGGAATCACTAATTAAATATTATTGAGGAATTTCTATGTACATAGCACCATGTGGCTACAAAAGGAAAAAAAAAAAAAAAAAGTGTGGCTCTTGGCCCCTGTGCCCTCTATAGTGAAAACAGTGGAAAGCAAAGCCAAAGCCCAGGACATATTTCAATAAAAATGTGAGGCAGAGCCTGCTTAAGTGATCCAGTGAGCAATCAGACTGGAACTGTGAATGTTATCAAAATCTGATAAAGGACTTTTATTTGAGGTGAGGTTTGTTGGGGAGGCCTCAGCCAGGAGCCAGAATTTCTACTGACCTGGGTGCTAAGGAGGGAAGGGGGAGGACAACTCAGGAAGAGGATGTTCTCCATGCAAATTCCTCATGGATTGCAGGCCTAGAAAGAATTTGAAATGTAATTCTTGGCCTTGCAAAGGTTTTTGTGTTTTGGGGGAGTCTCCCCCCGATTTACTTTAATATTGCCCCTTTCCAGTACCCATAAAATTTTTTTTGCATGCATCAACTGTTTTGATTGACACGTACGGGAGCCAGTTAAAAAAAAAGAAAAGAAAAAGAACCTACAGGTAATCACTGACCCTTTAAAAAAAGTAATTCTGCAGAACATCTTCTCTGAAAATGAGCTTAGAGATGACAGTGAATGTCACTCCTAACAAAAGCCATCTGACACTGGTTCTGCGGCCCACTTGGGTGCTTACAGATCGTGCTCTTTGGGGGCTTGAGCTGGGGAAAATGACAAACTTTTTTGCCTTGGTTGTTTCACCTGTAAATATCAGTTTTGTGATATTTTCCCTTGCAGCATTGTGAGGATCAGTGATAATATAATTTATGTAACTAGCAGAGGGTCTCAGGTAGCTATTATTAGAAAAATGCAAAATGTAGAAGGTGCACACAACAAAGGCTAGGATATTTTAGGCTCCGGGTTTTTCTAGTTTGCACCAGTCCTGCCAGGAAGGGAGATGAGAAACTTCAGATGCCGGCTTCAGTTCAGATCAGATTATTTTACTGCACGTTCCATAAAAGCACAGCCAGAACTCACACCAGGCCAGTAGGTCTAAAGCACAGGCAGAGTGCCTGGGAGAGACCTGCTGCTTGCCTTCATCAGATGAAAGTTAGATCGCCAAGACCTGAAATAGAGAATGCCCAAAAGGTGGGCCTCAACACCCCAGCTCTTCCCCCTGAAATTCACCTTCCCCATGAGGACTTCTGATCATTTCTCTCGGCCAGGGAGACGGGCAGTGAGATGAGTGGTGTCATTGTTTTCCCTTTACAATTTGGTGTGGATTCTTTAATTTCCTTCTTTAATTTCTCCAGACCATCTGAGACCAGATGCAAGACCTAAGTGAGACTTACTGGGAAGCTCAAGGATATTGAATGCAGAACTGAAGTCAGTGAGGACCATAGAGCCACACTGAGCAGCTCACAAAATGTGACTTCCTCATAGTCCTCATCCCAGTATTTCCTAATCGCCAATCCCGTGCTTGGTTCTGGGCTAGGTTCTGTGAGTACCAAGGAGAACAGAATGTGACCTTTTCCTGGAGACCGAAAGTGAATGGCAGAGAAAGCTACATCCATATTGTCACCAAAAATACACCACGTATTTAAAAGAAAGCACTGTATGCACAGGGCTCAGCTAAACCCCAGCAGACTTCCTAGACTAGAGGCTATTTCAGCCTTCGCCCCCTGCACCACCCACCTAAGACACCCTCCTCTTCCTGCACGGGAGATGCCCTGGGGAGGTGCATTCCTGCCACTTGGTAGCCATAGTGCGATTGCCTCAGATTGTCTCCAAGTCTCCTCGTCCTGCCTGAGGTCCTGCCCTTCCCTCTGTGGTTGGTACCTGCAGCCCCACACCTAGGCCCACACAGGAACATTTTGCCTCCAGGCCCCTCACACTCTGTGGAGGAAAGAGAATTTTATGACAGTCCCTGCCTAGGATGACGCAAGGCCTCCAGGCTCTTATAACTGGTGTGAGAAGCTGAGAGACCCAGGTGATGGGGCACGTCCCTGGGCTGTGTGAACAGTTATGTGAGCCTGTGTTACCAATCTATTAAGGACAACAGTTCAAGCCAAGAATGGACTTAGATACCTCGTTAATCTGGGAAGATGTGTTTCAGTAAAACCCTTCCTCGTATCCACAGTGTTTTTAGAGCAGATCTCTGAAGACAACAGTGCAAATGCCTTTACTCTTCAAATTCCTCTGATCCATCGGAATCTCCATTGGACACAGCCCAGCCAACTGGGAAGGAGAAAGGACAGCCATCTAGGGTGAAGTAGCTTGTCCCACAAGCCCACCGTGAGAAGGGCATAGCCAAAGGTCACAGGCTTCAGTTTGTAGATCCCAGCTCTCTCACTAACCCCTGACTCCTGGGCCTCAGCCTCTCCATCTCAAGGCCTAAGCGAGTCCTACCCACTTTGCATGGTTACTGTGCAGATGAGAACCAGATCACGCGTAAAACATCTCCCAGGCGTCCAGCACGTAGTGGGTGGTTGTGAGTAGTGCCTGTTGTCATTATACAAGGAACCCCAGAGAAGCACACTGTTGAGCAAGTGGGCAGAGGACATGGTAGAAACCTGGCATCAGACTGTGTTAGGAAAATATATTGCAGATGCTTCCATGAAATGTCCTCAGTCTTCCAGAAGTGCATTGTTCATGCCTGTAATGCCACCCATCATCCCACTGCAGTTTTCATGGTATTAGCGTTGTAAAGAAAAGCAATGAATTTTCTCTGTTGTATTACCTTTATACTTAAATCATAGCAAACTCTTAGTTTTATTTTCTTTGAAATTAACCTGTGTTTTTTCTTTTTTTTTAATTATACTGGCATGCATGCACAGAGAGCTCATGGACAAAGAAGAAAGCACTTTCCATGGAATCATAGGGGCTAACCCTGCAACAGACATATGGTCTGCACGCTCAGGCCTCCAAAGAAGGTGCCTCTAAACCCTGAACAGATAGGCCGGCCTACAGGGCTCTATGTCCCCCCACATAGCAGCATTATTTTATAGTGTTTGCATTTTTTTCAGGCCATGGTCACATCAGAGTGGGATGGATGTGGCCAGATTCTGGGGGAAACAATACCCCTTTGCCTGCCACTGGGAAGTTCAGCAGGACTGACTGGTGATCCGTGGTAACCTTGACTGTTAAGTGAGCAAACGACATGAAGAGACAGCTCACAGAAGGTGAAATGCAAATGCCTGGCAGTCACTTGTAGGAGGGACTATTAATGGGGCCCCTGGGTGGCTCAGTCAGTTAATCAGATAATTGTCTAACTCTTGGTTTCGGCTCAGGTCACGATCTCAGCTTTGTCGTTGTCGGACTCTGCGCTCAACTGGGAGTCTGCTGGAGATTATCTCCCTCCTCCTCTTCTCCTCCTCTGCTCTTCTCCCCTGCATGTGCTCTCTGTCTCTCAAATAAATTAATAAGATCTTTCAAAAATAAAGAAGGAAAGAAGGATGATTAAGAGTGATGGACACTCATCCTACTGGTGGTGTCGACTAGAACAACCTTTCTGGAAAGTCTGGCAGCAATATATATGAAGAGCTTTAAAAAGTTCATGATAGGGCACCTGGGTGGCAGGCGCAGTGGGTTAAGCCTCTGCCTTCAGCTCAGGCCATGATCTTGGAGTTCTTGGATGGAGCCCCGCTTCAGGCTCTCTGCTCTGTAGGAGGCCTACTTCCCCCTACCTCTCTCTGCCTACTTGTGATCTCCCTCTCTCTGTCAAATAAATAAATAAAATCTTTTTTTTATTTATTTGACAGAGAGAGGGAGATCACAAGTAGGCAGAGAGGCAGGCAGAGACAGAGGGGGAAGCAGGCTCCCCGCCAAGAAGAAAGCCCAACACAGGGCTGGATCTGAGGACCCTGAGACCATGACCTGAGCCGAAGGCAATGGCTTAACCCACTGAGCCACCCAGGAGCCCCAATAAATAAAATCTTTAAAAAAAACAAGTTTGGGGCACCTGGGTGGCTCGGTCATTAAGTGTCTGCCTTTGGCTTGGGTCATGATCCCAGGGTCCTAGGATTGAGCCCCACATTGGGCTCCCTGCTCGGCGGGAAGCCTGCTTCTTCCTCTCCCACTCCCCTCTCTCATTGTGTCTCTCTCTGTCAAATAAATAAATAAAATCTTTTAAAAAAAAGTTCATTATTGAGAACAGGAGCTTTGGGGTCATACCAGTTAGGTTAAATTTTGGCCCAACTCTCATGACTTTGAGCATATAGAGCATGTAACTGATGTACTTCAGTGTTGTCATCTGTGAAATGGGAATAATATCTACTTTATAACATTGTTATGAGGATTCAGTGCATTAACAGTGCAATAAATGCTGGGGTTCCCCAGGTAGCTCAGTTGGTTAAGCATCTGCCTTCAGCTCAGATCATGATCCCAGGGTTCTGGGATTGAGCCCAGCACTCCCCGCTCAGTGAGGAGTTGACTTCTCCCTCTGCCTGTCACTCCATTCATGCTGTCTTTCTCTCTAATAAATAAATAAAATCTTTATTTATTTGAGAGAGAGAGCACAAGCAGTAGGGAGGGTTAGAGGAAGAGGGAGAAGCAGACTCCCCACCAAACAGGGAGCCTAACGACGTGGAGCTCCATCCGGGGACTCCCAGATCATGACCTGAGCTAAAGGCAGATGCTTAACTGACTGAGTCACCCAGGTGCCCCTAAAATCTTTAAAAAACAAAGAGTGCAGTAAGTGTTTGGTACATGGTAAGCACTCCAAAAATATGGTTGTTGTTTTTTGTTTTCTTATTTTTTTTAAGTAGTCTCCTCCATACGCAATGTGGGGCTTGAACTTAGGACCCTGAGATGAAGAGTTGCAAGCTCTACCAACTAAGCCAAGCAGGTGCCCCAGAAGTGTAATTATTGTAATAATCCTAAGAAGCTATTGAGAAACAAGGCTAAAGATTTATGCACAAAAATATTCATTGAAGCATTATTTTAAATAAAGAACACTTGGAAAAAGTAGCCCTAAATGTGAACGTTGGAAAAACTAAGTAAATTATGGTTTATGCAAACAATGGGATATTGTGCTTCTGTTTTTGAAAAAAATTATCTTTACCGAACTTTCTTAATGACATGAAAAATGTTTTTTTGAAACAATGCTAACCAAATAAAGCAGAACAGAAACCAGATAGATCATAGTATCTCAACTTTGTAAACAATGAATGGAATTGTTGTTTTAAATGCTAATATGTATCTAAAGGCTGCATTGTGACCAGAAGTTAAATCACTGGCTAGCAGGATTATGGTGATTTCTATTTGCTTATCTAAGTATAAATAAGCATGTGGTCATTATAGGAACTGTTTCTCAACAACAATTTTTATTTTATTTTTGTGAGAGAGAGGGCACAAACAGGGGGAGCAGCAGGTAGAGGGAAAAGCAGGCTCCCTGCTGAGCAGGACTCTGTCCCAGGACCCTGGGATCAGGACCCAAGCCAAAGACAGACGCTTAACCAACTGAGCCACCCAGGAGTCCCTCAACTAACAATTTTTAAAAATATTTTTCAGGGGCGCCTGGGTGGCTTGGTGGGTTGGGGCCTCTGGCTTCAGCTTGGATCATGATTGTGGGGTCCTGGGATCGAGCCCCGCATCAGGCTCTCTGCTTGGCAGGGAGCCTGCTTCCCCCTCTCTGCCTGCCTCTCTGCCTACTTGTGATCTCTGTCCAAAAAAATAAAATAAAATAAAAAATCTTAAAAAAAATAAAAAATTTTTTTCAATGCATGGAAATAAGTTCTAGAATAAAATCTGCCCAAATGGTGGAATTATTAGGGATTTTTTTTTTTTTTTCAGTTTCTTTGGGGATATTAGGTGGCATCTAGCTTTCTCTGCCATTATTGGGTAGGAGGTGGTTGAAGGAAATGCCTTTTGGGGAAGGGGTTGAGTATGAATGAAGGATAAGAAAGGAAAGGACTTTTTGGAAGTGACTGGCAATGAGGAAATCTGCCAGAACAGCTACATTAAAAGATTTGTACCAGTGAATAATGGGATATAAGATTGAAAAACAGCATAAAGGGCCAGATCATGAAAACCTTGAATCTAAAATAAGGAATTTGAGGAGCACCTGGCTGGCTCAGTGGGTAGAGCCCACTCTTAATTTCAGGACTGTGAGATCAAGTCCCAATTGGGTATAGAGATTACTTAAAAGTAAAATCTTAGGGGCACCTGTGTGGCTCAGTGGGTTAAAGCCTCTGCCTTCAGTTCAGGTCATGATCCCAGGGTTCTGGGATCGAGCCCCGCATCGGGCTCTCTGCTCAGCAAGCAGGGAGCCTGCTTCCCCTCCTCTCTCTGCCTGTCTCTCTGCCTACTTGTAATCTCTGTCTGTCAAATAAATACATAAAATCTTAAAAAAAAAAAAAAGTAAAATCTTAAAAAGAAATAAATAAGATAAAATAAGGAATTTGAACCTATAGGTAGGAGAAAGCCATAGATGATTTTTAAACAAGAAATAACACATGTGAAGAACCAAACCAACGGAGCATTAATTTGGCGAATGTGCTTTTGGGGTTGAACAGAGAGCCTAAAGGAGTAGAGAGGGTTTTTTATTCATTCTTCCATGTATATGCTTATCTGTTCAGCATGGAGTGATAGAGCAGGGAGCTCTATGCCGCGCTCTCTGCTAGGCCCTCGGAGTAAGGCAAGGTCCGGGGCCTCGGGAGTTAACAACCTGCTGAGAAACCAGAGAGGGGGGATTCCTTTTTATGGGCAAGCCCCGAAAGAGTCCTTTCTACATATTAGTTTATTGAATTCTCACCACAGCCTTGCTATTCAGCCTGTCTGATGGATAAAGAAACAGGCTCAGAAAAGCTGAGCCCAATGACGTGCCTCTGGTCACACAGCTGATCCCCGGATAGTTTCTTCTGTAATATCTTAGGGTGCAGGTCTGCGTCAGCAGGGAACAGCCGAATCCTAGAGGTCAAAGAGGCCCCACAGAGAAGGGGATATTTGACTTGGACTCTAGAGTACATGTGAGAAGGGACATTTCGGGTCATGCAAAGGCATGGGGGCAATAATGTTAGGACTCGATTACAACAGGCAGTAAAACTTGGAGTTGGCAGAGAGAATGGAAAAGTAGGGTCAAGTGCAAGAGACATTAAGGAGAAACTGGCTTCCAGATTTCCAGCAGCGGTGGGGGCGGGGGGTGAGGCACAGCTGTAATTCCTGAAAGAATCAAGAGTACTCTCGGGAGAAGAGAACACGTGAGAGGGAGAAATGTGGGCTAAATTTTGGCCTGAGTTCTTGTCCTCCATCATCACACAGTGGCCTCATGGAAAGGCTAAGGTCTCATTTTCTAAATCACAACTTCATTTGTCTGTATCATAGTGAAAGAGAAGTAGGCTTTGAGTTTGTCCTGGCTCGGTCCTTAGTGTGGTTACAGCTGGGCTTACAGGGTGCAGGGCTGAGGACACTGGCCACTGGAGGCCCCACACTGGCCACCGGCTACCATTGCACACTGTGTTTGCCCTTTGAGACGCAATTCAAAGTCCAAACAGCCTTCTGGCCCCTGTTCATGATACACCCAAGTGAATGCTTGGGAAAAAAACTCTTCTGGGATCAGACCCTGTTCAGCCATTTCCTAGGATCCCCCTGATTGCAGGTGACAGAAACCTGTCAGGGGCGCCTGGGTGGCTCAGTAGGTTAAGCCTCTGCCTTCGGCTCAGGTCATCCCAGGGTCCTGGGATCAACCCCCACATCGGGCTCTCTGCTCAGCGGGGAGCCTGCTCCCCCCCCCCCCGCCCTCTCTGCCTGCCTCTCTGCCTACTTGTGATCTCTGTCTGTCAAATAAATAAATAAAATCTTAAAAAAAAAAAAAAAAAAAGAAACTTGTCAAAGTGTTAAAGCAGCTTATGGAGAGTTTGTTTGAAAGATAGAGAAAAGTCTAGAGGAACACCAAAATAAGGAAGCAGCTAACACCCAACCGGCCACACAGAGACCCATGGACAGGAATGTCCAGGGACTCGCCCTTTCTTCTCCTCTAACCTTCTTTAGTGCCTTATTCAGGCTCACCTCCCTCTAAAGATTAGGTTCCTCTGCCTTCCTCCGTGGGCAAGAAATTTGGCCTTTATAACTTTGGCCCCTCTAGGTTTCCATTTCAAATTTACAGAGAAAGACTAACTGGCTGCTGGAGGCGGATGGATGGCCTTGGGGGTGGTGGGTGAGTGCAGCCTATTCCCAGAAGGGAAGTGTGGGGCAGATAAAATAATAGGGGCTTAACCTATGGGGGCACCTTATTAATTTCTCTAGGCTTAATTTTCTTGCTTGGAAAATATAAATACCCTATCTACCTTGGAGGTTCATAGTGAAGATCAAGGAGGATAAAAAGACATCGGTGATACTCAGATTTCCCAGCAAGTACTCCCACAGGCAGAAGAGAGAGTTCTTAAAGACTCCTAACAGCCTGAGGGGTCTGCTGGGGATGCCTGAGCAGGACGTTTCTTTGAAGTCCTCTTTTCAGTTAAAAATGTATGAGCCATGGGAATTTGGCATATGATAACACTGACAGATCAGTGAAGAAAAGATAAATTATTTAGTCAGTGATGTTGGGACAACTGGGTTGCTAGTTGGGAAGGGAAAAAAAAAAAAAGGATCCCTCACAGTTTATACCAAATTGAATTCCCAACAAAAGAAAAACTTAATTGCAAAAAACCCTGAAACCATGATAGTACTTAGGAAAAGCGCTAAAAACTCGGAACGTGTGGCTGCGATCTGTTTAGTTCATCACATGACTTCCACACCTGAAGCGGTGCTTGGCACAGTCAGACCTCAGAACATCTTTGGAGGCAGGCCTCAATGAGAAAATGATTTTTAATCTCCTCAGGTAGGGGAGAAGCCTCTCTAAGAACAGGAAAAACCCCAGAAGCTATGAAAGTAAAGGGAATGGGGTGCCTGGGTGGCTCAGTTGGTTAAGCGACTGCCTTTGGCTCAGGTCATGCTCTCAGAGTCCTGGGATCAAGTTCCACATTGGGCTTCCTGCTCAGCAGGGATCCTGTTTCTCCTTCTTCCACTCTCCCTGCTTGTGCACTCTCTCTCTCTTTCTCTGTCAAATAAATAAAGCAAAGGTAAATTCAGTTACAAAAAAAAAAAAAAAAAATTTACAAATGACTATATGGTGGGGGTTGGGGTGGGGGTAGGACCAAACTAAATCAAAAGACAAACATACTGGGACGCCTGGGTGGCTCAGTTGGTTAAGCGGCTGCCTTCAGCTCAGGTCATGATCCCAGCGTCCTGGGATCGAGTCCCACATCGGGTTCCTTGCTCAGCAGGGAGCCTGCTTCTCCCTCTGCCTCTGCCTGCCACTCTGTCTGCCTGTGCTCGCTCTCTCGAGCGCTCTCTCTCTGATAAATAAATAAAATCTTAAAAAAAAAAAAGACAAACATACTGAAGGGAAATATTTGTAATTCAGATTACAAAAGTTACCTTTCCTAAATATTTAAAGAAATTCTAAGTATTGATAAGAAATAAGCCAAAAATCCAATAGAAAAATGGGCAAACAGTATGAAAACAACAACAACAACAAAAAAAACAGTTCCCAGAATAAGAAATACCAATGGATTTCAAACATTAAAAAAAAAGGGGAGGGGGTTGCCTAGTTGGCTCAGATGGTGGTGTATGGGACTCTTGATCTCAGGGTTATGAGTCCCACATTAGGCATAGAGATTATTTATTTAATTTTTTTTTTTTAAGATTTCATTTATTTATTTGACAGAGAGAGACACAGCGAGAAAGGGAACATAAGCAGGGGGTATGGGAGAGGGAGAAGTAGGCTTCCAGCCAAGCAGTGAGCCCAATGTAGGACTCGATCCCAGGACCCCGGGATCATGACCTGAGCCGAATGCAGACGCTTAATGACTGAGCCACCCAGGCACTCCTGGCTATAGGCATTATTTTAAAAAAAAAAACAAAAAACAAAAGATACTCAAACTTTAACATGATTTAAGAAAAGCAAATAAGAATTCTAATGAAATACAAGTTTCTAGATATCAGATTGGCCAAGGTCAGAAAGTTTGAGAACACATTATTGTCTATTGTGTATTGGCTAAGGGATGAGGAAACAAGATACTCTGATGTAGCGTAGACTGGGAAAGCTCTTCTGGGGCCAGCTGGACCCTACAGCATTCCCTACAATCCACATCTAGGAATTCTTCCTACAGACATATTCACACATGCACAGATGAAGAATATTCAGGTTCCTGTTTGTTGCAGTGTTGTTTATACTTGGGAACTATTAGAAATAACCATCATAGGGTTGGTTAACAAATTCCGGCCCACCCATAAAATAAGATAATGTGCAGCTGTTAAAATAATGACATAATTCTTTATGAACATGTTCTGAAAAGGTCTCCAAGATATAGTGTTATCTGAAAAAAAGCTAGCTGCAGAGCAGTGTGTCTTTTGTGCTAGCATGTGTACTAAGCAAAACAACAACCCTATACATAGATACTTACCTGTACTATGTGTAGATTATCTCCGGGAGGCTTCCTAGGAACCTAGGAATACTGGTTGCCTCCTGGGAGTAAAACCAGGTGGTTGGAGAACAGAGGGCCGCATTTTTATTCTTAACTCTTTTTTATACTTTTCAAATTTTGTCTTGTGCCTGTATTACCTCTTCAAATAGTAAATTAAATTAAATTAAATTAAATGTGGTGGGGTGCCTGGGTGGCTCAGTGGGTTAAAGCCTCTGCCTTTGGCTCAGGTCATGATCCCAGGGTCCTGGGATCGAGCCCCACATCGGGCTCACTGCTTTGCGGGGAGCCTGCTTCCCCCTCTCTCTCTGCCTGCCTCTCTGCCTACTTGTCTGTCAAATAAATAAATAAAATCTTTATAAATAAATAAATAAATAAATAAATAAATAAATAAAATGTGCTAAGGAGTGCTGTGAATTGTGTAAGACTGATGAATCACAGACCTGTACCCTTGAAACGAAAAATACATTCTATGTTAATAAAAAATAAATTTATGAATTAAATTAAGAAAAATGTGTTCATTTGGCGCTTTGCTCCACAGCATCTCCACAACTGATGTAATGTAAAAATGTCTTAAATTACTTACCTTACACTAATTAACTCTCCCTCTCGAATCTTTGAGTGAAATTAACATTCTGGAAAGATGAGGCATTTATCCTGGGACTCTGTCTCCTGGGCACACCAGCAAGTGTCCCCTTTCTGAAGAGAAGAGAACTTTGCAGAGTGTTTGGCACATCAAGTAGCTGCCCTACAAATGCGAGTTCCTGGCTCTGTGGGAACGGAACTGTTCCTGGGAGGGGAGCCTTGGAGGGAACCCCTGCTCCGCTGGCAAGAACAGATGGCTGATGAGTGTCTTATGCCATAAGCATGGCCTCGGGAGATGTTATCCGGTGAAATCCAAGGTTATACAGGACCCACATTCTTCAGCCTCACCTAGGGTCTGGCACATAGTAGATACTAAAAAAAACATGTTTTTGTAATGAATGAACATACCAAGAGTTATGGGCTTTTGCCTGAGGGAATGACAGGGGCTGTTGGTAGTTCCGAGGCACCCAGAGGATAAGAGGGAGAAAGCAAGCATTTCAGACAGAGAGAAGAGCTTACCTTTGGGATGAGAGTGGACGGGGAGGCGGCCAGCTGGGAAGGCCAGGGGTGCTGAGCGCACAGGGCTCCTACCTACCCTGCTGGGAGAGCAATCCAATATTGTTAGACACCTCAGGGCCAATACCTGTGATGATGGTTACCTGACAAAGTTATTTTATCAATTTCCAGGAGCTGACAGACAGGAAAGAAGGTTCTAGGTGTGCATTCACTTGAACCTACATGGGGCTGTGGGTAGGGAGAAGCTCAAGGATAGGAGGGAGCCCCCAAACCCTGGGGGGAACTGACACTGAGTGGAGGTTGGAGTCATGGTCTCAGCCTATCAGATCCAATGCTGCTGCCTTATAATTCCCCTTCATCACCGCCAAGTGAGAGCTTCATGTAATGGAAGGTTGTAATCCCTTATCCAGAATCCAAAAAGCTTTTAAAATCCAATTTTTTTTTAAATTTTGTCATCCCACGCTGCCTATTTATGTTTTATTATGTTTTACTGTAGAAATAGTGTGTTTGGGGCACCTGGGTGGCTCAGTCGTTAAGCATCTGCCTTCAGCTCAGGTCATGATCTCAGGCTCCTGGGATCGAGTCCCGCACCATCGCATCATCCATCGCACCATGGGGCTCTCTGCTCAGCGGGGAGTCTGCTTCCCTCCTCTCCCACTCTCCTGCTTGTGTTCCCTCTCCTGCTTGCTGTGTCTCTCTCTGTCAAATAAATAAATAAAACATTTTTAAAAATATTAGTGTGTTTGATTATAAGATGCTGTTCCAGACCCAGTTGAGGGGTTACGTAATATATCATACGTGCACCACACGACTTTCCTAAAATCTGGAAAATTATGAAACACATCTGGCCCCAAGAGTTTTGGATGAGGAGTTGTGGTCTAGTATAATCAACTGACACTCATAATGTTTAAAAATAAAAATGATATAACGGACTTGGGTGTAAAATAAAGAAGAAATAAGACTAGAAACTTTTAATAATACAATGTATATTTCAATATGTAAATTCTAGGGCAGGACTGTACTGGAAAGACCTAAGAAATGAGTCGGATACTTGGCCCTAAACATAGACTCTCCTGAATGTGGCAATTCAAATGTAACTGATAGGGAAGCAAAAGCTCTTAACTCTAGAGAACAAACTGAGGGCTGCTGGAGGGGAGGTGGGTGGGAAATGGGCCAGATGGGTGATGGAGATTAAGGAGAGCTCTCACTGTGATGAGCCCTGGGTGTTGTATGCAACTGATGACTCACTGAATTCTATACCTGAAACCAATTTTTAAACCAATGTTAACCACCTAGAATTTAAATAAAAACTTGAAATAAAACAACTGTGACTGATAAAGTTGCATATACTTTTTTTGCAACTCAAACACTAGGAATGGCATTGGCTTTTCCAGAATGGTGCCCAACTCTAGGTAAATTTCCAAGTATAAAAAAAATCACCGTCTCTCTCAATTTACTCAATAGTAGCATTCCTGGAAAATTTGGCGCGTGTAAAAACCGTGCAAAATTACTGTGTGTTCGTTTGTAAAACATAGTTAGATTTTAGGCCCAGATCATTATAACAGGGTTCTCACTTACAAGATACACTTTAACGAGACATTTGAAAGTGATTCAGGACGCAGAACAATTCTTTGTTGTGGGCCACTGCCTTACACATGGCAGGGAGCCAATGTATGTCTCCAGCCCCACACATCAGGTATCAGCAGTGCCCCCAAACCAGACCATAAGACAACCAGGAGTGCCCTTCCCATTCCCACAAAGGCCCTGCGGTAGTGCCCCCTGGGAGGGGAGCCCCGGCACCACTGGGAGCCTCCGGGTGGAAGAAATCAGCAGGGGCTGGCAGATGAACCCGTGGAGTCCCAAGACAGGCTCTGGCCCAGCTGGGGAATCCTGCAATAGAGGCTGGACTGAGAAATTTGGATTTGAAAGACCTTATCTTCCCACTGGACGCCTAAATTCCCCATCAGAGGTGCTAGCATGGACCATGGAACTCATGTGGTGAACCTACAGGTGTTGGCCTCAGGCATCTTTCTCTCCTGCCGTTGAGGTGGCGCCTTCTGGAATGGGCTGATGGGCGACACGGTCCCTGGCAGATCAACGGGGTGGGGTGTCGGGCAGCCTGTGGGTTGTGTGCGCCCCTCTAAGACTTGTTCAAAGTCTCCATGTATCTTAGTGGTTAAGAGTTAAACACAGCAGCATTATTCACAGTGGCCAAGAAGGGAAGGCAACCCGAGTGTGCACCTGTGGGTGACTGGCGAACAAATGTTTGCAGACGTACAATGGGGTATTATTCAGCCTTAGAAAGGAAGGGAATGCTGACACCTGCTACAAGGCAGATGAGCCTTGAGGACGATCTGCTAAGTGAAATAAGCCAGTCGTAGAAGGGCAAAAGCTGTATAAACCCACTTCCTAGAGGAGTCAATTTCAGAGAGACAGAACATAGAATGGTGGTTGCCAAGGGCTGCTGGAGGGGGGAGAGGGAATAGGGAGTTTTTTTTTTAATGGGAATGGAGGTTCAGTTCTGCAAGATGGAGAGAATTCTGGGGATGGAGGGTGATGATGGCCGCCCAACAGTGCAAAGATACGGTGACGATAGTAAATTGTATTACCTATATTTTTCCTAATATGTAAATTCCTAATTTCCTACCTAAAATGTAGGTAATAAATTAGAGAAAATGTAGATAATAACATTTAGAAAAAACATTAACAGCTAAGGCTCTGATGAGAGGGGTGTCTGGATGGCTCAGTCATTAAACGTCTGCCTTCAGCTCAGGTCATGATCCAGGGTGCTGGGATCGAGCCCCTCATCTGGCCCCCTGCTCAGTGGGAAGCCTGCTTCTCCCTCTCCCACTTCCCCTGCTTGTGTTCCCTTTCTCACTGTGTCTCTCTCTGTCAAATAAATAAATAAAATCTTAAAAAAAAAAAAAAAAGCTCTGATGAGAGACTGGGGATCAAGTTCTGGGTCTGCTCCTCACCAGAGGGTGGTGGATCGTGGCCAAGCTAATCTCTCCAAATCTCAGTTTCCCCATCTGTGAAACAGGAACAGTGATTGATTGCATTCTCCTCCTGGGGGCCTGATGGAGCTCACTAGAGATGGCATGGGTAAACCACAGGGCGCAGCACCTGCCAGGGACATGGTCGGTACTCAGGAAGTGTGATTTTTATCATGTGTATGGGTTTTACCTATTCACTGCTCATGGGAGCACTCTTTTCCCCCCAAGCCACCCCCTACCCTTTGCCCCCTCTCCCCCGCCAAGCATTGAGGACATTTGGCTTAATAGCAAGGTTAGAAGGACACTGACAAAGAATGACTGGGACCCAGGGGGTGTCCGTGTAAACTTCCTGAGTCTTCCTGCCTGTGGGTCAGCATCCTCCCAGCCCACAGCCAATGGTCCTCAAGGGCACTCAGGGCAACTTTGCTGTATTTAGAGAAAGCCCTTCTTAACTGACCCCCAGAGGGACACTTCTCCTTAAATTTAAAACCTCTGCTGTTTCCACGTAGACTCGGAGGGAGAGTTGATCCTTGCTGTCGACAGCAATAAAAGTGGATTTTCTTTTATTTTGGTTAAACAATAATTTGATTGGAAAATGCTTCCGGGAGCAGTCATTAATGACTGGTTGGAGGTAAAGCCAAAAGCATTTAACCCAGAAAGTCATGAGCTATCAGGAAACGTTAGACCTAGAGGGGCTTCACTGCTGGTACCAATTCTGGTATTGGTCGGATGAATGAGAGAAAAAGAAACACATAAGCGTTTTTTTTTTTAATGCAATGAAAAGTTTAAAAATGGAGCGTTGTGTTGCCGTAGACACCATTTCTGGCTCCGGGCGGCTCTGGGCTGTCCTCCATGCCTGCACCCAGCCACACAGCAATTAGACATGGTTTTCAGCAGGGCAGCTGTGCCTCCCGAGTACCTATAATGAATATCTGCGGCTCCAGGCTCCTGCGGAAATCCTCAAGCCTTCACTTGTCACCGTAATTTCCTTGGGAAGTGTTTCTAATTACACATTTCTTGCTGCCTGCCCCAGGTCAAGTCTTCTTGTATACAATACACGAATTGCAGAAAACCACAGAGCAGCCAAGGGAACCTACCCCACCCCCTGGAGGGGTCCCAATTGCTATGTGGTTGTTTTTAACCTAGTAGTTAAGCAGGGCTGGGTGTAATAGGGCGTCATTTGCGTGAGCAAGAATGACATGAAAGGAACAGTACGTGCCTCATTCTTTCTAACTCTGTAGAGGTTAGAACCCATTTCAGCAAGACAGCTCTGTAATCATAGAACTCCCAACTCTTTAACACACGGACTGTTTATTTTTTAACTATTCTCTCAGGGTCCTTGGGACGAGGGACGTAACTATTTTGTGTGGTTCCCTGGGACCTGCCACTTAGGGAACTTCGGACAGTTTTGTTTCCTGGAGGTGAAAACATCATTACCTTTGGACTCGCTTAGTTTAGGAAGTTCTCCAAGACCTAAGACAACATTTTTATCAAATACCTTTTTTTTTTTTTTAAAGAGTTTATTTATTTATTTATTTATTTATTTGACACAGAGAGAGAGATCACAAGTAGGCAGAGAGGCAGGCAGAGAGGGAGAGAAGAAGGCTCACTGCTGAGCAGAGAGCCCGATGTAGGGCTCGATCCCAAGACCCTGAGATCATGACCTGAGCCGAAGGCAGAGGCTTTAACCCACTGAACCACCCAGGTGCCCCTTACCAAATACTTTTAAAGGAAACCAGAGTCAAGTTAAATCTAAATCCAGATGCTATGGTTTAGATGTTAAGTTTTCTTTGAAGTCGAGAGGGCTGCTTCTGGATCCAGGCTCCATTAGCTCTAGAAGAAGGGGCACAAATGGTTTTCTAGAAAGAGGGTTTTCTGGACTGGGGCCATATCCTCTTCACAGGAGGGGGTCTATGGTTACCACCCTCCCCACCCTGCCTTGTGTTATGCAAGATGAGCACTTGAGGGTCTGAGGTATTGATGGACTGATTTTTTTTTTAAAGATTTATTTATTTGACAGGCAGAGATCACAAGTAGGAAGAGAGGCAGCCAGAGAGAGAGAGAGAGAGAGGAAGGGAAGCAGGCTCCCCTCGGAGCAGAGAGCCCGATGCGGGGCTCGATCCCAGGACCCCGGGATCATGACCTGAGCCAAAGGCAGAGGCCTTAACCCACTGAGCCACCCAGGCACCCCTGATGGACTGATCATCTTGATGGGACTGAGGAGCTGGGCTCACTTGTGCCCCCAGGCAGTGCCCACTGGAGAGGGCTGCTTCTGGATCCAGGGGACAGCTGGTGGCCAACACAAGAACCTGTCCTGACCTCACTTCCTAAAGGAATTTCATAAGGAAGGAGCAATTGCTGCAAAAATAAATAAATAAATAGATAGATAAATAAATAAATAAATAAATAAATTTTTAAAAATGGCATTTGCTCTAGGCTTCCTTCTGCCCACTGGCTCTTCTGCCTCCCGTCCTCTAAATGTTGAGTGCCCAGGGCTCAGTCCCAGACCTCTTCAGTCTACATTTGCTTCCTATGGGATCTCATTGAATTACAAGGCCCTAAATCAATGCCCTCTGTAGCAAACTGTATTTTCCAAAGTTGGCCACAACAATATTTCCATTCTACATGCTCTTCTGTAAAGTGACCTTCACATGCCTTTGATCAAGAGGAGGGATCTACATCTACCACCCTTCCCACCTCACCTTGAATCCAGGCAGGCTGTGACTCTCTCATAGCCCATAAAATGAAATGGAAATGATGCTGCATAACTTTCAAGGCTAAGTTAGGAAAGATGATGCAGCTTCTGCCTCATTGGTTCCTATACTCACTTTAGAGCCCTGAACTGCCGTATAAGTGGTCCAACCATCCCAAGGCTTTTGTGCTATAAGGAAGCTCAAGCTACATGGAGAAGTCACTCTAAGTATTCTGGTTGACAACTTCTGCTAGGTCCCAGTAAACAGACAGCCTGAATTGTCAGATTTTTAAGTAAAGATGCTTCCATGGGATTCCAGCCCCACCTATCATGTTGCCTCCAGCCCTTGAGATTTCCAAGCTGAGATCCCAGAAATCGTGGTGTAGAGACTAAACATTACTGTTGTGTCTGTCCTAAATTCTTAACCCATAAATTGGTGGGCAAATGAAACAGCTGTTTTAATCCAAGTTTTGGGGTCATTTCTTACACAGCATTATCCAGAATGCCGTCTATGCGCCATGATTCCCACGTTTGTATCTCTAGCCTCTCTAAGCCCCAGACTCACGCTTCCCACTGTTTATTTCATTCTTCTACTTGGATGTCTAACAGGCTTTGAGCATGCCCTTGAAAAGCTGCTCTTCCTTCAGATGGCCTCGTCTGATTAAATGGCTCCATACTTCCTCAATACCCAGCTGCTCAGGCTAACAATCTCGGCATCTTCACTGACTCCTCTCCTTCCCTCCCAGCTCCAATCCGTCCATTAGCAAATCCCACCATCTCTGTCCTGGGTCATGGCTATCACCTCTGATCTGTTCTCCCTGACTCCATGCCTGATCTGTTGTCCCTTTCCTCCCAACCAAGTCTCCAGGAGCCACAATCATTGTCTCAAGATGTAAATGACATTATGAGCCTCCTCCTCCTGTTCACTTGTCTGCTGTTGACCAGAAATCTGATGGGGGAGCTGTTGGTGAGACCGGTATGGCCTTCGTTTGGCCTAGACTTCCTCACGATATGGTGGCTGTGTTCAGAGAGCAAGCGTCCCTAGAGAGAGAAGGAGAGCCAGCCAGGAGTGCTTCTTAGGATATAGCCGTGGATGTCAGGCAGCTGTGCTTCTGCCACATTCTGCTGGTTGAGGCAAATATGGAGGCCCATCCAGGCTCAACAACAGAGAACAGAGACTCCACCTCTCAATGAAACCTGTTACCGTCCTATCCTAAGAGCATGTGGGATGAGATGTACAGTAGTGCAGCCATCTTTGGAAAATACAGTCTGCCACATCGTCTGAGAAGACTGAACCACATAACAGAGAAAATGATCTATACCCCGAAAAATACCACACGCACGTTGTAAATGCAAAAGGCAGTGTAGAGAAATGCTCTTTTCACTGAGGCCCTCCTCTGGCCATCGTGGGTTGATGACAAGCATATCTGACTGGTAACCTTTCTTTTATAGTACTATGGAGAGAAGTGCCTGCTTTCTCTGGGCTTTGAGGGCAGGAGGGAGAGAGCGCTCTCTCTGTCGCTTCCACCTTGAAAGTTCACCTCAGATGCCGCATTCTCTACAGACCCTCCCTGATGCCCATGTGGGAGCACGGACAGCTTTCACCCCTCTCACAAGCTATTTATACTTTCTCCCTCGTACTGCAGTTATTCACGTGCCTCTTATAAGTCCTCCCTCTTGAAAACCTCGAGTGTCTTGAACAATTTCGAGGGTCAGGTACTTTTAAAAAATTCTCCAGTTCCGTTCCTGCCCTGGTCTCTGCACTGTTCACACACACTGGTTATTCAGCAATGCTGGGCGAATTCACACGGCAGCGGCTGTGCACAGGTGTCTCTGTCGTCTACATCTGATAATCCTGGAACACAGGAGGTCCTCGATTAAAACATGCTCTCAGTGAATGATAGTAATTGACTAGACACAGGACACGTAAGGCGGAAGTAAGCATTAAGAGCTCTTCCTGGCCTTCAGCTCTTTGACCTTGCACAACAACAGAAAAGCTATGACAAGACTGTATAGTACACAACTATGATTTATTGACAAAATTCTATAGGACTTAGAGAAAGCCTTTTTTTTTTTTTAAAGGATTTTTATTTACTTAGAGATATGGATAACGAGAGAGAGCACAAGTGGGGGAGAGGTGGGGAGAGGGAGAAGCAGGCTCCCCGCTGAGCAGGGAGCCTGATGCGGGGCTCGATCCCAGGACACCAGGGATCATGAAGGCAGATGCCTAACTGACTTAGCCACCAGGCATCCCTAGGGAAAGCTTTTTAAGACTATACATGCCAGGTCAGAAAACTTAAAGAAGATTAATAGTTTCTACTGCATAAAACCTAAAAATAAAATACTTCTGTACATTAAAAAAAAATCATAAATGCAATTAATGCAAACAGCAAACAGGGAAAAACTTGCCAATATATTAACAAAGTGTTCCTATCCTTAATGTTTGAAGAGGTATTCTATAACAGCGAGAAAAAGACAAGTGCTGTAAAAAAAATTAAAGAAAGGATATAGTCAAAACAAGAAGAAAAATATAAATGGTTAGGGGCACCTGGGTGGCTCATTGGGTTAAGCCTCTGCCTTCGGCCCAGGTCATGATCTCAGGGTCCTGGGATCGAGCCCCGCATCGGGCTCTCTGCTCAGCAGGAAGCCTGCTTCCCCCTCTCTCTCTGCCTGCCTCTCTGCCTACTTGTCATCTCTCTCTCTCTCAAATAAATAAATAAAACTAAAAAATATATAAATGGTTAATGAACAGTGAAGAAAGCCCTTCACTCTCATGAAGAATCATATATATTCATAGTAAAAACACAGGGAAACCATCTTTTTTCTTTTATCAAATTGGCAAAGTATTTTTATCGAAATAATTTGCAATGTTGGCAAGACTAGGAAGACTAAAAATTGATGTTTAAAGTTGCATGTCAGGATGCCTGGGTGGCTCAGTAGTTTAAGTGTCTGTCTTCGGCTCAGGTCATGATCCCAGGGTCCTGGGATCCAGCCCTGCATGGGGCTCCTTGCTCAGCAGGGAGACTGCTTCTGCCTCTCCCACTTCCCCTGCTTGTGCTCTCTCTCCCTCTCACACACAAATAAATAAATAAAATATAAAAAAAAATAAAGTTGCATGTCAAAAACCTTTAAAATGGACATGCTCTGTGACCTGGCATTTCAACATCCCCTAACTTCTACCAGAGAACATATTGCTGAGGTTTATACAAAGACGCCTCAGAAGTATTGATTTTAATAGCAGAAAATTGGGATTAATGTCCAGCAATGCAGATTAATTTAAATTAGTTAAATAGATCATAGCACCCCCTTAATGCAACCATTTCAAATAGCCATTTCAAATGCTCATATGAAATAATACTGAATAAAGTGGGAACATATTCATGACACATAGTTAATTAAAAAAATCAGTTTATCTAGCAAATAAAGAGTTATTTTTTCCCCTTCCCATATATATTCCATAGACATAAACGTCCATATAAGCAGCCTAGAAGGATTTTCCACCAAAAATTTTAGGATTCTGTGATTTTTCTTTTTCGGATATCTATTTTGTGTCTTTAAACCTTCTACACGAACATCATTTTCCATTGAGGGCAAAACCAAAAAAAAAAAAAAAGAGAGAGAGAGAGAAAGAAAGAAAATGCCATTATTTCTTGTAAGTGGTGTGGAAGTTGCCCCTGAAATATAGATGGGAATGCGAGTTCTGGCTGTTTCCCTCAAAAACATCTCTGGGCCCCACAGGCACACATTTACAACGGCCTGTTCTCTCCTGAGAATCGAGTGGGGGTGGGAGGAATTTGGGTGAATGTCTGTACTTGCAACTCGCCCTGCAGTAAATCTTTAAGACTATGGGAACAGGTGCTTCGCGTGCCCTCCGATCAGCGAACGGACTTCAGGTTCTCTGATGGAAATGTTCCTCGGTTTCCATCCCACAGAGAGATCCGGGAGTGGGGGGCTTCAGAATGGGAAAGTCATTCCAACCCTGTTGGGAGCATCTCAGTTTCGTGGGCAAGTGATTTGCATTATCTGCTTTGTTTCATCCCCGCAGAAATTAGGGGACGCTACAGCTCTGTGCACAGCATGTGGCGGTGGAGGGTAAGTGAATTAGAGCATCCTGCCACAGAGAACAAATGGGATGGGTGTGAGAGTTCCAGAAGAAGAGGGAAGCAAAGTTAATTTCTTCTCTCCTTTATTTAGCTCCTGGTTTTATGAGGATACACAAAGAAATCTGATGGGAATCGTCTCTAAAACGAAAAAATAATATAAACCGATGGTTCAGCCTGCATGAATTCCTCGGACTCTATTTCCAAATATAATTTCTATATAAAACTATCCCATGCCGCTTTGGGGACCATTAAAAGCAGTGATTATTATAGGACCCCTCCCCCCCCAAAAGGGAAAAGTTTAAAAATGTATGGGTGTTCAGATGCTTGCATCAAATATCAAAGTCTGTCAGTTCACAGCAGAGGGCACCCACCTGGCCAAAGGTATAAGCAAAAACATTTCCTTTGACCGCAAAGTATTTTTTTTCCATTTTATTATTCCTAGTGTCAAAAATCTATGAAGTGTCTTAAAATGCACTAGTGGTTTTAGCTGACTTTTTATGAGGTTTCTTTTGGATACAGGAAGCTTGGAATGACATAAATGAACTCTGCATGGATGCTTCTGGAAAGTTTATGACTCATCTAGAGGCTCCCAGAGTGGTCCTCTCCACATCACACCTCATGGGACCCATGACCCATGATGATGAAGTCAAAGGAGGCTGTAATTCTCTGTCAGCCGTCTTCAGGCTTCACACTTAGAAGTGCCACAGAAAACAATAAATTCAGTGACACGTGGGATGGGTGGCTTCCCTGTGTCGACAGCCACACCTGCTAGGGACCAGTGCTGTTCGAGCCCTTGACCTGCTGCAGTTTATAGTCAGGGGTAAGCAGGAAGCCGAGGAGGGGACATTTATTTAATAGGTTTCTGGGCACTTGGGTTCTTATTTCACTCTCAGACAAGCTGATGAAGGGAATGGTTTTCAACGGCCTCTCTGACCAAACTGCTTGCGTGTTTCACTGGATTATCTCTAGAAACGCTGAAGGACAGTTTAATAATCTTGCAAAGCCTCACAGTTCTCTCTCTAAACATGGGTCACATGCCCTGCCTGTCCAAGTCGGTCTCCTGAATCTCTGTCCTCCTTTTCCTCCTCACACTCCCCAGATTTCCCCTAGCTCAGCCAATTCTGACCTTTCTCTCTCTCCTTTTACTCATTCTTTCCTGTGGATTTTTCCTTCTTCCTACTGCCACTCTCTTTTCTTCCCTATATAAATCAGGTCAGCCTACCCTGGCTCTTCTCCTTTTCCTCTTGTACCCTAACCCCACAACAAAAGGCCCAGAATCTACCAGGAAAGACAGAATTCTCCCTTTTGGGTGTGAAAACAGAGTTTTAGACACAGTTGACTCCCTTGACAGATGAGACCCTGGAGACAGGTTAAATAACTCCCCCAAGGCCACACCACCCTCAAGCAGGAGGACCGATCTTCGGAATTCCTCATCCCCAAGTTTGGGCTGTTTCCCAAGAACAAGAGGAGGCCCTAGGGGAGGACTCTGGGTGGGTGAGGAACAGAATTACATCACAGTACCAACAGCCACATCCTCTCACGGTGGTGGAGTGCTTCAAGGCCCAGGACAGGAAACAGCCCTTCTCCCAGGATGCTCCCTGTGGCGTGTGTCTCCAGAGAATGTCGCCATTCTCATTCTCAGAGGCCCGTTCTGCACAGCGCTGGGGGTGGGCGTGGGGTGGGGCTGTGACATCTGCTCTTGGAATGTTTCCCAGCCCTGCTGAGGTTCAAAGCCCTCATCTGTTCTGGGGACTCTGGCTTCTGTTTCCTCCCACCACTTCTCACTGACGCTTTCAGGAGGGGACCGATAACCTAAGCTTAAGACTCAGGTTGTTACACACTTGGAAGTGTCAACAGCTCTAGCAGATGGAAGTATTTCAAAGCCTCTGAGAAAAGGGTATCCCAAAATGTATTTGTAAATACGTGGTCATCTACTCTGGAAATAACTGTTATATGAAATTCAGAAACAGCCACTTTTAGATAACAATCTCTGAGACATTTCGAGAGTGGGGGTGGGATAGAGCAGGAAGGAAGGAGACTTCAGGGTTTCTGCAGGAATAGTCTGAGGGTATGGGGGTCTTCTCCCCCTTGCTCCCTCTTGGGTAGGTCTCCACGAGTCAGAACTCCATTCTCCCACGGCCGAAGCTCCCCACAGGTTCCTACCTAACTCCTGACTCCTACTCCCCATCCTGGGGAGCTAACGACCAATTCAAAGACCAAGGATAGGGAGAAAAGCTGTCTTCATCTGTGGATCAAGGGTCACTTTTTTTAAGATTTTATTTATTTCTTTGACAGACAGAGATCACAGTAGGTGGGGGTGGGGGGAAGCAGACTCCCCGCTGAGCAGAGAAACTGATGCGGGACTCGATCCCAGGACCCCGGGATCATGACCTGAGCCGAAGGCAGAGGCTTTAACCCACTGAGCCACCCAGGTGCCCCCAAGGGTCACTTTAAATGCGTGAAACTCTGTGTGCTTGGGGCTTGAAAAAGCCTGAACTCCTAACTTATTTTTAGTACCCATCTTTGATCTGTTTTTAGCACAGTGACCAACCAACAGACAATTGACTCACAAGAGTCAGAATGGAACGTAAAAGCCGAAGGAGGCTTCTGGAAAGCAATGCTACTTAGAACAAACTGTTTCTCGTGACTGTGAAGGCTGTCATCTGCCGGCAAGCTTCCTAGATGAAATTGGTGTTTGAAGCAACAAGACGGGAGTTACAGGGTTTGTTCCCCTCCGAACTGAATCAATAAAAGTAACGAACCTTGAGATGTCTGGGTGGCTCAGTTGGTTAAGCGTCTGCCTTTGGCTCGAGTCATGATCCCAGGTACCTGGGATCAAGTCCTGCATCGGGCTCCCGGCTCAGTGGGGAGCCAGCTTCTTCCTCTGCAGCTCCCCCTGCTCCTGCTCTCTCTCTCTGTCAAATAAATAAAAAAATCTTAGGAAAAACGAGGTAACAAACCTTGTGTGATTACAATAAAAATATATGTTTGGTCTTTGTTACCAGTTCCTGACACAGAGCTCCTAAATCCCTTGGAATATCCTGGAGGCTCTTCTGTTCTAATTAGGCTTCTTGTGGCTGCTGGCTAGGTAGCTTCAAGGTGGGGGCTTATCTCCAGAAACACTGAGCCATGATTAGAGGGTTGGACCTCCACGGAAGGAGAAGGGCTAGAGATTGAGTTCAACCACCAGTGACCAATGGCTTAATCAATCATGCCCGTCCAATGACATCTCCTTAAAGCCCCTAAACAATGGGTTTGGAGAGCTGCTGGGTTGGTGAACGCATCACGGTGCCGGGAGAGTGGGGTGCCGAGAAAGTGGGGTGCCGAAAGTACGGAAGGAAGGTCCACATCCCTCCCCTGTACCTTGCCCTCGTGCATCTCTTCCATTTGGCTGTTCCTGAGTTGAATCTTTTAAGATAAACCAGATGTAGTAGGTAAAGTCTTTTCCTGAGTTCTGTGAACCTTTCTAGTGAATTATCAGCCCTGAGGAAGGGGTTGTGAGAAGCCCAAGTTTATAGCTAGTCAGTCAGAAGTATAACGACAAATGGGGCCTTGTGGCTGGCATCTGAAGTGGGGACAGTCTCATGGGACTGAGCCTTTAGACGCGTGGGGTGTGCGCCAGCTCTGGGGAGTGTCAGAACAGAACTGAATTGTACGACATCCAGTCGGGGCCCAGAGAGTTGGAGAACTGGTCGATGTGGAGGGAAAAAAGCAAAAACAAAAACAAAATGCCCTCACTTGGTGTCAGAAGTAGTATGAGTGAAAACTTGTTACAACTGTTCTTTTTTAAGGACCAAGAATTCTGGAACACTGAAAAAGTTAGCACCAAAGGTGAGATAGAAACAAAGGAGGGACAGTTAATAAATTTTTCTGTTTTCTGTTCTTTTACTCTTGGGCAAGCTGATAAGGAAGACGGCTTTAAGCAGCCTCTTTTTTTTTTTTTTTAAGATTTTATTTATTTGACAGACAGAGATCACAAGCAGGCAGAGAGAGAGAGGGAAGCAGGCTCCCTGCTGAGCAGAGAGCCCGATGCGGGGCTTGATCCCAGAACCCTGGGACCAGGACCTGAGCCAAAGGCAGAGGCTTTAACCCACTGAGCCACCCAGGCGCCCCTAAGCAGCCTCTCTGATGAAACCATTTGTTGATTTGAGTTTGGAGGGTGTTGTTTCATTTCGTTAAGATAAATGGAAGCTAGCTGATATGCAGAGTTGGGGGCCCTCCTTGAAGCTCTGTGCCTGGCCGGCCAACAGTGGGAAGGACTCCGCAGGCTGGGATCCAGGAGCGGCCTGCTGGCCCTTTCAGTGCCGCTGGACAAACAGTGAGGCTGGAGACACATGCAGAAGGAATGTTCTCTCAGCCTGGCCCAGGGACGCCACGCATCTGTCCCGGCTTGTTGACCTACTTTTTTTTTTTTTTTTTTTTTTTGCGGCCAACTTAGGAGCCGGTCCAGCAGGACGGGGGCCATCCGTCAATGATATGTGTATAACGTTCAACATTCTTCACGTATTTTACACTACATAAAATTAACATTACATTTACAATTTGTTTCTTAGATTCTAATTGTGTTCACGAAGCAAAGATGAGCTGATGACCTATTCTCTGAACATAGTTGGAGAATTTTAAGAGACCAAAATAAGAATTTAGACAGAAGCACCCTTGCATTCAATGAATAAGGCTCTACGTGTTTGGGGGATTGAAGAAGCCTGAACTTCATGGTTCATGGCAGTATCTGTCTTTGATCTGTTTTTCGCTAATGATCCATCAACAGACATTTGAGTGACTACCTGAAAAAAACCTTTATGTACAGTACACTGTGCTGGAGTCATTATCACACGTCCTATTCAGACTCTGTGGGAAAGAAAAGTGTTTCTTCTTGCTTCATGGTCACAAAAAATCCCTTCATCAGTGTATGTTGATATTAGAAATTTTCAATCTATTAAAATATGGAACTTTTGAATGAGATCGAAAGTTCAGAGTATAGAGCAGAGAACAGTCTTTTTAAAAACTCAGTTGCCAGGGCACCTGGGTGGCTCAGCGGGTTAAGCATCTGCCTTTGGCTCAGGTCATGATCCTGGGGTCCTGGGATTGAGCCCCGAATTGGGCTCCCTGCCCAGTGGGGAGTCTGCGTCTCCCTCTTCCTTTGCCACTCCCTCTGCTCTTGCTCTCTCACTCTCTCTCTCAAATAAATACAATCTTAAAAAAAACAACAACTCAATTGCCAATATACTAACGTGCTGTGTCCAAGCTGTGATCTTCCTAGAAACTGTCTACAAAACTCTGTCTTCATAGAAACTCTCTAGTGTCCCCTCCTCCCCGAGTGTTTTATACTAAACAGTAGTACGAGAACAGTACCAACTACTTCAAGGTTCCAGTTGTTTTTCCCAAGGAGTACATGCCGTTGTTATCAAATGTCTGTATGTTGTGAAATTTTTACAGCTTCTCAAAGCTGTTCATTCAGAGAAATGTGCTCCAGCAAGCAAAGCAACAACAGCTACACGCATGCACGCACACACGCACGCACGCTTCAAAAATTCAGAACATTCATGCCTGTGTCAACATGATTTCAGATAAGCACCAACCCAAGAACCCAAACATGGTGCTGGCAGAGCCAGTAAATAAAGAAAAACATAGTGTTCCGCTGGCGCTCACCTCAGCCGCCTCTAAGAGGAGTATATTTTAACACATTTTGATTATATTGCCAACCCCATCCTATTTGTGTACCTGGGCATTTTACTAGGAAGTACGGTTTCTAATTTTTAGAAGCAAAAATGTCTTTCCTTAATTGCAAGACTGTGGATGTCAGAAATTTAATGAAGGTATTAAATATTAGAATATGTAATTTTTTAAAAAAAAAATCACATTGAGGGTCACCTGGGTGGCTCAGTGGGTTAAGCCTCTGCCTTCGGCTCAGGTCATGATCTCAGGGTCCTGGGATCAAGCCCCACAACAGGCTCGCTGCTCAGCAAGGAGCCTGCTTCCCCCTTTCTCTCTGCCTGCCTCTCTACCTACTTGTGATCTCTGTCAAATAAATAAAATATTTTTTAAAAAATCACACTGAGAAGGACCATGAGGATCTGTTTCTGGCCTCACGAGCCCTGCACCCGACTCATACAAGAATCTAAAGCCGGTGCTTTGGCCACAGTTGGTATCACCGCTCACCTAGATGTATCAGCTCGTGGTGGAGCTGATGGATCAAAACTTTTTAAGCTGATTCCAGAGATCAGACTGCCACAGTTCAGCTACCAGCATTTTAGTAAATATTATTTGAAAACTTTCCAGTCTATCATTCATGATGCATCTAAAGTGAATTTCTCTGTCAGGTTTGGTACCAGTTTTTATAAAATAAAAAAAGGGAACACATCCAAAGGATTCTATTCCTAGAGAGAGAAAGAGAATGTTTTTAGACAAACTTTTCCCTTGGATTTGATTCTGTGAGAGCACCCAAAGACTATGAATTTGTTTCAGAGCGAAACACTGTGCTCATTTCCTTTCTTGGGCACTTGTCTCAGCTGTTTGTCCAAGGGTGGCCAGGGACACCTCCTTGTAGGAGGCTGAGGCAATGGGGCATTTGGCCAAGAGCTGTGAAAGGTGTGGGGCAAGAGCACACAGAAACCTGAGGGCCTGAGCAGCAATGAGTCAGAGGCAGGTGTGCTGTGGAAGCTGAGAGCCCAGGAATACCAAGGGCTGAGCTAGACAAGAAGGCTGCATGCCAGAGAGGAGAGTGGGTAGAGGTGAAGTCCTAAATTATGACACCGTCAAAAGGATGAGTCCTCTGTTCATTTTCTTTCCTTCCCCCAAATGTGAACTTTCCATGGATACATCCTCTCTTGTTTCCTATGGTTCTTCAAAACCTGCCCCTCTTTTAAGATCAGGGTTACATCCCTTTGTTCCACGAAGGGCTTCCTGCTGACTTGAGCCACAGGTCTTCCTTTCTTGGACTTAATGCCATTAACCTCTGTGCAGCTCGTTGAGGACTTCATCTCCTGGTGTCTTTGGCATTTGGAGTTGTTGGTTCAACATGTCCGGAGGTCTATGAGCTCCTTGACGTGGGGGTCTGATCCATAGTGTACATGGCTAGAGCAGGCATGCCTTTTTCAGAGGTCAGTCTTGTTCACCCCCTGATGGAACCACTGGCCTGTGGGTTATTCGATTTTTCCTTACTAAGGACAGGATCACTTCCAGAGCCTGAGGCAAGTGTTGCGTCTTCCAGGGCAAGTGACCCAAGTGCAGCCTTGTTGGGATATGGGCGTAAGTTCCCGGTGGTGTGTTCTCACTACTTCTCCTCTTAATATTTTGCTTTCCAGTTCTCTTCTGACCATGTTTGTGCTACCTTTTCTAGATTAGAGGACACTATCCCCTCTTTCTGAAAGCTGCAAATATTATATTCTTATTGTACCCGAATATACTGTTGACCATTCAATCTTTGGCTTTCTTGACCCACTTAATTTCATGTGGGCCTTTGTTATTCAACCTTTACTATTTATCCTTCCCCTTCATGGATCATGTGATTTTAAGATCAGATTAATAGAACAGCATTTCAGTGGCCACTTTGGCACTTTGGTCTCCTCACATCAGTGCTATACAGTGGGAGCACTACCCTCATTGAGGGAACAGTTCTAGGCTCCTCAGATGAAAGGATTTTTAACATTCCTAGCCTTCCACCACTGAGAACCAGCATTGCCAGGGATTTCAATGAGCAAAAATGTCCCCACAAATTTCCAAATGGCTCCTAGTCAAGTCATATTGCTTTAGATACTGCCTTCCCAACCCTCACTCCAAAAACACACCTTTTCTCCCTAAATGGGATTGTGTGTGTCTCTATCCATACAACTGTTTCTTTTTTGAAAGCTTGTCATATTTTAAAGCCATTCTTCCTTTCAAAGTTTTTTTTTTTTTAGCCTTGGAATGAGCCATATATAATTTTATTTTGTTTTACTTATTATTTGGGAAATGTCAAACATACACAAATACAGAGAGTAGCTGAATGAACCCCCACAGATCTATCACCTTACTGCAGTAATTACCAGCACATGGACATTCCTGTTTTTACTATACCCCCACCTACCAGGGAGACCTACTCCCTGCTGCCATTAGATAATTTTGAAGTAAATCATTCAAAAGTCATCATTCATTGTACATATCTTTTTGATATCTTTATGCTTTTTTTAAATGAGTCAACAAGGTTAAGGTGGAATGTTCGCTTAATTCTCCAGGCCCCACCTTTCCCTATCACCCATATATCCCTTCTGCCTCACTAAACATAAAGCCAGTGCTGTAGCTACCTTCCTTGCTTCCTCTCTTCTCTGAGACAGGAGTGCCAAGACAAGTCAAGAATTGGTCACACTCCTGTTTTTAGCAGCTGTTCATCTCATTCAAGGCTTACTGCTGCCTGTTTTATCTGTGTTAGTTTGGTGATCAGTAGCAGAGGCAATTCACATCCACTTCTTCTCTCGGGTAAAGCGAAATATAGTTTAACAGCATCCAAATACCGCTTCTATTTCTGCCTCTCTTTATTCCCTAGAAAGTTCTCTGCCAGGCTGGGAACGCTGAGCCCAGATTCAACCAACCTTCCTGTTTTGTTGGTTAAGGTGGAGTGCTACTGTTCAACAGAATGATCTATCTGTTCTGTCATGACTGGTTCTTAAATGGTTAGGACAGTGTGTCCAGCTTTCTTCCTTCTTCCCCTGTGGGATGTGTTTGCTGGCTATTCCATTGCTCAGGGCTTAGAATGGATTAACCTTGCTGACTCTGGGGCAGCTCTTTGAAAACAAATTGATGAACCTTAATCTGGAGCAATCCTAAATGCCTAACCATTGACACCGAGGCCCCTAGCCTCTTCAGTTTATGTGGGGAGCCATGACCTTGACCTGGATGCAACTTTTCAGTCAGTCTCTCACTGAATCAAGGCTGGCCCCTTGGGGTTTTTTCCCCAGAGGTAACTCCCTTCTTGCCTCTAGATGGGTGCTAAAAGAAGTATAGATCTGTGTTAGGAACAGTTTGAAGGATTACTACACACCTGGGCTGCAAGCAGACCCAGTGGAAGGAAGGGACGGTTAAGAGCTCATATCAATCACTCTATAGGAGTGCTTCAATTGTTATTTAACTTGCAAATGCACTATTGTTTAGAATAGTCTCATCAAAATACTTTCTTAAGTTCTACTCCTAAAAAAATAATTTTGGGGCGCCTAGGTGGCTTAGTGGTTAAGCCTCTGCCTTCAGCTCAGGGCATGGTCTCAGGGTCCTGGGATCAAGCCCCGCATCGAGCCCTACATCGAGCCCCACATGGAGTCCTGCATGGAGTCCTGCATGGAGCCCTGCATGGAGCCCTGCATCAGCAGGCTCTCTGCTCAGCAGGGAACCTGCTTCCCTCTCTCTCTGCCTGCCTCTCTGCCTGCTTGTGATCTCTCTCTGTAAAATAAATTTTAAAAGTCTTAAAAAAAAAAAAAAAAAGACATGGGACTCCTGGGTGGCTCAGTTGGTTGAGCGGCTGCCTTCCGCTCAGGTCATGATCCCAGCGTCCTGGGATCAAGTCCCACATCGGGCTCGTTGCTCGGCAGGGAGCCTGCTTCTCCCTCTGCCTCTGCCTGCCACTCTGTCTGCCTGTGCTGGCTCGCTCTCTCTCCATCTCTCTCTGACAAATAAATAAATTAAAAAAAAAAACATAATTTGACTCCTTTATTTTCCTTTGTGCTTTATCGTTAACCCTAGGTCAGAGGGCACGGTGGTATTACTATTTTTGTTATTATTGGCATTGGCCAAACACTGGGAAGGATTTCAGTAACTTGCCTAAAATCAAACCGTTCATGAGCAAGGAGTCTGGAGCCCTGGTCTGCTAGAATGAAGAGTACTTTGCCAACCTTGTCCACTCAGTCTATCTGCTTTTGCCAAAATCAGAGTCTGTAATAATTCAGGCCAGAATGACCATTTAAATTCCATCAGCAAGTGAGGAAGTTATCCTAGTGAGCCACAGTGTGGAAGTACCTGGAGGTAAAAAGGATCCTCATCCTTGCCCACTTCCCTGAGTTAGGTGACAACTCAAAGTGTAAATGTATGTGAAAGTTCTTCGTAAGCTATGAAGTCTTATTCAGATGAAGATACTGCTGAGGATATTAATGGTACCTGACATCTGTGGAATATTTTCAGCGACCAAGTCACTGAGCTGAATTCTTTATGCATCATCTCATTTACTCCTCTTTTTAGACTATAAAGACTACTCTGGACCAGTCCCACTCCAAATCATTGTTTATTAGAAAAATACAAAAGGAGGGCGCCTGGGTGGCTCAATGGGTTAAACCTCTGTCTTGGCTCAGGTCATGGTCTCAGGGTCCTGGGATCAAGCCCCACATCCAACTCTCTGCTCAGGAGGGAGCCTGCTTCCCCCAACCCCATCTCTGCCTGCCTCTGCCTATCTCTGTCTGTCAAATAAATAAATAAAATCTTTAAAAAAAATAAAAGAAAAATACAAAAGGAACAAGAAAATCCAATGGAGGCCCCAAATAAATCAAATCAAGTGCTTGCCATAACTTTCTCCGGCATTCATAATTCATCACTCACTTAATGGGAGTTTCTAAGCATCTAAAAAAAAAAAATATATATATATATATAATATATTACATTTTATATTATTCATATTATATATTATATACACATAATATATATTTTTTAAGGAGATATATATGTATATTTAAGTATGTCAGTAGTGACTGCACAGTAGTGACCGCAATTTTTGGACAAGAACCAGAACAAGGCTTACCTTCTTCACAATCATCACTTGAATAATTATCCATGGCCATTCCTTGGGTCCAAGAGCCTTAGCTGGTGGCCTCTTCTCACTCCAAATCTTCAAAGTAAGAGAAGGAGAAGCCTTTGAAAGCACTTAATGTGAATCAAAGCTAAGAGAGACAATCAGTCTGAGAAAAGGAAATGCCAGCTTCTTTCAAGATGTTACTTCCTTTTTATAGACGAAAAACCACTTTCTGTGTTATCTTGTCAAGACATTGGTGGCAATGTGGTTCTTAAATGTCTAACAAAAGGGAAATACCTTAATAAATCATAGCACAGCCAGCCATACAATGGAATATTCTGAAGGGATTAAAATGATTTTGGGGCGCCTGGGTGGCTCAGTGGGTTAAGCCTCTGCCTTCAGCTCAGGTCATGGTCTCAGGGTCCTGGGATCAAGCCCCGCATCGGGCTCTCTGCTCAGCAGGGAGCCTGCTTCCTCCTCTTTCTCTGCCTGCCTCTCTGCCTACTTGTGATCGCTGTCTGTGAAATAAATAAATAAAATCTTTAAAAAAAATGATTTTTCACTGAGTAAAATTACAGTCTGAGGAAATCCTCAAAATAAAATGATAAATGAGGCAAATCAGGGTATATAACTTTACATGGTAGGTCCACAGGGTGTTTTACACACACACACATCATGCATTAAACACCAATATTAATAGAGGTTAACTTCCCATGTTGAAGTTAACTGTTTTCAAAAATTTTAACTATTATACTTTCTCTTAATTTTCTAAATATTCTATAATGAACATTTATTATTTTTAGAATAAAAAAGATGGATGGCAATAGTAGAGGAGTTCTATATTGTGGCTTACATGTAGACAAGAGTTTCTGAAGACTATAGTTCCCAAAAATAAATATGTGGTTTTAATAGCCCAGTTTAATTGTGAACAGAAATATGATCTTTCTATGTTGCTTCCCCTTATTCTAGGTGCTTTTTAGCAGATTCCTACTTGCACTCCATGGTTCTGAGCTTCCCAGCACGTACAGAATTTCCCAGGAGTACATGCTGAATGTTTGGGCAAATGACTTTCAGATGACGGACTCAGCCCAGCTGAAGGGATCCTACAGTGCACTGAGAGTTTCCTTCTAATTTAAAGGAGATTATTTAAATTCACTTAAAGTTCTCAATGTGCTACTTGAAAGTTCTACTAAACATAGAACCAAACTGAGAAAAACCTCTAGGGACTAAATTTGGCAAAAATAGGAGTAAGATGCATTTTTATAAGCAGGTATTTGAATATTAAATGTTGAAAAGAAAGACATTTATTAATTGGAAATAAACTCCTGAAAACCACTTAAAATGTAAATATGGGACATGATTATAATGCAGAGGTATTCATTTCTCCCTTAGAAAAGGTTTTTTCGGGACGCCTGGGTGGCTCAATTGGTTGAGCAGCTGCCTTCAGCTCAGGTCATGATCCCAGCGTCCTGGGATCGAGTCCCACATCGGGCTCCCCTTGCTCAGCAGGGAGCCTGCTTCTCCCTCTGCCTCCATCTGCCAGTGCTCACTCTCTCTCTCTCTCTCTGACAAATAAATAAATAAAATCTTAAAAAAAAAAAGAAAAGGTTTTTTCAAACTTAATCAGAAAAACACTTAGTGTGACAGAGCTGCGTCTCTGGGCATGGATTGGGTTCCTGTTTGCTGCCAGATCCCTTCCCTGCCTCTCCCCAGCTCCTTTCCTCCTTTCCTTCTCTGCTATTTCAGGAAACAACATTTCTCAGGTTCCTTACCCTCTGGCTGGGATGTAGCTTCCATTTGACCAACAGAAGCTCCTGGAAGATTGGAGTGGGGAGAAAGGGAGCAGCCATGGTGCTTTCCTCCTTCTCTCTCTGCCTCGGGCCGTGTCTTTGGTTATAGCTTTTCTCCTCTGTGAGACGGGCTCCTGCCAGGTGATGCCAAATCCTGGGCTCCGTGAACACTTTCTGCCCTCTCAGCTTGAGTAGCTTTCAGCTGTTGCTACTCTGTTTGGCTTCTCTACTCTTTCATCACTTACATATTGAATTCCTTCTAGTAGAGTCCCTCCAAAATACTCAAATTGGTTTCTGCTTTTCATACTAGACTCTGGCAATGCAAGTGGTTGTAATTTAGGATCGCGCTGGGAAATGCACCCCGGCTCCAGAGAACATGGGTGAGGGAGGCAAAGTAAGGACGTTTCAAAGAACCACTGCCCCATCAAACATGTCGTCACAATGAAGTGGGCAAAATGCAGGGCGGCATGGAGCGGGGTTTGTTTGTGCAAAGAAATTTAGAGAGAATTTTAAGCATGTGTCAAAAGAAAAACGAAAGTTGGCTATTTTACTAATCCTGGTTTGATCATGGGGAGAAGCCATTTCTTTCCTTAGGAGTGAGCTAGGGAGCATCAAACAATACCTGTTCTCTTAAGGAGAAGCATTCTGGGAATATCCACATTTAAGAAAACCCGAACAAAGCCTCAATGTAGGAGAAAATCCCCCAGGGCTGTGCTAAGCGCGATTGGGTAACAGAGTGTATTTAATTTTTTAAAAACTACCCTGGGATAATTACTAGCTGCTTTTTAAATTTTAAAATTCTCAACTCTGTATTTATTAAGCCAGCAGGACCATAATTTGTAAAATCAAAGAATTACCAGTTGCTATAGTTTTGTCACTACTGGGAAATCCTTATGATAGAGGCAAGAATAGAACCGTTACCAACTGTGCACTATAAAGAAAGAAGGCAAACAAGGTGCACTCAGTATGTACTGAGTACCTAGGAGAGAAAATCTTTCTTGAATGAATGCGTGCACGCCCTGAAATCCTAAGTGAACCGGAACAAGCAATTCATTCTGTTCGGACTTAATAGTATTTTTAAAGCAACGTTCTGAAGAATTAAGAGTCATTGTGGAGGCAAGAGCAGGACGGGTTTTCAGGAAGACCACAAGGTGGGTAGAGACATTCTACCTCTACAAGGTAGAATGGAGAGAGTGAGCAGAGACCAGGTGGGGCAGGAGTAGGGGGTGTGGTGGGGCAAAGCTAGCTTTATAGGTCAGAGTAAGCAGTTTTGACTCCCTTTTGTGAATGGAAGGGCATGGAAGGCTTTTGAGCTGAGGAATGATGTGATCCGATCTGGGATTTGCAAGTTCCTTGCATGTACAAATTCCATACATATTTGTGAAATTAAATTTCTGAAAGATGATAACGAAACAGCGGCTAAAAATTCTCGTGGAGATAATTCCTCTTCAGGTTAGGAGCATTTTCTTGCCAGGTGTGGTTAACACCTACTGTTGGTTTCCTAGCAACCATACATCCTTTCAGTGGAGAAGACAGAAGGGTCAATTGAACATCTCCATTTAGAATCACTCAAAGGACAGTGTATCTCCAAGGAGACATTTGCCTCATTTGTTCCCTCACCTTCTACAGGACTCAAGTTGGTCAGAAGGGATGGCTGAGGTGTGGGGTGGGTGGGGTTGTGCCTCTGCAGGAGGGTTGGGGAGTACAGGATGAGGGAAGAAGTCAGCCCTCTCCCACCACGCATGCTTGCATCAGAGTAAGGTTTTCACAGAAAGCTTAAGAACAGAGGAATTTGCAGAGAGAAGCTCAGATGATATGGGAGGTATGAAGCTATCAGATGGACTCCAAGGGGGAGATTTGGGTGAGAAGGACAAAGTTAGAAGGAGTGAAGGATAGAGATATTACCAAGACTGAGCATCTTTTTAGTAATCCTTAGAACAGTGCTGAAGGGAGTTGTTGTGATCACGTCCAATTGATAGATGAGCAAACAGAGACCCACAGAAGTTAAGTGGCTTGACCAAACTACCCCAACTGGGGCCTCATGATTCCAAGGACAAGGGGCAAGAGCAAAGAACTCATCCACCCACCATGGTCACCTGTGGTGACCTTGCACTAAGTCTACGTTCTGCTGATATTCCTTGCCTTCTCTTTGGCATCTGCCCCTTTCCCACTTCCTCTCAAAAACTTTGCATGGTTCCTGCCCCCCCCTTACTCCCCTCCACCTCCTACCCCTCTAGCTCCTCCTCGAAGGCATCCTTGACAGGCATCTCTTCCTGGCCATGCCTTCCTTCCTCTAAGAGGTGGTATACTGAGCTCCATGCCCAGCATCTTCTCTTCTCACAGTATCAGTCCTCTGTGGTCATTTGTCTACTGCCCCGCCTTCAACCTCCCCTCACACTGAACTGATGACCTGTCAATGTAAGTTTCTTCAAACTATTCAGCTGCCTCCAGTCCTGGGCTTCTCAGTATGCAGGTGGATATTCCACAATCATTTCAAATACCAAAGCAGAACCTGTCGTTCCTACCCTGACGTCCCCATCTGACTCAACATTCTGTTATGAGTTCCTCATCAGGGGACAATTTGCTTCAGAAAAAGGACCACTGTATCTCTAGGGTTCCTTTCAGATCTCAACAATCCAAGTCTCTAATCACAAAACCCTATATCACAATCTGAACTTAATGGCAACATACCTTCTCCAAAAGGGAAAATAAATCTGTCTGTAATGTTCTTGACTCTGTCAAGAGAGAAGAGGAGGGGATGAGGAAGAGGAGGGAGGGAAAGGAGACCCTCATAGAACTGGGTCAACACCTGTCTGGAATGAAGGTGGTTGCCTAGCAACAGTGCCCTCTCCTCACCTCCCCCTAGATATCAATTTGTGATATTCCATTCTTCCCTCTTTTCTTTCAGGGTTGCTCTCAATATTTATTTCAAGCAGATTTTACCTGTATAAAATTGGAAGGGAGGGGATGCATATATCATATTCTTAATGCTTACATAGCTGAATATGGAATTTGCTGATCATAGAGAAATGCACAATTCCTCAAATGACAATGCCTTCTTTTGACCATTATTTATTGAACAAATATTTATTGAATGTGTCTGCGATGTGCCTAACATTCTGCATAGTACTGAGTTGAAAAATGTGCCATGGGAAGGTTTGAAAACTGAAATGAGTCCCTTGTGTCCAAGAAGCACTAAGAATTGGTGGACAGCTCATACATTAAAATTCTAAGGTTAAGAACAATTGTGGGTTGCTGGATATAATAACAATATATCAAAAATCCAATTGCATTACTATGTGCCAGCAATAAACATCTGAAAAATATTGTTTATGACAGCAACAAAACCACAAATTACCTAGGAATTAAACTAACAAATGATGTGCTAGACCTGGTGTGGAGAAAAAGAAAAAAGACTTGGTGTGGAGAAAACTATAAAACTCCATGAAGAAAATATTTTAAGAAATCTAAACAAATGGAAGGCATACGCTGTATTTGTGGTTGGGAAGACATAAAATTCTAAGGAAAGCAATTCTCTCTAAAGTAATTTGTTGAATCCAATAGAATTTAGATGAAAAATCCCAGTTGATATTTTGTGGATCTTCATAAGCTGATTCTTAATACAGGTAAGTAAAGGGTCAAAAACAGCCATAGTAATTTTAAATACAAAGAACATGTCAAGAGATGTTAGGATTTTTTTTTAAAGATTTTATTTATTTATTTGACAGAGAGAGAGATCACAAGTAGGTAGAGAGGCAGGCAGAGAGAGAGGAAAGGAAGCAGGCTCCCTGCTGAGCAGAGAGCCAGATGTGGGACTCGATCCCAGGACGCTGGGATCATGACCTGAGCCGAAGGCGGAGGCTTTAACCCGCTGAGCCACCCAGGTGCCCCGATGTTAGGATTTTTTATAATGCTCCCGAAATTATGGAAGTGTGCCACTGGTGCAGAAATGGAAAAAACAGACCAGTAAAACAGGATAGGGACCCCAAAACAGACTTTCGCATGAAGGAGTCTTCATATACAGCAGAGATAGAATTACCAATTAATGGGGCAAGGTGAAGGGTTTAGTAAATGGGACTGGGAAAACTGGCTCTCCATAGGGAAACAAAATTAATTATATCACCATCTCACATCATAAGTAAAAATCTATTGCAGAGAGCTTAAATAATAAGGGTAACACTTTAATAGCCTAAAGGAATATAGGTGAAAATATCTTTATAAGGTTGGGAGAGGGAATGACTTCTTAAGACTCAAAAACACAAAGTAAAGGAAAAGATTAACATGCTTGTTAAAGGAAATTTTCAAAAAGGTAAAATCATAGTTATAAAATCAATACATATTTAATTCATTATTAATGAGGGAAGCAGGCAGATGTTACAATTGTTAGAATGAGGAAGCAGAGAAACACAGATTTATAAGGAATAAATGCATGTTGAAATAAATTTCCACAGGCAGGCTGGAGGAGAGGGATTAAGGGGGTGTGGCAAAAGGAGTCAATCCAGGGGCCACCAGACAGAATTTATTTTCCTGTCCAGAGACAAGACATTTCCTGTCCAGAGATATTGCTATCAGTATTTGCAACTTAAAAGTTGTAGAATAGCTCAAAACAGTGAGCTATTTAGTGAGCGACTAAAATCCAACAACCTGGAAAAATGTGCTCTAAACAATGCATGATTTTATATTGAGAACACTGACAATCTTTCATGCTTATTCCGGATTTCTTACATATCTGACTACATTAAAAAACAATAACAACAAACCTTTGGGGTGCCTGGGTGGCTCAGTCAGTTAAGCATCTGCTTTTGGCTCAGGTCATGATTTCAGGGTCCTGAGACTGAGCCTCACATCATGGAGTTTTCCTCTCCCTCTCCTTCTGCCCCTACCCCTCAACTGGTGCACATGCATGCTCTCGCTCTCTCTCTCTTTCTAATAAATAAATAAATAAATAAATAAATAAATAAAGTCTTTAAATTTAAGCAAAACAAAAAACCCTTTGGCCTATCAAGAGTCATTATAAATTAAGTGAAATAATAAACCAGACTAGGAGAAGCTGTTTGTGATGCCTATAATTAACAAACGATTATCCAAGATATGTAAAGAATTTCTACAAATCAATAAAGAAACATAAAAGCACCAGGAGAAAAATGGGCAAATGATATGAATAGGCAATTCAGGAAAGAGAAATGCAAAGAGAAACAGAATGACAAATACAAGCAAAGATGCTCAAGCCCCCAGCCATCAGAGAAGTGCAGATTAAAACCACAGTGAGATAACACTTCACATTTGCTAGATGGGAAAGAAATAAAGCAGGCTGACAATTACAAACGTTGGGGACCACATGGAGCTATGGAAACAAACTACCATGAGTGTGTAAATTGGTATAACTAGGGTGCCTGTTTGGCTCAGTTGGAGGAGCATGTGGCTCTCGATCTTGAGGTCATGAATTGGAGCCCCATATTGGGCATAAAGATTGCTTAAATGAAGAAAGAAATACACTTTTAAATAAATAAATAAATACAACCATCAAAGAAATTGAGTTATCACTTGTAAAATTAAAGATGTGCAGGGGCACCTGGGTGGCTCAGGTAGTTGAGCATCTGACTCTTGATCTCAACTCAGGTCTTGATCTCAGGGTTGTGAGTTCAAGACCTGCACTGGTCTCCTCACTTGGCATGGAGACTACTTAAAAAAAAAATGAAGCTGTGTGTGCTCTCAAACCAAGTAACTTATTTCCAGGGATTTTTTTTTTCCCCTACACATGCACAAGGAAATAGAAGCTAGACTATTCTGACAGCATGGCTTATAATAGCAAAGTACAGGAAATGACTGAGATGGCCATCAACAGGAGAATTTTAAAAATCATGCTATATTTATACAAAGGAGTGCTATATAGCTATTAAGAGGAAGGAATCAGAGTCACATTTGTCAACGTGGATAAATCCCCAAACATGATGTTGGGTGAAAAAACAAGTTGCAGAGCAATGCATATGTATACTATCCTCCATATCAAATCTTAAAACACGAATAGAAATGCTAAAAAATGTTTGTCAGATGGCGGGAACCTCTGGGGTAGAATGAGGGTGGGACCTGGGAGGGCTACAGAGGGCTTCAGTTGAGGCTGTGCTGCTTTATTTCTTAGGCTAAGGGACTGGATATACAGTGTTGGCTATCTATGTCTTAAGTAGGTGATAGTTTTTTTTCTCTACGTACTTGGATTATACTTGGTATAAGTAGATTTCAGCCCCTTAGCCAAGTCAAAGTTCCTTTTCCCCTTTTCTAAAAGTTCACTTCTCTCAGAAATGGACTCCCTGCTCCCCCCAGGCCAAGTTTTGTGTCCTTGGGAAACCCAAGAAGTGGGCTGTAGTTAGATTCTTTCCTTTTAAGGGACTCTGGCCCTGGCAAGAGCTGTTATACTCGTTGTCAGGAGTGTCTGTCCTCTAGGAGATAGACTGGATTGCCTACCAGCAGCCAGGTGCGGGAAGTCTGGAAAGAAACAAAAAAGTACTCTTCCCTGAAGGAAAACCCTTTCCCCTGGCGCTACTGAGCTTGAAACAAAGCAAGATGGAATGGGGATCCAGGCCAGGGAGGGATTTCAGGATGGGAGCTCCTGTCCAATACTGTGAAAGCCAGCTCTATTCTTTCCCTGGCCAATGTTAGCCCTGCAAGGCACGTGAAAAAAGGCAGGTCAGGAAGGTAATATCTCACAGCAAAAATATGCAAGTCAAGGACCAACAAACATATCAAGAAGATAGACAAATCAGGCATTTATATACGTAGCTGGAATAGACACTTATCTTGCCCAGAATCCTCACCCACTTCTCATTTTGAAGGATTTTCTACCTTCTCCTATAAAAACTCAAAACACCTCACTGTCATTTCCCAGGGTCTTGGTCCTCAAGGCAAGTCATGTGATCTAGGTTCTGCCAGTAGACACACCTTTGCCTCCCTCCATTTAGGAGCTAGTGACATGGAAAAACAAAGACCACGGAATTTCTCCAGCAGGCTGGGGTCTCTAGCAAGCCGGCAGTTCCTGGGGCAGCATTTTAGCTCCATTGGTCACATTCCAGTGGCTGGGAGCTGCTCAGGGTGTTGGAGAGCAGCATAGGTAACTTTGCAGAGATACTGTGATATTTGCAACTTCGCCATGTGACTTTTTCTGTGGCTTGCGGTGCAGCTGGGTAGCACTGAGCCCAGTGTTCCAGGTCTTGCAATGGGCCAAAGTCAATTTCCAGTCGCTGGTAGCTGAGAATCCTGATGCCTATGCCCAGCAACACAGCCTTGAAATTGATGAAGGAAAAAAGGATCAGAATTACATGAGCAAACTGACAATTGCTATGGTCCAAATGGGAGATTTAAAAGTCATTCTTTCAGAAACTTGGACCAGGGAGACAAAACATCAACAAAGATTCAGTAGGTCTGAACAAGAAGATTTTATTTATTTATTTATTTACTTACTTACTTACTTACTTACTTACTTATTTATCTGAGAGGGAGAGAAAGTGAGTGAGAGTGATCAAGAGAGAAGGAGTGGGAGTAAAGGGGAGGGAGAAGCAGAATCCCTGCTGAGCAGGAAGCCCAGACGTGGGCTAGGGCTCAATTCCAGAACTCTGGGAACATGACCCAAGCCAAAGGCAAACATTTAAGCAACTGAGTCACTCAGGCACCCCTGAACAAGGTGATTTTAAAGGGTGGTATAGGGGTGCCTGGCTGGCTCAGTCGGTGGAACATGTGACTTTTGATCTTGGAATTATGAGTTCAAGCCCCATGTTGAGGGTAGGGATTACTTTAAAAAAAAAATCTTAATGGGACGCCTGGGTGGCTCAGTTGGTTGGACGACTGCCTTCGGCTCAGGTCATGATCCCGGAGACCCGGGATCGAGTCCCGCATCAGGCTCCCAGCTCCACGGGGAGTCTGCTTCTCCCTCTGACCTTCTCCTCGCTCATGCTCTCTCACTGCCTCTCTCTCAAATAAATAAATAAAAATCTTTAAAAAAAAAAAAATCTTAAAAATAAAATAAGATGTGATCTAATAGACATGGGTATAAATAGACCCTGATATCTAATAAACATAGAATTAAACCAGGCAACATACATGTAATGAGCAAATGCTAGGTGCCAGGCACTATTCCAGACATCTGGAACAGTGAGCTAAACAAAACCTCTACTCCAGCACGGTCCTTCCTGCCCTTCAGCCCCCTGCTCCCAGGAGGCCACAGTGAGTTCCTCCTCTATCATGCAGTCTCATTCCGATTGTTCCGCAGCTTGGCCTTATCAATGCATCTCCTGAGCAAAAACAAGCTTCTTCCTGTAAGGAATTCTAATATCACCACTAAGAGGTCAAAATTGTCTTTATCTTGTTTCATAGAAAATTGATTCTATAATACTTTTATCTACTGGGCATGATGAAAATATTCTGGAATGAGATAGTGGTGATGGTCACACAACCTTGTGCATATACTAAAACCTATTGAACTGTGCAATTTTAGAGGGTAAACTTTATGATATGTGAATTACATCTCAATTTAAAAAGAAAGACTCAGCAATTGGCCCAGCACCTATCAGGCAATAAGGGCTCGATAAACGATAGGTGCTATCTATCATCTGACCATCTATCATCTCTTTCTATCATTTATCCTTAAAAACAAGAAAGACCCTTGGGAGATTGTACCATTTTCTAGAATCTTCTCTCATTCACCACTATCATGAAAGTCTGTGGGGACTCTAGAGCTGACAACATTCTGTAGCTCTCCTATTCACCATTCTGATTTTGTTTTGGATGGTATGTATTGGGAAGCAGAGGAGCCTGCTTCTTTTCCATGAAGACTCGCAGGGGTTGATGGCCACCTCCCAGACTATCTGGGCTGTTTTAATAGGAGACAGGACAGTTTCAGTTTACGTGGTCAACCTCTCCTAATACACAATGCCAAAGTTAGGGTTAAAATTCAGAACTCCTCCTGTAGTTAAAAGTGTTATTTGTGATTCTGATACAGAGGTAAATTTAAAAGATCTGGTATTAGACATTTCATTAGGTGCCCTTACAGCTTTCCCCCTCCCTGTATGCTTATATACAGTGTTAATCTTCCAAAGATTAATGAAAAGAAAGCTTTAAAGAAGTTACCAAGGGGCACCTGGCTGGCTCAGTCAGTTAAGGGTCCAGCTCTTGGTTTTGGCTCAGGTCATGATCTCGGGGCCATAAGATCAAGCCCCGATTTGGGCTCCATGCTCAATGTGGGATCTGCTGGAGATTCTTTCTTCCTCTCCTTTCCCTCTGCTCCTCTCCCTGTTTGCGTGCTCTCTCTCGAAAATAAGTAAAATCGTTTTTATTTTTTTAAATATTTTATTTATTTATTTGACAGACAGCGAGAGAGGGAACACAAACAGGGGGAGTGGAGAGGGGGAAGCAGGCTTCCCGCTGAGCAGGGAGCCCAATGCGGGGCTTGATCCCAGGACACTGGGATCATGACCTGAGCCAAAGGCAAATGCTAAACCACTGAGCCACCCAGGCACCCAGGCACCCCTAAAATCACTTTTAAAAAGTTACCAAAACAAACACTATAAAAAAAATGAAACCAGACTGATATATGAGAGACACAGTGCACTTAAAATATGCATTTAATTTTTTTTTAAGGATTTTATTTATTTATTTGACAGACAGAGACCACAAGTAGGCAGAGAGGCAGGCAGAGAGAGAGAGGAGGAAGCAGGGTCCCCGCTGAGCAGAGAGCCAGACACGGGGCGGGCTCGATCCCAGGACCCTGAGATCATGACCTGAGCCGAAGGCAGAGGTTTAACCCACTGAGCCACCCAGGCGCCCCTGCATTTAATTTTTATCTGAATGGTAATCTGAAATACAAAAAAGTTAATGGATGATGCATATTTTTTAAATTGTAAGACTTATAAAGTTACTTTCTCTTTGCAAAATAACCAAGAGGGGACAAAAGCTAAATTATAAGCCCATGTAATTTACATCTCTCCAGGTTTGCCACTTGATGAGTAGCAATAAAATAACTTGATAATAGGGAGAGAACTCAAGAACACAAGAGGATATTTGATATGACACTACTTATAGAAAACAAACCACCATTATAAATTTAGAAATATTTTATAATATAGCCAACTGGTAAACCCACTGCACAAGTCACCTTTGGCTATAGACTTCAAGGTCATAAAAAAAGTGAGGCTTTCTGTTTACCCTGAAGTTTGATACACAAGATATTATAAAGAAGACAAATTCAGGGGGTTCTTTTTTTTTTTAATAAAATATTGCCCAATCTACCTTCTTAAAGAAAAACAGAGAAATTATTTATTTCATTTGGCAACAATACAGCCTCTCTCTTCCAAAGAACTCGAAGTATTTGTACAAATATTCACTGATAGCCTTGTAGAGATGGTGGAAAAGGAGGGAGGGTGAAGAAGGGGGGAGGGTGGAGAAGGGGGAAGGGTGGGCAAGGGGGAGAGGAGAGAGGTGGGGGGAGGGTGCAGAAGGAGGAAGGTGGAGAAAGGAGAAGTGGGGAGGGTGGAGAAGAGAGGAGAGTGGAGAAGGGAGAGGGTGGAGAAGAGGGAGGGTAGAGAAGAGGGAGGGTGGGGAAGGGGAGAGGGTGGAGAAGGGGGG
>PISX010001704.1:16430-185323 GCA_004024625.1 Mellivora capensis | reverse complement strand
GCGCACTCAGTGCCGCCCCGATGCTCTCAGCCACGCCCCCGCGCCCTGCGGTCCCGCCCCCACGCCAGCTCCCCAGCACGCTCCCCGAAACCCCCCAGCCTCGTCCATCGCCGCCCCTCCCGGCGCACCGCAGAAGGCCTCCTGGAACTTCTTGGACAGCTTCTCGATGACGCTGTAGCTCTCCACGTAGTCGACGTGCTCTTCCTGCGGCTCACTGGCGATCTGCCGCAGCGTGGCCTTGTCCACGCGGCCCACGCCGATGGCGAACAGCTCGATGCCGCTGGCCCGGGCCCGTGCAGACACGTCCCGCACGCTGTCCTGGGGCCTCCCGTCCGTCACCACGATGGCCACCTAAGACACGCAGGGCGCGTGTGAGGACCAGGCCTCCCTCCCGCGCCGGGCCGCGCCGCTCAGCCCTCCACTGAGCCCGCGGGGCCACTGGCAGAAGAGGACCCTGAGGCCCGAGGGGCAGCGCGGCTTGCCCAGGTCCCACAGCTCATCCACACCAGATGGATCTGATTCCCCGCCAGGGTTTCGCCCCAGGGAGGGGAACCTGACTAGCAAAAGAGGAGACAGGTTTCCTCTCACTGAAAGACATGGCTGAGATGTTCTCCCATCTGACTAGGGCCTGTGGGTGTCTCCCTCCTCGGGCAGGCCGCAGCTCTGATAATCTGAGGGCAGGACCATGTCTCCCTCCTCAGACTGAGGCCTCTGAAGACAGGGCCCGGCAAGCGGGCCCGACACCGTGCAGTTCTGCCCTTTGGTCAGCAGAGGGCAGGCGAGGCTAATAAACGGTGGCTCTGCCTCCAGCCTGGCGGTCCTTCCCCTCCAGGCCCTGGGAGGGGGGTTATTCCCACATAGATGGCTCCCTCTTCTCCCTCCGTTCCCCAAGATGCTACATTTCCTTTCCGTAGGAGAGAACACCATCTGCTCCCCTCCCACAAGGCTCCCCTGTTTGTGCCCTGGGAAGGGGCACAGAGGGGACCCTGGTGCTTGGCCTAACCTCACCACGCCCACCTGAGCCTGCCCGGAAGCCAGGGTCCTCTCAGTGCTTCTCTACTTCTGACCTGGGTCTGCTTCTGATTCCTGGGTCCCACCCTCGGCCCGGGGCCCCAAACCGCTGTCTTGGTGAGCTGTAGTATGGTGTTTGGAAATGCCGCTCACCTTCCTGAGTCATCTAGGAGAGATTGTTTCCTTATCACTGTCGGGGACCCCTGGGGAGTGATCTTGCACCCCGCTTCCCCACCAGAAGCCGAGGCTCGCCTAGCTGTGACTGTCCACTGCCACAGGCTGCCCCACTCCCCGAGACCCACTGTCTCCCAGAGCCCCAACTATCCCCCTTCAATCCAGCCTTGTGACCTTGAACCCACCTTGTAGGGGCCTCCGACAGGTGGATTCCAGGCTGGACAGCCCAGGTCTGGGGCCACTGTGTGTCTTCATGCGCCTACCCCAGGCCCCTAACTGGAGGTGTGACACCTATAGACGCCGCCACCATCCCCTTCCCCACCTCTCTCCATTAGGATCACCCCAGGTCACCACAGCCTGTCAATGGCCATGACCATCAACCTCACAGCAGAACTTGTAAAGGGCCCCCACAGAGGACGACCAACAGGCTTAGCCTCACAGGCCATTTCTTTGAGGGCTGTAATGGCTGGGATTATGGCCTAGCCTCTGTAGACGTTCCTACTGCTTATTAACTGGGCAAGACACTTAGGCCTCTGTGCCTCAGTTTCCTCATCTGTAAAATGAGGCCACCACCTTCAAGCAGGATTGCGTTCCTTCGGCACTCAGATGTCAGGCCTGGCCTGCGTGGGGGTCGGAAAGTACGTCCCCGGGGCTGAGGGCCTGGGCAGGTAAAGGCTGACTCCTTGGGGCTGTTGAGGACTAGGAAGGAGAGGTGTGGGCATCGGTGGGCAGACCACTGTGGGACGGAACCCCTGACCGGTCTCACAGGCCTTGGGCTGTCCTGGGAAATCTCGCTGTGGGGACTAGGTCTGTGAAGTCCTTGCCACCTGGCCTGGAGCCCGTACTAACGTCAGCTTGGGGCACATCACCTCATTTTTCCAAACTCTTGCCCTCGGAGGCTTATTAAATAAAACTGAGCTAGCCCTTCTGTGGGGCTTGGTGGGTCCATGTGCGGTTCAAAGCACACTGTGCAATGGACTTCACAGCGGCCTCCTGACAGTCCCTCAAAAACGAGTTGCATCATTGTGGTTTAGACATGAAGGGATTGACAAGGAGCCACACGCGCTGCTCAGGGTGACAGCAGCTAGTCCAGGGCGGGGGCGGTGCTGGGGGGGGGGGGGGTTGTGCATCTGGACTGCCTCAATCAGCCCCAGGGAGCCAAGGTCTACCCATCTGAAAAAAATCAAGCGCTCTCCAGATTGAGGTCCTGCAGTCAGAGGGTGGATAAAGATGGCTTCATCGCTGGGCCTAAGACACAACTGGAAGCCGGTCTGGGGACTCCTGCAGCCGGCGGGGAGGGGCGAGACGCGTACCTTGCTTATGTCCGGGGACCTAGCCCGACCCCCCTTGGCATCGCTGAAGGCTTTGTTGATGGCGAACTGGATGGCCAGGCCGGTCATGGTCCCCGTGGACAGCGGCTGGATGCGGCGCACGGCCCGGAGCAGCGCAGCCTTGGAGCCGTGGGCCTGCAGCGGGAATTCCTGCTTCACAGCGCTCGCATAGTTGACCACGCCCACCTGGGTGGCATTGGGCCCCACATCCAGAGACTCGATGACCTGGGACAGGAACACCTTCACCTTCTCGAACTCCACGGGCCGCACACTGCGTGAGCTGTCCACCACAAACACCAGGTCCGTGGGCCGGGTCCGGCAGAGATGCCCTGCAAGGGGGGACGGGAGGGAGAAGGCCAAGAGCAGGGGGCGAAGGTCAGGGGCTGGAGGCCCCGGGGCCATGTAACCTGAAGCTGGGCCAGGCCAGCTCGGACCTCCTGTCAGCATGCGGACGCCCATGGCTGGCCCAGCTTCTCAGCCCCTTGGGGAAGACAGAGGCTCAAACCTCAGCCCCGGGCAACTCACTCTACCTCTCTGAGCTCAGTTTCCTCGTCTGTACAATGAGCTGACAGTCCCCTCTTTACAGAACCCTCAGGGCTGAGCAGGAGTGCATGCAAGGTGCCAGGACATGGCTAGGCACGAAGCTGGTATCCAGGGGGCGGCAAAGGAGACGACAGACTTTAAGACACACTTCTCGGGCTGTGGCCCAGAGTGGTTGCCACGGCCCCGGCAGAATTTCTCCTGCGGGGGCGGGAGGGGGGCGCGGAGGACAGAGCCCCAGGGCCCAGCGCAGGGCCCATCGGCTTGGTCTCTTTCATCTCACCATCAAAGCCAGTCACCCAAGGGGACCCAGTTTCCTTTAGCCCTGAGGAGCCTTCTGGCTGGTGTCCATGGGCAGGGAAAGGGGCAGAGATTCTTCGTGGCCGCTGTGGCAGCCTGACCCGGTGGGTTCCTAAGACACATCCCCACGGAGGCATGTCTTTCCAGACACCCCAGCAAGCAGCCCCATGGGCTGGGACGTGCATGAAGCTGGAATGAAGCAGAGTGGGGTTCGAATCCTGGCTCAGCCCCCCTGTGGCCCCGGGCAGCTCACTGCACCTTTAGGAGCCTCAGTTTCTCATCTGTCCAGTGGGGAGAATAAGGCTCACTGCTTGTTACTCTCGCTGGCCTGACCCTGCAGCCAGGAGAGGCTCAGTACAAAGGCCCTCCCCTCTGTGCCCCAGAACTGAGCAGAGCTGCTCCCAAGAGAGGATGCAAGAAGGCTCAGAAAAGGAAAGGGGTCCTAGGCTGTCCCAGCCCCTCAGCCATAACGCCCTAGGTATCAGAGCTCCTCAAGGGACCTTAGAAATGACCTTGCAGCCGCACCCTGGTCCCTGCTAGTTAAGGCTACACATGGGTAAACTAAGGCCAAGAGAGGCTGAGGGAATTAGCCACACCATGGAGCAGTGCATCAGGAACCAGGAGAATGCCCTTCTCCAGCCTCAGTTTCCCCATCTGTACAGGAGGAGCTGGGCATTCTGGGACTCGGTGCCCAAGGCAGAAGCTCTGGGAGTGGTACAGCAGGTAGGAGCCCACACCTGACGAGGCTGGAGGGGCTGAGGGAAGGGGGATGGAGTCCTGGTCACCCCAGATGGAGCATGCATGCAGCCCTGGGCTTGGTGCAGCTCCAGCTTCTGTCCTCAGCAACCCACAAGACTGGCCCTGGTGGCATGCGTGGTCCCCGAGGGGGGCCTGGGAGCTGAGGAGCCCCGGGGAAGGCTGTGAGGCTGCAGAGAAAGGCCCACTCCTGTCTCTCAATAGCACAGACCAAGGATCACCCCTGCTCTGGCCCTTATGAATGTCACCATTGCTGTCGGCTCCCCGGCCAGCCTGCTGTCCCCCTACCCCCTTGCCCCCTGACCCCTCAACACCCCAGCCCATCCCGTACCCCATTTAACCTCTGCTCCTCTTGGCCAGGCTGCTGGTCAGAGGCCGCTCACCCTGTGTCCCCCATCTCACGTGGACCCCCTCACCTCTGGCCTGGGGGGCGAGGCCCAGTGTGCACGGGGCCTGGAACAGCAACAGCAGCAGGCCACACTGCACGAGGCCAGTGCCAGAGAGGAGCCTCATGGTTCTGGCAGGGCAGGCAGCAGCCGGCACAGTGCTGGGGGCCAGTGGGGTCCCGGTCTTATCAACCTCGTGGCCCAGCCTCCCAGCCAGGCGGCCCCCACTGACATGGGGGTGGCTGCCCGGGGCCCCTAGCCCCCTTAGGGGGCGTGGCCCAGGCTGAATGGAGGTGTGTGTGCCCAGAGAGGGAGGGAGCTGCCTCGCCTGGGCTCAAGAGGCCCCTCTGACCACAAGGGCTCCTTTGCCTGCAGAAGCGGACCTTCCACTGGAACTCAGGAAATCTCAGGTGGGTGGAGGGTAGCTCCGCCAGGGATTGGAGCCTGCCCTGACCCAGAGCTGCCGCTCCAAGCCCAGGGAAAGCCCAGCCCAATGGCCTCGAGCCCTGCACCCTCGCCCCCTCCCTCGGCCCCCCCTCCCCCACTCCCACAGTTTCCTTATCTGGCACTCGCCCTGTTCCCCTGGCCTGTCCCCTGCCTCCCCGCCTTCTCCCCACCAGGCAGCCACACCTGGGGTCCCCAAGAGGCCCTCCAGGGCTTTGTACCAGCAGGGTCACCTGCCCCAAACGCCCCTCCCTCCCTTTCACGCTCTGACATGTGTGCGCAGGGCAGTAGAGGCAATGGGTAGGAGCACAGACCTGAAGCCAATTACCCAGGTTTGCTACTCGCTGCCTGTGTGACCATGGGCCAGTTGCTTCACCTCTCTGATCTCACCTCCTAGGGTGAGTGAGAGGAGCAGAGGTATAGGAACAGTCTCATTTAATTCCCTTGACGACCCCGTCATGCAGCTACTATTACTACCCCCATCTTCCAGAAGAAGAACTGACAGAGAGATGAAGTAACTCGTCTGAAGTCACACTGCCAAGAAGTCCTTGTCAGGGGCGCCTGGGCGGCTCAGCCCGTTAAGTGTCCAACTCTTGGTTTCGGCTCAGGTCATGATCTCAGGGTTGTGGGATGGAGCCTGGAGATAGGCTCTGTACTCAGTGGGGAGTCGGCTTGAGATTTCTCTCTGTCCCTCTCCCCCGCATGCCCTGCCTACATGTGCATGATCTCTCACTCTCTAAAATAAGTGAATAAATCTTTTTTTTTTTAAGTATCATTGACAGAACAGGCCCCCAGGCCAGTGCTCTCAGCCACCCTGCTTGCTTGGGTGTAGCTTGGTGGAGGTGCCTTCTCCAGGCCCACCTCTCCCTCATTCCCCCAGGATTAGGACCCCCTTCCCGTGCTTCTGTCATTGTGTGTCTCACCATGAGCTGTTAAGAGTCTGACTGATTCATACCTGCATCTGGGCCCAGTCCAGGGTCTGCACTTGAAGGCAAAAATAAAGGCTTGTAAGTAAAGGAACGTCACCAGGAATGGACCTGCTGCTGCATGGGGGTTCAGTAATTGATGAGATCACATGAAAAGAGCATGGGCTTGGCCAACTGAGAGGCCCAGGTTCAGATCTCTGTCTGTGGCTGAACAGCAGTGTGACCTGTCACAGCTAACTTAACCTCTCTGAGCCTCAGCTTGTTATCATGCGGTGGGAATGGTAGTTCTTGGCATTCCTGCCTCACTGGGACCATGTGAGGAGGCAATGTGAAGACAGGGGAGATGGGGGTGAAAGGATTGTCATCTTTCTGGGGGACAGGACTGTTAACATTTAAAACCTGTGTGCCTTACCCTGTATGAGTTATGCCTCAAAAAGAAATGTACAGACTTTTTTTGAAAAGATTTTTATTCATTTATTTGTCAGAAAGAGAGAGAGAGCATAAGCAGGGGGAGAAGTAGGCTCCCCACCAAGCAAGGAGCCCAATGTGAGACTTGATCCCAGGACCCTGGGATCATGACCTGAGCCTAAGCCAGCGGCTCAACCGACTGAGCCACCCAGGCGTCCCCAGACTTTTTTTTTTTAAGTGACCCAACCAATAGTCTCACAATCTTGAGCGATAATGGCAGCCACACTCTATTACTGTGTCTTCCTGTCCTCCAAACAAACCTCTGAGGTCAGCATCTCCAAGGGCATCAGCCCATTTGTCAGATGAGACAACTGAGACCCAGAGAAATCCACGACTTGCCTGAAGCCACTAGCCAGTTAGCCCCACCTGGAACTCAGGCCTCATCCCTTTTTGCCCCTGGTTTAGAGAAGGAAGAAGCAAACAGCATTTCCCTCTGATGTTTCCCATTTAGATTTCATTTACTTGTATCCTTCATAGCCGCCCCAGCTTCAAACACTAGCCGAGGCTGCCGGTCCCTTTCCCTCTACAACTTTTAAGTAATTCTTTTCTCCAAAGATACTGTAGGGCACAATGACTGCAGTACCTCTCGCTTCCCCACAACGGATTATAAATGTGTTAGCTGCCCTCCCTCTGGCCGTCAGCAAACTCCGAGAGGGGCATCTGGCCCCACCCAGCCTCCAATGATCCTCAGGACCCAGCTCGAGGCTGGAACAGGGTATCTGGTCATCAAGTGAAACAATGCATTAAAAGAAGCAACAGGTGACAAGTGGGTTCCATTCCCTTGGGAACCAACCAGGGTCAGGCAGAGGTCTGCAGCGGTGGCCACGGCCCAGCGGAGCTGCTCGAGGAGAACGTGATCTGCAGCCTCCCAACCCCGCATCCCCTCCCAGATGCACCGGGCCGCGGCCAGAGCCCGGAGTACATGGCTCTCTTGGCCGGGCCAGCAGCTGGGCCCATGAAACGGCTCTTTCAGCTCTGCGTCTGAATGGCCGTTGTATGGGCTCCTCAGAGGAACACAGGCGCCTTTTCTGTGTCACCCGTCCACTCATTAGCAAGGCCACAGAAATGGGCCACAGGTACATTTTCAGGAGCAGAGATAAGTTTCTTCCCAAATGGGGGGGTAGCTTTCACATTCCACAGCAGGAGCAAGGGCTTAGAGGGAGGAAGCTCAGCATATACATTGAGGAAAGAAAATAAATATTTGTGTTTTCAAAATGTGAAGCAATGTTCTTTCCCCCAGGAATGAAAATCAGGAACAGTGTGTCCGGTATGAACCAGAGGGAAAAAAAATGCTCGCAAGTCAGACGGGCAGCTGTGAAGGGCTCCCGCTGTTCCCTCTCCTTGTTTTCACACACCTCGGGTTTCCAGAAACTCAAAGCCTTTAGTGTTTCGTCCGAGAGAGCCTTGGTGCTAAAGCGAGGGGCCCTCGGGCAGGCGTGGTTCCATGGCAGGGGCGTGGGACTCCCCTCCCGCGTCCCCACGACTCCACTATTTTCCTAAAGAGCAAACCTGGTTACCGCGCACTCCTCCTCCCTCCTTTACCACCAGCCTCGCAGTTTGGCGGGATCCACACATACTTCTACTCTTATTTATTTACTCTCTTTAATTAACTCTAAACCAACCAACACACTTGGTAAAAAACATTCCCCTCCTCCTCCTGAGATGTGACAGCCGTGAAATCTCTGGGTTACTGTGCAGTTTACAAAGGTATTCCACTACGCCTTCAGATAAATTCGAAACTAATTAAATTTAACTTCTGCATCCGCACATCACCGCAAATTAGCTCGCATCCTGCCAGCGGCCTACATGCCAGACTTTGAGGAATCCTGTGAAGTGAAAAACTCCGGAATCAGACACAACCCTGGGGGTGAGTCCCTGTGGCTTCACCCGCCAGCTGCACTTGACTTCACCGTTCTGTTCTTCTGCTTCACGTCTGCCAAGTTGGGACCTCGGCGCCCCGGTCACGGGAGGGTTGAGAATGACACAGATGAATGCTGCATCCACGTTTCTTGTTTCCACCTTGCCTTCTTGTATCAGTTAGAGAACAGGCTATGCTGCAGTGACAAATAAGCCCTCGGATGGCTTATTAGCACAAAGGCGTGTTTCTCTCTCAGGACACAGCCCGGGGCTAGACACGTGCCCCCCTGCACAGCCCCTTCCCAAAGCCTCCTCCATCGGACTATCTCACCATTTCCAAGTCCTCTGTCTCCAGTCATCAGAACAAGACAATGACAGCAAGAATCTCTCTGTGCGCCCTCTGATAAGGAGTAGCCACTGCCTGGCTCTGCCTAGAAGCCCGGGGACAGGACGTGGGTATTCAGTGTCACCTTCCCAAGGGAAAAGAAAAGCTTCTGTTGACCCTATATCCCTTCTAGGTGAAAAACTCAGATGCAACCGGGCATTCAGGCCTTCTCACAATCTGTTTCTTGCCACCTTTTCTAGGCCATTCTAGACTCGCTCCCATCCCCTCTCTCCCTCCCTGGCTCTGTCCCCTCTCTTCTCTGGCACTGAGCAAAGTATTCTTTTTTCTTCACTGCATCAGATTCCGCTTCAAGTTTCATTGACCGGTGGTAGGGGCTCTCATCCCATGAGCCCATGGGGTCCTCCCAGGAGGAGCCTCTGCCTTTGGCACTAGCACATTGTCCCAGCCTGTGCTCAAAAAATGGTGACTCGTTTCACTGTGGAGGGACCTAAAACCTTGAGGCTCGGGCTCTGAAGGAAACCCAGAGTAGATCCAGCCTGGCCACCATCAGACTCACCTGGAGATGGCTGTCAAAAAGAGTCCCTCCCATGCCGGGTGCCTTCTTGGGGCCAGAGGTCCTGCCCCCACCCCAGGGGCATCTATGGAGCCATCCATGGGCTTGGCTCCCACTGTCAAGCATCCCAGCAGAAGGAAGGAGCGTTTGGAGGGGAGGCTTAGGTTTAACACGGGGAACAGGGCAGAGACAGCTGGTACCTGTCCCACGGCCCTTCAGCCCACCTGTGTGTGCACCCACAGCTGCTGTGGACAGTTCCCACGCACACCGACAGCGAGTGGGCAACCTGGGAAGTGCACGTCCCCAGGGTGCCCTCTGCCAGTGAGGGAAACGACCCGAGGACGCATACCTTCCCCATTCCCCACCGGACAATTCTGGCAGGGGCTCCTCGCAGTTTATCAGAGGGTCCCCGGCAGGAGGGAGCCCCAGCTGCCCACAGAAGGCACCCGCTTATCAATGCACTTCTTACTGGCTTGTAGTGTTTCCTTGCCTCGCTTCCCCTCTCAATGTATTTCCTGGGGCCACCACCTACATACACTACCCACACCCAAGTTCTTGTCTCAGGAGCTGCTTTGGAGAGAAGTGGAAATGAAACTAAGGTAGTTTTCCCAGGTGTGGGAGACCAAGAAGAGGATATGTGTGGGGCCCTTCTCATGGTAGGGGAGAACAGGCCTCTGACACGTGGGGCAGGGGAGGGGAGGGGAGGGAAGAGAGATGCCTATTCCGGACCCTGAGACCAGTCGGGATCTGCAAGCCCTGAGCAGAATCCTTACCTACCTGTGTTTATGGGGTTTTCTCTGTTTTCTACTTCCTTTAATTACCCACAAACTATCAGTAGAGATTGGTTAAGATGTTTCAAAAGAAAAATAGATTCCCGGGGTCCATCCCAGACCCAGAGAATCTTCATTTCTGAGCTCTTCAGGTGGTCCTGATGTAACCAAAACCACCATCTCATAACATGGACATAAACTGTCTCAGAAAGCTCTTGTCCAGCCTAGGGAAGGACACCTGTTGGACGGGAGCTTGCTATCCCCCAGTGCGTTCCATCCAGCCTAGAAAGCGAGCAGGTCTCCTGTGTACTGAGTTCAGTGACCTAAAAGATCATGGTCGAGACCCCACTGAGTTGATTTTTTTCCCCAATGAAAACATCCACCTTTCCTACCACCATCTTCCACAGCACATGGATTTTGGTTCCTCCCCACCTGTGCCAGCTCCCGGGTCGTTTTGATTTGTCTCTCCCCCTCCTAAAGATTTGAGCTCTGAATTTAATATAATCACCCAGTGGTTGGCAGAATTCAGTTCCTTGCAGTGGTCAGACTGGATCCCCTCCTCTGCCCCCATCCTCTGCTGGCTGCTAACCAGGGACCACTCTCCACAACCTGTCATGTGGTCTCCTCCCAGGCCCACTCAGGCTTCAGATCTCCCCCATGCCAGGTCCCTCATTTTCAGGAGGAGCCCAGTCCTCTTCGGGGATCACCTGATTAGATCAGGCTCACCCAAAGTCATGTCCCTTTCTTAAAGTCTACTGTGCCATGAAACATAATCTAATCACAGGAGTGACTATCCCATCGATATCATGGGCTCTACTCACACTCAAGGAGAGAGAGGGATACAAGGTCATTGGAACCCATCCTAGAATTCTGCCTAGCTCCGGTGGTATAGGCCACTGTAGAATGAGGGAGGGCAGGAAATGGGAAGAAGGGCAGGAGATTGATAAATACAGCATTCTTCAATTTGGGGAAAGTTGCTTTGGGATCAATATGGGAAGGACTAGGTGCTAACTGATGTACCAAAAGGACAGTCCAGTGGTTAGTCTCATAACTCAGTCTCCAGACCTTTGCCTCTGTGGTGCCTTCAGCGATGAAGGAGGGTAGGAAAAGTGCCCCATGGAGTCTGATGACCGGGGAACAAGATTTGGCCCTGTCCTTACCCACAAAGTGACTACAGGCACACAAGGACATTCCTAAGGATGTCCAATGCCAGAGACATTTAACCTTTCCTCCCCACCCCCCCACCCTCCCCTGAGATACCCAACATCACCTCCCTGGGAAGAGGGGCAGGAAGGTGTGCAGTAAGATTCCTGGCATGTCCTTTTTTTCTTCCGAAGTCCCACCCAAAGTGCTCGAGAATACCTTGGCTCTTCCCAAAACCCTCTATTAGGAATTCAGCTCCAGTGACTATAAAATTTCAGCAACTGGGTCAAGGTCAAGGACGACCATATTTGTGGGATTATAAGCTCAGAATGGTCGTCACAGGTGAGACTCCCAGGCTGGAGTCACTCCCTGACATGCAGTCCCATCTCTAGGTCTTTACCCAGGCTGTCTCTCTGCCTGGGTTGTCCCTCCAGCACACGGAACAGAGGAAACTGCAAGGCCAATGTCCTGCCTCACCAGCTGGGCCACTGAGGTTGACCAGATGGACTCTGTTTATTTAGGGCCGTAGCTCACTTGCGTTGGCTGCTCTCTGCCAAGCCCACTGCCTATCAGAGCGCTCTTGGTGACTAATTAGGCAGGCTTCCTGCTGGAATGCCAGGAAACTGGAATGTGAGTGCGGACTCCCAGAAAGCCCATCCAGGCAGACAGTGGATGGAGACCCACAGCGGCTGCTGCTTGTATCCACAGCAGAGTCTCCAGCACCTCCCAGAAAAATCCAAGGTGGTCCCAAGGGCTGGTCGTCCCCTTCCTTTAATCTGGAAACTGTTTTTCTCAACACTTTTTATTGCAGACTGGGGAGACAGTCTCAGGGTGCCTAAGTGAACGTGAATCTGGTGTCCCCAAAAGTCTAAAGGGACCCCACAAAGTGGAGAACTTGCCGTAAGCACAGGGCAAGGATTCTTCACCCGCAAAGTGGGCATACTCATCCCCACGCCCCGGCTGCTGAGATGTAGCTAGGTGCCCATCCTGTCCATGGCCCCTTGGGACACACCAGTGCCTCTGAGGTCCCTCATGTGTCCATCAGTTCTCGCACATGCTGCCTCAGTCACGGGCCCTACAAGCAGTTGGATCGGGTGGGAAGCCAGAGGCTAGACTGGGCAAGGAGGCAGCGGCTTCCATCCAAGGAAGCATCTAGGGTAGCCACAAGTCAAATTAGGTCCCACAACAGGTTAACACCTCAATGAAACTTGGTGACACCGCACCCACATGTCACCCCCCCACACATCCACGGATGACACTCACCTCCCAACCTCCCTCCTTCCTCTACCTCCTGACCTCCAGACCTGTAGACATAGCTGTGCCCTCAGCTCCTGCCTCACGTGTCCCCCCAGGTAGCACAAATGCAAACAAAACCCAGCTCATCCTCTTTTGTTCCCTGTCCTGTGTCCTCAGCTCAACGCTGGGCACCACCCTCTCACTTGCTCTCCAAATGTGGGCACCAGCCTTGACCCTCCCTCTTCCTCACTTCTTTGTCCCAGCCCTTTGGGTCCTGCTTTCCAAATGCCTCTTGAGTCTACCCAGCCCCATGACCACTGCCTGAGTTCACGCCCCCACCCTCGCTCCCCTGGACCACGCCCCCCACCCACCTTCTGTCTGGGCCTTCCACCTTCGACGGACCCCTGTCCACCGCAAGCTCTCAAGCAAGGCCTGTCCTCAGCGTCAAGTACGCAACGATGGGTATACATCAGTCCCTATTTGCCAGGGGCTTTCCAAGCTTCTAAAATCATGCTCTTGTCAGGTACATGGAGTAGGCTGGAGAGGACCAGGGGGACAATCTCAGACTCCGGTCAGGCCTATTGCAGAAGTCAAACTCAGCTTTGCTCTCCAACTGATCGTGACTTTGGGCAAGTTATTTGTCAGGTCTGAACCTCAAAATGGATCATCAGGCAGCGCTTGCCACATGGGGCCTGGGGGAGAGGCAGAGATGACCCTGAAGTCCGGGAGAGTCACAGAGATTCACATTCAAGCTACACCCAGAGTCCCGAGAAATGAGGGCTCTTGCTCTGGGACCCAGATTGGATTTTACTGACTCTCTTGTTCTTCGAGAGACATCCATGCACGGGCAGCCCTCACCTGCCTAGCCTGCGCGCAGCCCTCGCCTTCCCAGGGCTGGCTCCTTTCCGGACCTCCAGCTCAAACAGACCTTCTCAGTGGGTCCCAGCTCAGCCCTGTCAAAGGACCCCTGTGTAAGCCTCAAATGGGGCATTGATAGGGATGTAGTGAGGGCTGCCCAGCCGATGGCAGGCTGGCTTGGCTTGGCCAGGCCATGCAACTTCCCCAAATCCAGCTATTTCCTGTTTCTCGGGCCAGCCCCCTCCAGGCCGCCTGGCCACGAGGCACAATCCCGCTACACATCTCTGCCTGTGACTTGGCTTCCAGCTACGGGGGATGGGGTGGGGGCAGGGTGACCTTCAGATGGTCCTCAGGACACACAGCCAATGCCCCCTGGCGTCCTCTTGATGAGGATGGAAGGTTGGAGACGAGATCAGTCTTCCCCTCCCCTCCCCTCTGTCCCTAGCGCCCATTTGATGGGGGCTTCTGGGGAGCTTCGTTACGTGGCTCACCCCAAGATGAAGGGGCTCACACAGGGTAGAGCCTCAGACCTTAACAGACACCATTGGAATAGAAAAAAAGGCAGTCGGTCTAATTTTTGAAGGCTGTGTGGCTTTGGGAAAGTCACTTGACGTCTCTGGCCTCAGTGCCCTCATGTGTGAATGGGAGCTTTCTGTCCATCTCTATCAAAGCCTCATTCTATCAGTTCACTGGAGATCTGACAAAGAGCGATAAAAGCCATAAAGAAATCTGCTCTCCCGAGAAAAGCTGACAACCTCGAAGGTTGGTAACTCCTTCCTCAGCCCTCTGGGGCTCCCTGCATCAGCTCTCATCCTTTCTAGGGCTTGATCCTGTACTCCCCTGCCCAAACCCTTCAGGATCCCCCAGTCCAGAATAAGTCCTTGCTCCTGGGTGCAACATTCAAGGCTCTGTTAGTACTGGGGACCAAGCCCAACTCACGCTGCCCCGGGGCTTTCTTCTGACTTCACTCAAGCAGGCCCTCAGCAGCTCAGCCTCAGAGGAAGAAGGCCAGAAGCAGAGACAGAGGGAGATTATTGCGGAATTTCATTCCTGGGTCCAAGCATGCCCAAAGCCAGAAATCTCTGGATTTTTCATTTATGTGAGCCAAGCAATACCACAACCACCTTTTTTTTTTTTTTAATTAAGTTGGCTCCCACAAGTTTCTGTTACTTGCAACCATCTCCTTCCTGCAAATGCCCTTCTTGGCTGAAGCGAGCCTGGGTGGGCTTACGGCCAAAGGACCCTAATGAATGCAAAGGCTCCACGATCCAGGCCCCATACCTCGCTAGGCTGCCATCCCCACATGCAGCCACACTGACCTACCTCTCCCAGCTCCTCTCCCCACCTCCACAGGGGCCCTCTGCGTCCTTTCCCCCTTTGCTTACCACTGCCCGCTCATCCTTCCAGCTCAGCTTGGTGAAAGGTCCCCCAGGAAGTCTTCGCTGACTGTAGGGATCTCTGGGACTTTCCTTATCATGGTGCTGGCCACGGGCTATGATAATCACTTGTGGATTATCTTCTCCCACCCCAGACTGTGGGTGACTGGAGGCACATCCGACCCATTACGGTCACCCCTAGTACCCAGCCCGGGACCTGGTTCTGGGCAAGCACTCTCCAGGTGAGAGGACTTCACACCTTCTCTGGAGAGACATCAGGGCACTTATGTGTCTGTGACTTGTGATCAGAAACAGGACTGGGTCAAGATGCTGCAGCTGGACATGGCCCCTGTGAGTCTCTGGACTGAATGAATCCGTGCATGTGTGTGTGCGTGTGTGTGTGCATGTGCACGTTTTGTGGGAAATGGAGGCAGCGCTCCCAGCCCTGCCTATGCCACATTTTAAGAACCACATCAGCCAAAGTGAAGCATGGTGCTGCTTTATTCAAACTTCTTCCCCGTCCCACACAAAGCAATTAAACGAGGAGGTGCTGGTGGGGAGCCCCCCCTCAGACCCCAGAGAGCCTGCCTCCGTAGCCCTGTTATCTCTACCTAGGGATCAGGTCCCTGGAGAACCCCAGCCTGCAGGGAAACAGGCGAAAGAGGGGGTGTGGGGACCCAACCTTCCCATCTGCCACCACTGCCACGAGAGCCCATGGCAGGGTCTGAGCCCACAAAGAGTTCCCCTGCTTTGACTGAACCAACACGTGGATTTAGTCCAGCCCCCAGATCTGCCTGATGTCAGGGCTAAATTGTTGTGTAAGCACAAGCATTGGGTGGGACGGAGGGGCCTCGGCCCAGACTGGTGACAGAGGGGCCCCCACTGGGGGATGGTGGCAGCTCACTGCCAGGGACAACTGCGCCTGAGACCACCCTTGTCGCAGGCCCCATTGCCGCGGGAGGATGCTGGCCACATGTGGCCGACTGTTGCTGATTGATGACTGTCTCCAGCAAAACGACTGTGCGTTTGTCGGGGGACAGTTCGGTGGTGGGAACCACTGTTATCTCCTGGAAGTAGCTGTCGGATGACGTTGGGCAAGTGCACGGATTTTAGTTTGAACTAACAATTACGCAGCCCCTCGGAAGTACCGGATGAACCAGAGTGGGCAGCCAGGCACTGGACTCGATAGAAGAGAATAGTTTGGGGCTCATTAGATTTTTATTGTTATTATTGAATTTTATCCCTGCTTTGAATCGACCGGTGGTTGGCTGTCTGCAATTGTTGAAACCAGAAATTGGACATAGGTGTTTGGCAGGAAGGACCCGGGGACGATGACTTGGCCGCATGGCCGTGTGAAGGGACAACTGTCTAAAACCAACGCAATGGACGGCAGCTTTCGCCCCCAACTGGCTCCCTGCACTGAGAAGTGTGCTTTCCATTTGTGAGCCACGTGGTTCCACAGGTCAAGTTGCATGTCCTTTAACCAAACCCACTGGGCTAAGAATGACAAATGGTTTAAAGAGATGCTGGGGCCGATCACAATAAGCCAAGGACTATTGGACTGAATTTCCGAGAGACTCAAGGAGTCCTTCAGCCTGAAGTTGACCCAGTTGTGAGCATCACCCAGGCCCCATGGGAAAAGCAGGCCAGCGAGGGGGACACAAGCGAGTTGTCCTGAAGTTAGCCGGGTGATTCCCCCCGGGGTGCAGGGGCCACCAGAGCAGAGAAGCGGATTGCGAGACAGCTCCGCCCCTCCCAGCACGGGGGCTGGGGCCTGGCGGGAGTCACACTTCTGAGTAGGGGGGTGGTGCTGGGCCCCCATCCGGACTCTTGTACGGTAAGGACACGGCTTCCTCGTAGGACGGCAGGACCACCTGTGAGCAAGAGAGATGGGGGCTGAGGACTGGCCAGAAGGAACCAGGATCCCAACCTGGAGTCAAGAGGCTTCAGCCTCGACCTCTGACAAAATGGATGATGGTGATGACCAGCACGCCTTGGGGACTTCCTACACTAGACACGGCATGCCCGAGACAAGTGCACGGTCTATTCTTACAGGGGACAGACTTCCCTCTGCCTGCCCAGCTTCAAGTCCCCATGTGGTGTTAACGAAGCACCATTTTCCCTGGGAGAAACTTTTCTGTCCACATGCTTTCAGAAGACTTGGTCCCACCCCTCAGATCCAGAGTGGGACATGCGACCTGAGTGTGGCCACTCAGAGAAGAATTTCGTCCTCCCTGGCTAACATCATTGGTTTGGGGATAGCTTGTGAGCCAAGCTGGTCCCTCAGACATGCTCCTGGGCCTTTCTGCTGGGGTTGCTAAGAGGGTGGGGGATGTCAACCTAAGGGTTTTGGCAGTCACTTTGCCACCATAAGGAAAGCAGAGTCAAGAGATGGAGAGGATGAGGTCACATCAAGGTGTGACAACTCACCCAGCCTCTGTGAGCCAGACCTACACTGGACCTTCAAGTTCTGGGAGCTAATAAATTCCTTTATTTCACATAAGTCAGATTGAGTTGGGTTTCTGCCACTTGCAACCAAAAGGGTCTTGACTAATACAATCCCCATTTTATAGATGAGGAAAGTGACACCAAAAATTTAAACCAGCTGCCCTTTTCCCATGATGTATTCAATGAGCTACTTCTAAGTGTAACTCATCCCCCCACCTAGAAGGTCCCTTCCCCTTTCCCAGCTAACTTGTATCAACTGAGAGACTAAGACTTGGACAAGTATCACCCATTCCGGGAAGCCTTCCCTGATACCCCAGATGAAGCCAGGTACCTCTTCAATGTTCCCCTTTCCCCTATACTTCAGATCTCTGTGTCTGGATTTTTTGTGGGTTCTACAGTCTCCTAAGATGGTGTGGCATCAGTTTTCTTTTTACCCTCATGGTTGCATGCAAAGCAAACAATAAGGCAGAAAATGGTGAATGCATGAATGAAGGAATAAATCCTAGACTATCAGAGCCAAAAGAGATCTCCACATTTCTTCTGGTCCAATCATCTCACAAGGGGAGAAACCGCAACCCAGGAAGGGAGAGAGACCGGACCTTGGGGACACAGGGAGTGGCAAGGCTGAGACTTGATCCTCCACCAGACTGACCTTCTGCAGCATCTTGGAGCCACTCCTCTCCTCAGCCGAGTTCACGTACTTCATGAATTTGTAGCATCTCCACACACACTTGAACATGTAGACCTGGAGAAAGAGCCAGATCAGACGACGCTTTGCTGACTGCCCTCCCTGCCCCGGCAGGCCTGGGACAGATGCGGGCACTTCCTGGGCAGCCCCAGCTCAGCCCAGAAGGCGACATCTGACTACTGCGCTCAGACCCCTGTCCTGGAGCAGGGGCGCCTCACCTGCCGGTCCCAGGTGTTCCGAGTATAGTTCTTTCCACCGCCCCACAGACCTCGCACAGAAGGGGGCTTTGGGGGACTTCTGGGCCCCCCTCCACCCTCCCTGGCAATGGTCTTGCAAATCATTCTTCTCTACCCCCTTGGGGCTAGAAGCTTACCACCTCCTGAGATGGCCGGTGATGTAAGCAACTGCTTTCTCTTAGCAGTGGATGTAAGTAAGGGGGGATTTTCAGGGTGGGGAGGGAAGCCCCCAGGGGACTGTTCAAGGAACAATAACCTATAGGTCTCTCTCTGCCCCTAAATGCCTCCTAAGGAAAGAGGATGGGCCCTGTCTTCTGAGATTTCTCTTGCCTTATGGAACCCCATAATGGGAAATCAAGAGGAAGGAATAAATAAAATGAATTCTAAAAGAATGAAGTAGGAGGCAGGTGGAGGAGAGTGACCAGTGAGACAGAGTGAGGAAGAGAGAAAACTTCCCCCAAAGGCGGATAAAGAACTGGAGGGACAGGGAGACAGAGCTGTGAGCTGGGCCCTGGGGATAGGCTCTCCAGGAGGGTATAGGATGTCAAACCTGCCCCACACTGGCTCTTTGAAGCCTTCAGGAAAGTTCTCACTGAACTTCACTGAAGCCCTTGGGCTAGGCCCATCCTTTGAGGAAGGCTCAGAGGAGGGAAGTTCCGTGTTCAGGCTGGCAACAGATGATGGCAGAAGCTGCTCGGGGCGCCAGTAAAATCAGGCAGCGGCGTCCGGTTGCACCCACACACACAGAAAGACTGGGAGGAAATGCGCCCCGGTATTAGGGTTGCTTGTCTCTGCGTGGTGGTGGGTCATGAGCTGATTGCCTTCTTTCTGCTCATCTGTGGTTTCCGAATTTCTACGATGATACTACTTTACTTTCACAATCAGAAAAGAACACTCTTAAAAACCTTTCCTTCTGATGAGTTGACATCAGCCTCCCTAGGGTTTTAGGACACAGGCTCCAGGCCTGGCCTCTAGAATCCCCATGAGGGTCCTTTAGGTATTTGGAAACCCCTTGAGTCACCTCTTTCCAAGCTGAATTGCCCTGGTTTCCTTGACTCCCTCAGATGGAAGAGTGTTCTTACCTCTCCTCCCTCCTGGTTGTGTGGCTATTAACACTCTCCAGTTTGTCATCTCTCTCTAAGAATGGGGACCTGACATGGGACTCAATCTTCTGGGCCTGACCACCTCAGAGAGGAATTAAACTATTCCCCTCCCTCCTTCATACCACCAAACCTCTAGTAATATGACCTCAGGACCCATCTTTACTTTGGTGTCTGAATCATATAAAACTATGACAGGGGCAAAGCAATATTAATTCCATCCCTTTCACAGATGAGACCCAAAGCCCAGCGAGAAGTGACTTGAAAGGGAACCAAACAGCTAGCAAGGGGAGAGCTGGGACTCATATTCAAGATTTTCTGAATCTGATTTCAGACAGAACAGCTCCTCCTTCCCTGGATCAGGGTCTCTCTGGGTTACACATTAAGACCCTGACACTCGAACACAGTGGTCTTCCCTGCGGCCCCCTCCCCCTCAATGCGGTGTCCCCAAGGATCCCAAATGGTGTCCAAGGAGCTGGTGTGGGAGGGTTGGAGGAAGGAGCCAAGAGCAAGGAGGGCAGCAGCGGAAGACAGTGGAAGACTTCCCTGCCTCCTAACAGACTGGCGTGGGAGGGCCTGGGCAACGCGGGCTCCCTACCCTCCCCAGAGCCGTGTTGGAGGACCTCTCACCTTCAGGATGAGGACGGTGATGAAGGCGATGGAGAAGATGATCATCATCTTGATAAACTGGCTGTGAGCCACACCCTCCTGGCTGGGGAGGTAATTCTGCAACAGATTTGGGGGCCGCATCAGTGCCTCTGCCCACAAGGAACCCTTCCAGGGTCCACACGTGGAAGAATGAGATGACGTGGCACAACCGCTGTCCCGGCTGACCCCTACCAGGGCCCTAGGAGGCAGATGCTCCCTACCATCAGCCCCCCATGGCAGGCAAGTAAACCAAGGGAAGCAGGTGCAGTGGCTACCCCCCAGTTGGCTCTTCCCCGGCTGGACCCCCCGGCCTCCAGCAGCAGCAGGCCCGTCTGTAGAGGCTAGGCTCACTGACAGAACCACCCTGTCCCGACACACATGGGGGGCATGCCACAGCTGCGCCAGCCAGCCATCTTGGGAATGGCCCCTCCAAAGCTAGTCAAGCCCTTGGTGTCCACAACCCCATCCCCATCTCAGGGGGCGGGGGTTGGGGGGGGACTCATGAGAGACGCTGAGTGCAAATGACCCAGCTGAGCCACTCCCAGCTTCCTGGCTCTCAGCAACTGTGAGAGGGCAGCTGTGCATGGTTTCAGGTCACTAGGTTTGGGGACAATATGTTAGACCACTATAAAAAATGAAATTTTTTTTCCCTTAGAGAGAGTCTTTATTATGTTTATCTGAATGTGTGTGTGTGTGTGTGTGTTCTTATCATGGACATCCTTAATTTCTTCAACTCTGATATTTCATCGATTCAAGAATCTCATCACGCCTGAAGAGTACATGTAGAATTAAAGCCTGAAATTCACAAAATAATTTACTCTATTGCCACAATGATATCTAAGGTCAAGAATGAGATTGTGGGTTGTGTTTTGTTTCTGTTATGCTTATCCACACTTTGGAGCAAAATACTAAATCCAACATTAAACCAAAACATGGGATTATACAAAAGATGATGCGAAAATGCGGATTTTCGAAATTTTCGAAATTTCGAAATTCAGAATTTCAAAGCTGCGAAAGGCCCTACCTGAACCATGACATTCTTTTGCAAGGCTGATGTGTGGGAACAAGTTATATAGGTAACACGTGAGACTGGAAATCATCCATCCTGTCATATCAGAATGCTTTTGTAGTTTTTTATGTATTGTAGTGCAGATACGCTGATAATCATGCCAGGCATAATTACATACTTTAGTGGTGTTAATTTGGGGATTTGCAAAAATCTGAGGATGCATCTTTATAAAAGCCAGGCTACTTTATCATTGATCAAGGGTTATAGAGAAAGGACCTGAGGCCGTCATCTGGTCCTCTTTAGTTATACGGGGTAGTGCCCTGAAATCGTGCAGAGAAGCCTCAAGGGCCATCTTGAGATGTGTTGAGTGCCCCCTTTCTCCATGAATTTTTTAAAAAATGGATATTATTTCTGCGACGCAATTCACACCACAAGGTTCTCTCTAGGATCAGCCAAGGCCGTCCCTGAAGTCTCAGGTCTGCCTGGCTTTCTCCCTTGGTCTCATGTGCTCCTCCCTCTCTTTTTCGAGGGTCTTCCTGAGACCTCTCCCTCAATCAGGTGCTCACACAAGAATCCTCTCCCCCCGGCTCCACCTCTAAGGAACCCAGCCTAAGCATGGAGGCACAGAGAGGGGAAGCAGCTTGCTCAAGGGCACACAGCCCGTGATGGGGGCGGGCCCCCAGCCCACACTCACCATGTGGTTCATGGCCTTGAAGTTGAGATAGGTGGGTACTTCCATGTAGGAGCTGCAGAGAGTCAGGATGCTCAGGCAAAAGTCGAGCAGCTGCAGGGTCATCAGTGGGACTTTGGAGGGGCCCTGAGGGCAAAGGCATGAAGGAGACAAACCAGCGATGAAGCCCTAAGCCAGAGGTCCCTGTGCTGTTCGACACAGTCAGCCAGAGACACCGGGGAATTTCTAACCCACGGGGCCCGGAAAGAAACGGACACCCATTATTGAGACATCCCGCCGAGGGCTGGTGGCAGGACCTAGGCTCCAACCGGGGTCTCCTGATGCCCAGCCCAGGACCAGCAATTCAGTCTCTTCCAGGACAACAGTTAGGGAAATTCTGAAAAGTAACTTTCGGAGAGCTGAGGCAGGGATCGACACCTCCATCGCGGGCATCTCCCCTATGGATGTTCATCGTTGGCTTTAATCAACTTTATCTTCCTTCTTTCCACTTGGTTACAGAGGAGGGACAAAGCGGGGTCTGGGCACAGAAGTGGGCATGCGCCCTTCCCTGCGGTGTAAACTCAGATGGCTGGTATTGACCAAGTCCCCACAATGCGCTGCCCGCCCTGTATACACGGTCCTCTCTCAGTGCCCCCAACACATGGGGATGGGGAACCCTCGCAGGTGCATTTTACAGAGGAAGAAAGCTGACCTGATTTGATGGGGCTCAGGCTCATCAACGAGGGAGGGCCCAGGTGACAGAGCCCCTGCCACCTCCCCAGGCTGGCCAGCTGTGGGACGTGGGGCAGGGCTGGGTACTCACCACCCAGCTGCTCCTGGAGGTGAACTTCAGGTAGGCGGGCAGCTCAATGTAGTAGCCCAGCAGGGTGAGCAGACACAACAGGAAGTCCATGATTTGCAGGGACAGAAAGGGCAGCAGGTACTTCTCCCGGTTCTAGAAGACAGGCTCAGCACTGTCAGCGAGTCCCCCACAGCCTGAGGTCCCCATGTGCCTCCCCCCAACCTCACCGGCAGCTCCCTTCGCTCCCTGGGTGATATGGCCCTCTCCCAAATCCTCCCCTCCTGGCTGGGCCAAGGTCATTCCCAGTGGACCCACATCCCTTCCCCTGAAGGAGGTTCTGGGATGCGGAGAACATAAGACCCAGACTCTGAATGCCAGGCGTCTTGGTGTCCCCAGAGACACAGAGAAGAGACCCCAACTACAGAGACAAGTGCCCCTGGGCCTCCGTGAGCAGGGTTTCAAGAACCCACCCAGGAAGGGCTTTGTGTCCATTTTACAGATAAGAACATGTCAGAGAGGACTTCCTGGAGGTGGGGACACTGAGGCTTGATCTGGAAAGAACCACGAAGGAAATAGGGAGGGTATTGGAAACAGAAGGGCCAACGTAAGCAAAGGTCCAGTGAGGGGGAGGGAAGGTCCGCATGGCTTTGGTGGAGGGACCCTCCTCTGTGTGGACCACTCTTGGGGTGTTTGGTCATGGTCAGAGGCCCTTGGTGGCAGACGCTGAAGGTCCTCTCCTTCAACTTCAAGCAAGTGACTACTGTGACCAGTATGAGTGCACATGAACCCACCCTTGGGAACAAAATCACAGAAGGGGTGGTTTTGTGGTTTCTCAGGTGGCTGTCTAAAATCACTCAGGAGGCAGCCAAAAGGGCCAAGACTCAGTCTCAGGGCCTTCTGGAACCCTGGTCCACTTTCCTAGCTGGACCTTGCCCGTCTCTGCACGAGCACCCGGGAGCCCCCTGCACAAGGTACAATCGCTCCCTGGGGCACAGAGCTTCCAGAAGGATGCTGTTGGCTCAGGGAGTGATGGGGGCAGTGCGGGCAAGGGGGACATATTCCAAACAGCCCCCCATCCTTCCTTGTCCCACACGGCTGGCTTGTGAGTGCCAGGCCACCAGCTCCCCAGGGAGGACACTCTTGCTGGGTCCTGCTCCGGTGGCTGTGTGGTGAGGCCCTGGCTTCCTGCCCCCCTGGGGGCCAAGGGGCAGCCTGGTTCCTCTTCACAGAAGCCTGAGCCACAGCCTCTCTCTCTCTCACCAGTTAGCTGGGTGGAACTGAGCCTGAGGCATCTACCCTCCCCTAGTCTGGTTCCTCTCCCTGATTACGAAACCCACTGCTTTCTCCCCTCCCCACTCCTTGAAATGACCCTTCCTCTTCTCGCTCATGTGTGTCACTAGCTGGTATGACCGAAGTGTCCATGTGCCTGACCCCACACCTGCGGGGTCTGCGTCGAAGTCTGGTATGGAAAAGAGGCTTTCCAAACTGCAAGCAAGCGTGAAAATCTCTAGGGTGCAGGGCAAAGAGGGGTCTCCCAAATACCTGCCTCCCACCCTCTTGGTGGCCATTGCTGCCCACCCAGCAGGTGTGAATGCGGGTGGGCAGGAGGGTAGCTGGGGCTCCTGGCCAGCCCCCAGGCCCTGACTCCCATTCCCCTCCCCTGACAAGCCCTCACCTTGACCACTCCGATCAGCAGGCTCAAGCTGATGGCAAAGAGCATGGTGATGAGCAGGAAGCTGGAGACCAGGTTAGCTGGAAGGCAAGGAGGGCAGTGAGGAGCTCCGAGGTGACCCCAGGGACCCCAGGCGGGTTCCGAGGACCACATTTTGGGAACCACTGGTGTGGGGGCGTGACAGTGAGGCGTGAGTTCAGACCCTGCCTTCCTGCTGTTCTTAGTCTTGGGGGACTACAGAGATAGCAAAAGAGCATTTTGGGTAATATGGGACGCAGGGTGGGAGGGTGGCCTGTGTCTGCTTTAGCCAGGGAGAGGCCGGGGAAGGCTTCTCAGGAGGTAGCCTGTGAGCTGAGTGACCGGGAGTCCAAGCAGCTGAGACGGGGCTGAGCTCGGTGTGGTCTGCACAGCAGGAGCAGGGAGCGAGGGGGTGCTGCAACCAGAGCCAGAGAGCCCAGTGGGGGCGGGATCCCACCATGGGGAGTTTCTGTCTCATTCCAGGGTGGGGGGCAGCCACTGACAGATGTAATCAGGACAGTCCTGCTGTCACCTTCGTAAGGCAGTTGGGTTTGCAAAGCACTTTCCTCTCTGTTCTCACACCTAGAGACTTGGGTGGAGACAGGTCTCTGCTTGCAGAGGAAAGACCTGTGGCTCAGAAGGGAAGAGGCAGGGCAACAAACCCCAGCCGGTCTGCCCAGAGCCAAGGCCCCTCTCCACACCTGCTCTCCCCACACCTGCCCCTCCCGCTCCAGAGTCCCCAGGACCTACCGAGCCGGAGGTAGCCCTTCTGCCACACCTTGCAGGTCGCCTTGCCATGGACCACCTCCACTGAGTGCTCAATGAACAGCAATACACTCATGATCTGGGGGCAGACAGAACGTCCATCAGTAGGGCCTGCACAGATCCACCCCTGCTCCCTCCCCCCTGGAAGGCTGGATCCATGGAACATCCTGAATAAAGTGTGGCCTGTACACATAGGTGGCTCAAGCTTTCTTCCTTTTCCCAGCTGTGTGAGCTTGGGCAAGCTACTCAGCCTCTCTGTGCCTCAGTTTTCCCATCTGTAAAATGAGGCTAGTGCCTATAGCTACCTAAGAAGAGTGAGTGAGGACATCCCAGGAGAGCACTTAGAACCACACCTGGTTCTCAATAAAACAGTAACTGTGACTACTGAAGGTCAAGTTTGGAGGGAGAGCATCTGAGGGCTCCCGCCAGTAACTAGGTCCCTCTTCTGCACCCCTCTTACCACAATGGGCTTTGGGCATTACAGGATCTTGGTCAGAGTTTCTGAGCAGCACAGAGCTCTAGATTCTTGGAATTACCCACAGAGGCGTGGCAGCACCTGATCCATGACTCCCCAGGGATCCCTGCCAATTCCATCCCCCATGGCCCCTCAATTTCCCCATCTGCAAAATGCAGGTACTAATATCTGCTTCATAGGGTCATAGTGGGGCGGGGTGGAATCATTCACTTAAAGTAGCCCTGCTCACTATAATGATTGCTGTTATCCTCCCTGGAAGGTAGGTTCCAGGCAGGGAAAGCTTATGTCTCTCTTGTTCATTGCTCTAGCTACTATGTTGGATGGATGGATGGATGGATGGATGGATGGATGGATGGATGGGCGATGAATGTACCCTATCCAAATCCAACAGCCCTGAGCGTTGTGGCCCTGGTGACAACAGGAGTCCAGCCACAAATTTGAAAAGACCTCAGAAGTCCCCTTGCCTGTGCCCTCTGCCATCGGACACAGGACTCCTTTAAATACTTTCAGCCAGGGGAACTCCCAGTCTTCTGTGTGTCCACCTCCTTGCAGCAAGCCTTCTGCCCTTCCCCCAACACTGCACACCCACCATTCTCCAGGCACCGTCTGGCCGCGCTGAGAATCACAAGACTATCTCCTTCCTTGCAGTGGATGCCCTACCTCTTTTAATATAGCCGAAGTTTACATTGGCTTTCTTGGTGGCCCTGCACTAGTAACTCGTGCTTAGCTGACAGGCAACAAAATACCCACCATCTGTTTTCCCCTTGCTCACTGTGTGAGGGTTTTTTAGCTCAGACACAGGTCTCAATTTGTCTTCCTGCCATGTTACATTCTGCTCAGGGGGCACAAAGGGACGGCACGGAAGAGTGATGAAGAGCTGAGCTCCAGAGTCAGAGAGAGATGGAGCTGAACCCGGGTCCATATGTGACCTTGGGCAAGACATTTTACCTCTCTGAGTTTTCTCATCTGGAAACTGGCAATCACTGGATTTAGTAAGGAATAAATTGCACTGTGTTTGTAAAGCACTGAGCCCGGGGCCTGCAGTGAGTTTTCAGCAAACACAATCTGCTTTTGGTTCCTGTGAGCTTACAGGGGGTCGTGGAACGGACCAAGAGCAGGGTGCCAGGGGGTGGACAGCGAGCTCGATCTAGCTGCCCCACCTACCTGGTGCAGGGTGAACCAAAAATGCTTTGTTTCATCAAAAAGGTTGAGATCAGCCCCGAGGGGAAGGCAGATGATGTGGGGGCTGTGGCTGGCACCCACAGGAAATAGCCCCAAAAGAGAAAAACCACTTCCTTAGCCCCTGAAGCCTGAGGCTCCAGCCCCTCACCTCCCCAATTTCACCTTTAATGGGGGAAGGAGGGAGGAAGGCAGATGACAGGTCCATCCAGGACAGAACAGGACACCCTGTGAGGGGGTGAGCTCCCCATCCCTGGGGGTGTGCGAGCAGAGCACCAATAAGATGCAGCTGCGCTTAGAAGGGCACATGAGTATCTACCAGGTGTGGCAAGAGAAGACTCTGGAAGTCCCAAGAATCCAGAATTGTCGGAGTTCTGAAACGAAGCTCAGAATCAGATAATCCCAAGGTCCAGATGCTTGAAAGGGTCTCTGCCCACTTACTTTCTAAGCACCCTCTGTTTGTTTGATAAGCTCGGAGAGGTTAGGCGGCTTGCCCAAGGACATACGGCAAGTTGTGGACACTGTGGAGACTGGAGGTCAAGTCCCCCGGGGGTGTCCTGGTGTCTTCGCACACACCCCACTCCCTGAAACACCTCAGAGCCCCCGCTAGCCGGTACCCCAGAGTGTGTGGATATTTTGATCATGCACCTATGTCAGTAAAACCTTTTGAACGCACTCCTCTATATTTCTTTCTTTCAAAATTATATGCGCGTGCTACTGTTCCGTTATTACCAACATCAACACACACACACACACACACACACACATCCAGAAGTTACTAAAGAACGTAGTTGAAAAATGGAAATTCTGGGGCACCTGGGTGGCTCAGTGGGTTAAAGCCTCTGCCTTCAGCTCAGGTCATGATCCCAGGGTCCAGGGATGGAGCCCCGCATCAGGCTCTCTGCTTCCTCCTCTCTCTCTCTTTCTCTCTCTCTCTCTCTGCCTGCCTCTCTGCCTACTTGTGATCTCTGCCTGTCAAATAAATAAATAAAATGTTAAAAAAAAAAAAGAAAAATGGAAATTCTAATACTGTCCTCCTGGGGCCCCCAGCCATCATCTCATGCATCACCCCCCTTTGGAGACCAGTGCTAACCCACAGCTGTCCGCAACCCCTAAATTCGGGCCCTAAACCTCTCTCACAGCCCTGCCACAGCACCTGTGATCCTGCCATTAGCATCCCAGCTACCCCCTTCCCCGCCCCACCGTATCCCATGACCCTGAGCAAGGGAGGGAAGAGGAGGGACCCTGGTACACCCTAACTAAGGTGCGCTGCCGTCACATCCCAGTGATCCTCCCAAAACCAGCCAAGGGACTATTCTGAATACTCCCACCCCCATTTCACAGACCAGGTAAGCGAGGCTCAGAGAGGTCCAGTGACTTCTCTGTGGCCTCCAGCTGGTAATGGGTAGGGCCAGGATTCAAGCCCAAGCCAATAAGCCCTAGATTTGACGCCCTCCACTGTCCTTCCAGTGCCTCCCAGCCTCTGGCTTCTGCCCGATGCCTGCCCCGCTTCCCCGCACCCACGCCAGCGCCCTGGCTGAGTCAGAGGGGCACCACGCCCTCCTCCCCACACAGCTTGTTCCCAGGGCAGCAGGGGCAAGAAATCGTCCTCCTTTTGTACAAACTCCTTGGGCTTAAAACCAGGCTCAGGCTTTCCTCCATTTCTACCCTCCCGACAGTACTGGAAGGGGAGAAAGAGAATTCTGTCCCCATTTGCCAGATGAGAACCCTGAGGCCCGTAGATGGCAGGCACCAGCCCCGAGTCTCAGAGCCAAGCAACCTCAGCATCGGCCTCAGACCCTCTGCTGGCCCCCTAACCTTTGGCAGAAGACACCAGCCTCAATCCAGGAGAAAGATAGGAGTCTCACCTCCCTAGGAGATGGGATGGAGTTACTGATGTTTTTTGAGTACCTACTGTGTGCTCAGACCTGCACACACACACGCTTACATCACAGTCTCCCAAAACCTTACAAGAGATGCAATATTGCCCCCATTTTACAGATGAGAAAACAGAGGCTCAGAGAGGAGAAGTCACGTGGCCCGGCAGGGATCTGAACCCTGGAGCGTGAGCCCCCAGGGCTCCACCCAGGGCTGAGTGGGCCCAGCCCCTGGTCTTGCCAACCAACTGCCCACCCTCCCCAGGCCGCTCTGGACACCAGCACCAGCACCACCACCACCCCTGCTCAGGAGCCGGCAGCCGGGACACGAGACCACCCTCTGTCTCCCAGCTGTGTAACCTTGGCCAGTTCCCAGTTCAGCCCCACCTTCAGTTTTCCTGCTCTGGCCAATGAGGACAGGCGCCCCTATTTGCACCCAGGGCCCCGAGGATGATTGAACTCCTGCAAACCATGCCCTCTCACCCTTAGGGCACTCAGGGTGGCCAGCCCGGAGATGCACCTTGCACATCAGAAGGCCCTCAACGCTCCGCCCATGTCTCCGACCAATAGCCTTTGTAGTTCTGGGAAAGTAACTGGCTCACCTGCAGTGCATGCTGGGAGAGGCACAGAGCCCCCCAGCATCCGGATATCCCAGGGCCCAGGCCCTCACCTGCAACTTGCCCCACTCCCTACCCCTGCCAGTACCCACCAGGACAAAAAGCTGCTTTCTCCCATGAACCACGACCTCTGGGGACAGAACAGGGCTCTTCTCCCACAAGCCTGGGATACAGCAGCCACTCACCAGCCTCTCTTCCAGTGCAGCATCTCTCTCTGCCTTCTCTCTGCAGCATCAAGGTCATGCAGAGTAGAGCTAGGGTGTATGGGTCAGGTGGTCCCAGACCCGACCCAAGCTCTGTGCCCCTGAGCAAGCCACTAACCTCTCTGAGCTTGCCTCCTTGTTTGGGGAATGGCGACAATAACCAGACCTGCCTCGTAGGGCGTTCATTAAACTGCGTAGGTATTCATTCACGCCTTCTGTTTGTTCATCTGGTAAATACTCTTGGAGCACATATTGGCTCCAGGCTCTGTCCAGAGAAGCCACTGACCCTGGCCTGGCCTGCAGGTGCCATGGACCCTGGGGAAACCACGGGTCACCAGTGTGTTCAGTGCCACAACAAGGGACACGAGGAGGACTATGGGTCCCTGATGAGAGAATGATCACCACCATCTGGAAGACTCAGGGAGGGTTTCACAAATAGGAAAGGTCTGAGCAGGGTTTTGAAGGATAAGTAGGAGTTTCCCAACAGAGAAGAGAAAAAAAGCATTCCAGGAAGAAGGAACACCATATGCAGAGGCCCAGAGGCTGGAGGAAACCCACAGGCCTCTCCCTGAGGGAGGGAATGTTACCAGTGTGCCACTGAGCCCCCGGACAACGCAGTGACCAGCCCAAGTTCACGTGGGAAGTCTGCGGCAGAACCAGAATCAGCCTCAGTCCTGACACCCAGTCCAGGGCTCAGGCGACAAGACCACATCCGTGGTGGCCAGGCTCAGCCCAGCCCGCCATCACCGCTGCTCTCCATTCCTCTTTTGTACCTCTTCCCTCTGCTGCTTCCCGGTTTCAGTTCCCATTCCCATCCCCAGCCCGTCTCTTCTTTCTCAATAACACGCACAACTTCCCGGAGCTCGGCAATGGGGGAAGCGGCCAGGAAGTCGGGAGAATGCCTGTGGGTTTGCCTGGTGGTTCTGAGGAGCAGCCAACAGCTTGAATGCACTAGAGGCGGCAAAATCACGGAGGGTGGGAGACCCAGGGGCACCAGTGAATACGGCCAGAGCCACAACAGCGGCGATGCCCCGGCCGAGCGTGATGGACAAAATGCTGGCCGGGTGGGGCTGATGGGGGCGACCGTGCTGGGAGGTGGGGACTGGGCTTGGGGTGGCAGTGACCGTTTCGATGACAGGAGCAGCAATAATAGAGGTGACCGTGGCTGTGACCGGGTAACAGAAGGCGATAGACATGCCCCAGTGGGCATGCTGGGAAGCCGTGATGGACTGCCTTGATAATATGGCTGTGACATCGCTGCTGATGCTGGTGACAGCAGTGACATCTTGATGTGACGACCATGACGACAATCATGGTGCTGGTGACACGAAATCCCCAGTTCCAGGGCTCAAACCCCACTCTCCAGTCCCAGGAGGTGGGCTCACCCTCTCTGACCTCTGGGGGCTCAGGAAACAGCATCTCAGAAGCAGGCGGGCAGAGCCCCACCCTCTGAGATGCCAGGGGCTCCCCTTTACAGAGACCCACTCCTCGGTGAGCACCTGCCAGGTGCCAGCCAATGCGGGGCCCTTTCCGAGCCTTCCACTTTATTTGCTCCTGGCAAATCTACCAGGTCAGATGGTACCCCCACTTACATTGGAGGAGAGCGGTGGGGTGGGGGTGCTGAGTGGAACTTGGCAGGGGTTGCACAAGGAGCCAGGCCCGGGCATGTCCTCAACTCTTCCCCAACAGATAATGCAGTTTGCAAAATGGGAAGTGGGTCCCCAGTGCGCACACCCCTTCCTGCCTCTCTCCCTTTTTAGGGCCGCCCCACCCTGACCCTGTGTCCTCTGGCTCCGGTGGCCTAGTGACCCAAGGGTGGCAGCACATTTAAACCATTATCATCACCCTCGTCATCATCACACCCTCGCTGAAGCTCACCTGCCCATCCTGTTTTTCCCTGGGGGCCCCTGGCTTGTCTAGGGGGGAGGATAGGAGAAGAGAACCAGATGCAAGAGCATCAAGAGGAAGCTCTCCCCCCCCCACCCCCTCCTCGCCAGCCCATACTTCCTGCAGACACTTATGAAGGCGGCGTTGGGGGGGGGGGTCCCCCACAGCATTATCTCCCCAGCCAACCCCAGATACCATCTGCCAGGCCCTCTTGGAGGAGTCCAGGCTCCGCTGCCGCCCGGAGCCAGGCTGCCCTGCCCCGCCCCAGAGCCGGTTCTCCTCCCCAACCACCACCAAGGCTGCTGCTCTGCTCTCCTCCCGCCCACCACTGCCCCCTCCTCTCTTCACTGACCCCTCCACCCGGCCACGTTGCCTCTCTGGGCCTCAGTTCTCTCATCTGTGGAACAGAGGGAAGGATCCTCTGCCTCGCGAGGCCGTCACGAGGAGCAGATGAGGTGACTTGTGTCTGCTACCAAAGACGGATCCACTCAGAAAGACGCACTGACCTGCAGAAGTGCTCGTGTGTGGACGGCGAACCACAAGCCCCCCACGGCCACGGCCACTCTAACCTCCCCAACTAGAAGCAAGCCTCCGCAGAAGGACAGGCAAATACGTGGTGATATGGTCAAGCAATGAAGTACCGTGGTGGGCCTTTGGAGAGGCTCAGGGTCATTCTCCAGGTTTGGCCAAAGCCCCCATCATCCTCCACTTCCTGAGTATCTGGCGACACACCCTGCTTCCAAACTATTCTCATAAGCCATCAATCCCCTCTTTACCTTCTGGGCGAAGCCCCCCCCCCATCCCCCGCCTTGAGGGCTACCGCTCTCATGGGACAGGGCAGAAGCCAAGACCTCCTGGGGACACCCACAGCCCTTCATCCTCAGCTCAGCCTTGTGAGGCAAGTTCTACTCTCCCCATTGCTCCCCATTTTGCAGGTGAAACTGAGACTGTGTCTTTACACGTGGGCTCCAGGCCCCTTGGCTCTTAGAGGCGACTCTTACCCATTCACCGCCAAGAGGCACACCCTCCCCACGAGGTCTGGACCATGAGCGGGGAGGGATTGGGGGGATGGGGGGGCTCCTTCTTCCTCCACCAGAGGCTGCCATGTTGACCGGCCCCTCCAAGCCTCTTTCCTCTCCTGCCGAATGGGGGCTCCCAGGTTTGCTGCCATTTGTGGGGGTGCTCGTGAGGTGCTGGGTGTGTCTCCACCTGGTTTCCTGTGAGTCTCAGAAGGACCCTGCATGCTAGCGTCACTGACCCACATTTGCCAGGGGAGGAAATTGAGGCTGGGGATGGGGGAGGGAGGCCCTGGGCTCACAGCAGGGCTGCAGGCTGGAAGGGCAGGGAGCCAGCACCCGCCCCTGCACAGCCTCAAGCTCAGCTTCCTGCCTCAGTAGGGCTTCAGGCCTCTAGGTCACCTCCCCCCCCCAACCCCATCCCCAAAGAGACCAGTGCAGGCCTCGAAGCAAGCACAGAGTGAAGTCTGGGTTCCGGGTCTGCAGCCTTGGGCTCAAAATAAAAGCTTCATTTTCTGGGGGAGCTCAGTATCAGGGTGGTGACCGAGAAGCATCAGACCCCCCCCCAGACTCTGCCCTCCAGTCATGGGGCCCAGTCTGACCAGAAGGACCCCCACCTCCCAGCTGATGTCTCCCTGGCCTGGGGTCTGGCCTACCCTCTCCCACCTCACAGGGTGGAGACCCCCACCACTCAGCCCCCCAGGCCTGATGGCACAGGAAATGTTCCACTTCGCCCCCAGGGGATCTTGCGCACAGGCCCCAGTGGGTCCAGTGGGTCCAGCAGCCTCCACAGGTAGCTGTGTGGGCCTCCAACATTTTATAAGTTAGAAGGCAGGCTGCATGCCCCAGAGATGAGGAGCGTAACTCAGGCCCAACTGGGCCCCCTGGGCCATGGCACTGGGGAGGAACCACAACTCCCCCTCTACCCCTAGCGGCCTCGTCACACCTCAGGAGGGGCACAGACCAAGGCCTTTCTGCCCCACATGGGGGCATCAGGTGTGAAGGCAGAGGCTCTAACAGACTCTCATCTGGGGCTTTCCCCACCTGGCAGTTGGGGCCTATTTTTAGGCCCTAAACAGATGAGCTTTCAAAGGTGTGTCTGCTCCCCCATCCTGCTCTGGGCCCCGGCTGGCAGCCCCTCACTCCAGCGGGGCCACACCAGCTCAATACCTCAAAGCAGTCACCCTTGAGGCAGGGACTCCTAGCCCTGGGTAGCAGATGAGGAAACTGAGGCCCTGACGGCAAAGGTGTCTGCTTACTCCAGGTCACATCACATGTTAGTGATGGAGACGGTGCTATGATTTTCAATCCCAAAATGGAACAGAAAGAAGAACCCCTGGGAGTCTAAGAAGGACAAATCTGGAGGGCTTCCTGGAGGAGGATGCTTCCTATGAGCTAGACCATAAAGCAGAAATGAAGACTGGGGGAGGGAAGGATCTCCCAGATAGGTGGGCCACCCCCAAACCACGGACCAGGTAAGGAATTCATTTGTTTCATTCCCCACACTTTTCATTCCCCACACCTGTGTACTGGAAGGGGCGCCCCAGGAAAAGCCGCTGTCTACCCGCTGGAGCCAGCCAGGAACCTTCCTGGCCCTCTGCTTTCTCATCTCTAAAAGGAGAGGATTAGACCAAGCAGAGATCCATCCTCCGGGCTATGAAGCCTGAAAGAAATGAGGAACTCCGTCCAGCCTCCCCTAACCCCCAGCTCTAGGAACGTCTCAGTCTTCCAAACATCACAGAGCCTCTCCCTCCCCCGAGGCTTTGCTCAGGCTACTCCCTCCCCAGCAGCCCCAGCACACACCCGCTCATTCTCAGCATACCTCCCGCCTACTCCAAGAAGCGGGTCCTGAATCCCCAGCCTCCAATCCAGGACTGGGCTCAGGCCCCTCATCAGTGTGCCCGTGTCATCCAGCAAAGCCACCATCACGCCTCTCCTTGGGCCCGGAGCCCCTGGAGGCCTGGGGCTCAGCACAGAAAAATGAAGTCATGTTGGAGAATTTATCTGCATTAAGAACAGGCTCCTTTACACAAGAGAGGTTCACTTGGCTTTTTTTGTTTTGCCAATTTAAAAAGTAGTGTGCTAGACCAACCAGATAAATAAAGCAGCCCTGGGTTATAACCCAAAGCATAAAATAAATAACCATGAGTTTCTACGGACGTAAATAAATACATCGCTTAGTTATAGAACAGATAAGGAGAACAAACCGATCTCCCATGAGAAATTCCGAATATCTCTAATATTAGGTAGCTCGTCTGCCCTCCAGAAGTAACTCTCCACTCCTTCAGTGACGTTCTTCCAGAAAGGACAGTATGGGGTAGGGGACAGTGGGGAGAAACCCAATAAACACGACCTTGGCCGGGAGGTCAAGGTCGCCATCAACGGTGATGAGACATGTCAGGAGTCCACACCTTTGATAGGATGTGCTGCGAATGGCCCTTCACCTCTGCCGTCTCCCTCCCAAGAACACTTCACCTGAGCCCAACCAAGAGAAAACTAAGAGTCCCGTTTGATGAGTATTTGACTAAATGTATGAGCAGTACTCCTCAAGACTGTCAAGGTCACCCAGAACGGGGAAAATCTGAGAAACTGTCCCAGCCGAGGGGAACCTGAGGAAGCACAAGGATTAAATGTAACATGGTACCCAGGATGGGATCCTGAGAGAGAAAAGAGATCTGAGGGAAAAGCTGAGAAAATCTGATTAAAGCCTGGGTTTGAGTCAGGGTCCTGATGGGGACTCAATGGTGACAAACGTGCCATTCTAATGTAAGATGCTACCCCCGGGGGAAACCAGGTGAGGAGCGAACAGAAACTCTACTGTGTTCACAAGAGTTCTGTGAATCCAAAACCATTCTAAAATTAAGTTTCCTTTAAAAAGCAGTACACGCACTGGGCGCCTGGGTGGCTCAGTCCGTTGAGTGACTGACTCTTGATTTCCGCTCAGGTCACGATCTCAGGGTCATGGGACCAAACCCCAAGTTGGGCTCCCTGCTCCTTGCAAAGCCAGCTTGAGATTCTCTCTTCCTCTCCTTCTGCCCCTCCCCCTGCTCATACTATAAATAAATAAATAACATAAGCTTAAAAAAAAAAAAGGTAGTTTATGCTCATTGTACCAAGTAGAGAGAATACAGGCGTGTAGAAAAAATTAGAGCTTTCACAACCCTATTACCCAGAGATAACCAGAGTTAGCCTCCTTCTCTCCTTGGCCTAAAGCAGGTACAAGCTTTTCATCTGAGCAAGACATTTTAATGCAATTCTAGGCAACTTGGAAGGGAAAAGTCAGGGAAGGAGCTATTTCTGGGCAAAGGGATCTTCTGGGGACTCGCCCACTCCTGCCATTGGCTTAGGACATACTTTGGGTTGCCAAACAAGCCAGGGCCAAAGAGGCCAATTTAACAAAGGTCTCTGGGGGTCCTGGGTGACTCAGTCGGTTAAGCATCTGCCTTCGGCTCAGGTCATGATCTCTGAGACCTGGGATAGAGCCCCTCATCAGAATTCCTGCTCAGGGGGAAGTCTGCTTTTCCCTCCTCTGCCTCTTCCCGGCTTATGCTCTCGCTCTCGCTCTCTCTCTCTCTCTCTCTCAAATAAATAAAATAAGAAAGAAAGGAAGAAAGAAAGAAAGAAAGAAAGGAAGGAAGGAAGGAAGGAAGGAAGGAAGGAAGGAAGGAAGGAAAGGAAGAAAAGAAAGAAAGAAAGAGGGAGGGAGGGAGGGAGGGGAAAAGGAAAGAAAGAAGGAAGAAAAGAAAAGAAAGTTCTCTGACTCCTTTACACATGCAAGTTTGAGTCAGAAATCACCCGTGACCAAGGAAACCCTCGACACAAACCCAGTGGGACCTTGAGGGAGACCCTCCAGACCTTGGACACAAGAGAGTCCTCCCATAAGGAGGTCCCCCATGACCGATAAAGTGTAGCACTGTCTTAGGATACCAAAGACCTAATTTAACTCTCCCCAGAGAGACCAAGTCCAGGAATAGCTCTCAGTGGGCCGTTGTCATCCATGACTGGCTCCAGATGACGACAGTCTGGGCCATTGACACATCTGGACAGTAGCTTCTCTTTTTCCATCCAGATGTTAGAGACCCTGCCAGCACACCTGCCACCCAGCCCCTCCCTGTCCTTTCTGGGAAGGAGCAGAGGCTTCTCCAGACCATGATTCTCCATTGCAACCAACCAAGGAGCTCAGAGAGGACTGCCCAGGCCGGGAGTCCAGCATCCAGGCTTCCCCTCTGTTCTCATGCCTTCCTCTCTAGAACACCCATGGCTCCCATGGTCCATGTTACAGACAGCGATCCTCAACTGGGAGTGATTTTGTCCCCAGTGGACATTCGGCAATATCTGCAGATATTTTTGGTGATCACAGCCCAGGGGTGCTGTCGGCGTCTTGTGGGTAGAGACCAACAATGACGGTAAACATTCTATAATGTGCAGCTCGGTCCCCACAACAGAGAATTCTCCAGCCCCAGATATCAGTAGTGTACTACAGTGAAGGCCTCAGCTTGCTATCAGCCCGTACCACCTCCCTCACCCAAGCCAAAGCCTCCAAGTTGATCTGGGTAAGTGTCTCTACACAAGTTGCCACTCCTCGGTCTCTATACTTTGCACACCTGTTCCGCCCTGTCTGTACTCCCCACAAGAAAACTCTATGCCTCCACCAACGTCACCACCTCCAAGAAGGCTTCCCTGATCACTTGCCCGCACTTTCTCCAGCTCTGTGAGCAGGCACCGAAGTCACTTCCCCACGTAGAGGTGAGGACCTCAGACAGTGGGATCAAGAAGAAACCCCAACGGGGCACCTGGGGGGCTCAGTTGTTGGGCATCTGCCTTTGACTTAGGTCATGATCCCAGGGTTCTGGGATCAAGCCCCGCGTTGGGCTTCCTGCTTGTGGGAAGCCTGCTTCTCCCTCTCCCACTCCCCCTGCTCGTGTTCCTTCTCTCACTGTCTCGCTGTCTCTCTGCAAAATAAATGAATAAATAACATCTTTAAAAATAAAATAAGAAACCTCAAGGGTCCCCAAGCCTCCACCATGAGGGACAGTGGCCAGCCCACACGGCCTGCATATGGACTTGGTCTGGCCAACACGGGGATTTCTTTCCATCTTGAATCAGTCACCGATACAGAAATACATCAGAAAATGCAGCATAAAAGCCTGTGTTTCCTGCTTCCCTAGGTGACAGAAGAGCAGCTCCTGGGCCCACTACTCCTCAGTGGCAACAATCAGCAGAAGCCAGAGCCGACCCAGGACGGGGCCCCCAGGTCAGCGCCGACCATCTGTGCCACTGCCCTCCCTTCCGTGACCTGTCCAGCCCGCAAACAGGATGGAGTTTGAACCCCAGGGCCAGTCCCCTGACGCCCTCCATCATCCTTCTAAAGGGAAAACTGAGGCCCAAGAGAAAAAGTCGTCCCAGGTCACACAGCCAGGTAGTGGCAGAGCTGGGGTCAGGGCCCAGGGGCCCACTTCCCACAGGGACCCTTTGCGTCCATCACTGTCCTTCAGAGAACATTCTGCTATCTCAGAGCTTGAAGAGGCCCTAAGGATTGTGGGTGGGGACAGCCAAGGTGCCCTTGCCATCTCTCAAGGTCACCCTCTGGCAGGAGCCCGGCAAGGCAGCCTCTGAGCAATTCCCCAAACCAGCATTCCAGGGTCCGACAGCTTGACTCTGGCGACACAGCCGTGGGCACTGGGTCTGACGCACACTGATAACAAGCGCTTCCTCTGCGTCGGGCGCTGCTCTGTGCCTTGTAGATATGAACTCCCTTGATGCTCTCAGCAGCCCTATCAGAGACGTAGTACTATTTTCGGTGAGGAAACTGGTGTTCAGAGAGGTTAGGTAAGCGGCCCGAGGCCGCACAGCTAGGAAGCAGCGAGGCCAGGACTTGCACACAGGCATGCACCCAGAGGCTGTGAGCTAACGCCCCTTGGGAGGCCGTGCTCTGGCCACAGCCCTGCCTGACCTTCCCCGAGGCAGAAGGCAGGTGCAGCCAGGCTGAAGCAGGTCACAGACACCCACCACAGAATGCCAGATTTAGGCTAGTTTTGAGGAAGCCCTTCTAGGCTCATGAGAAAACGGTTACCCACAGGCCCTGGGGAAGATGGGTGTGGCTCAGAGTGGTACAGTGGGTGGGGGTGCGGGGACATGAGTCTGGACAGAGACCCCAACCTTCACCCACCGAGACAGAGCGGGGAGCCTCTGGCCCCAGGGGGCTGTGGCTCACCCAGCATCTCCCCACATTCAGAGAAGACAGAGGCTCCATGCTGGGGCTGTGCACACCAGCTTCCAAAGGGGAGCCGCCGGGCCGCTTCTCTGGAGTGTGGGCCAGGCAAGCCATCCTACCCATCAGCACAAGATCGCAAGTTTCCTTTGGTGGAGAGAAGGTCATGGGGTGCCAAGCTATCAACCAGAGGCTCCAGCCCCCTCGCTCCCTGCTAGGGAGTCCCGCCTTCCTCCCCAGCCAAAAGGCCCAAGGCCCCCACCCGAGAAGAAGCGGATCCGACTCCACACGCCGGCAGCAGCCCCTGCCCACAGTTCCCCAGACCTGCCTGCCTTCCACAGCCCCTTTCCAGCTGCTGTTGCATTGGAACCTTGTGGATGCTATGTCATCCGATTTTACAGAGGCAGAAACTGAGCCTTGGGGGGAAACGGTGAGTTCCATTCACTTAGAAGGAGGCCCCTTCTCCCACCCCTGCTCCACCCCGGCCGTGGCTGCAGGGCCCCCTTCCCTGTTTGGCATAGGGGGATACTGAGGCCCAGAGCAGGGACAGGATCTGTCGGGGTCCCACTGAGAGGTGGTGGGCGGTGGTCCTCCCATGGTGGGGAGTTCTGTAGATGGGGGCCCTCTCATTTACACTCGTGCGTGCACACGTACACACACACACACGCACACACACATGCACACACAGCTTCCCCACGCCTGCCTGCACACTCACCATGTGGTAGATGGCCAGCGCAGTGGTGGCGATGCGGACATTAAAGCAGCAGCAGGTCTGGCGGACGGCAGGCGTGCGGGGGGCCATGGTGCCGCTGTCCCCTGCTCCTAGGCACTGACAGGGAGAGGCCAGCGCCCGGAGCAGGGCAGAAAAGGGGAAGCTGCAAGCTGCCCTCCTCACTTCCTTCCTGCCCCTCAGACAGGCAGGGGCCCCCAATCGTCACCACGGGGGCGGGGCGGCAGGGAAGGACCACAGTGTGCCTCCAGAGCCCCGCAGCTGACCCTCTGCCACCCCCCGGGGACAGGGGCCTCCCTAGAGAGGGCAGGTCCTTGCCTCTCAGGACCCTGCCATTCGGTAGCCAAGCAGACACATGCCCTGCTTATGGGATGCTCCCCATCACTCCTGGAAGCAGCCTTTACCAAACCCACTTCCAGACAGAGAAATGGAGGTCCGGAGAGGTCAAGGCCATCACCCCAAGTCACATCGCAGTTAGTGCCGGTGGCAGGATTCAAACCCAGGTCCACCTGGAGGCCCACGTAGCTCCCGTGTAGTATTCCACACATGTTCTAAGCATTATCCTGGATGGATTGTTGTGACCCTCACCTCAGTCCCTTGAGGGAGGTACTATGATTAACCCTGTTTTCCGGACAAAGAGACCAGGGCCCAGAGAGGGGAATTGATTTGTCCAAGGTCACACAGCTAGCACGTGGAGGAACTGGGATTGGAAGGGGGGCTGACTGGCTCGAGAGGCGGCCCCTTGGAGCCGGCATTCTCTTCACTCCTTCCCCAGCCTCTGACGGAAGCACATTCTTCCTGAGTTCCGTCCGAAGCAGGACAGAAGAATACTTACTGAGCAAATCCATCCATCATGCATCAGGCCCGGGGCTAGGCTTTCCCCACAGCTGGCTCCTTAAGTCCTCACAGCAATCTGGGAAACCCTCAGCCAAGCATCTCTTTGGGGGCCTCCAGACCCCCTGAGTCTCCCATGCAATCAGGGATCTCCCCCCAACCCCCACTCTTGGGAAAAGGTGGAATTAATAAAGCATGACTATTATCAGGCTACACTGGGACGTCTACTCCCTTCTCGGGTGATGAATCATCCATACTGCAGAAAAGGAAGGGAATATGAGGCACTTGGGAAATCCCTACAAGTCCGCTCTGTCTAGACACGGAGCTCTCTTGCAACATACAGCTTCTGCCAGAGAACACCCGGGACCCGAAGTCCCACCCCCGCAGGAGGTCAGGGACTTAGGATTGGCCACTACGGCTTCTAGTCATTTCTGCCCCTGGAGAGGTTATAAAAGGTCTCTAGGTTCCTCCCCCCAGGCAGGAATTGTGCTATTGGACTCACATCACTGAGCTGGTAGGCTTGATCAAACTTTTCTCGGTTTGCCTATGAGACCAAGAGGGGCTCCGTAAGCCTGGGGCTCCTGGGTGACCCTGCCAATCCCTTCCCTACCTCGCTTTCAAGCCTCTTTATTTGCATCACAGGCCTTGCTGGGACCAGACATCCCAGAAAGGAGATACAGCCTCCTGGTTCGGCGTGTGGGCTCAAGGCTCGCTGCCTGGGTTCAAATCCTGGCACCTGCTGGCTGGGGAGCCAACACAGCCAGGAAAGTCCGGCTTTGCCCAAGAGCAGCAGGACCCGAGTGTCAGGAAATGAAGAATGCGGGAGCCAGAAGGGTCCTGAGGCCATGCTGGGGAGTCCGGAGGTAATGGAGCTGGGAAACCACTTGAAAATTTAATACCATAATAAATGAGAGCCATGAATAACATTATGATTTGGTGAAAACTGAAGCAGGTGTAGAGCCAATTCCCAGAGAGAGTGCCAGAACCCACTGCTGGCATGTGAGGCCATTTTGCATGGTATATGGATGAACACTTTTCATTTTTATGGTAATAAATTCATTTTAATGTGCATTATAAAAATAGACATCACTAGCCCGTGAATTTTGTGATTTTCCATTTATGATTATAATATAAAGTCCCTTTTTAAAACAGATACATTTAAATAAAAAAACAAGTTGGTTTAAAGAAAAATACCAAGCCGGCTGCAGGCCAGGGGCCAAGCCGGTGGAGCAAACAGCCAGGGAGCTGTATGGGCATCACTGGCTTGGGAATTTGGGTCGTGGGAACGCTCACAGGAGCTGTGTGATCTCAGACAAAGTGCTTGAGCTCTCTGAGCTGTTGCTTCCCCATCTGCAAAACAGAGGCAGAGGGTTGGTCCACCTTGGTGAGGATGAAAGGAAGTCTGTTTATTTCTTCCCTTCCCTTCCCAGATCAGCCTTCTCCCCACCCCCACCCCCAACCCTAAGGCCCTTGGGAAGAGGCACAGTCTGGACTTGAATCCTGATCCATCTGATCCTGGGTCCTGGCCACCCTCTCCTTCCCAGAAGCCCTGGAGTTCTGATCAATCCTTAGTTCCCACAATGAGTAGCCCGCCTCCAGCACATGCAGGGCCCTGGGTGGGAAAGAGAGTCTCAGTCAGTCCCTATGGGATGGAAGCCCGTTTCTCATTATTTGTATCCCCTCCAGCCCTCCTGAGGAACGGATGCTTGTTACCCCAAAGTCAGACCCCTTGGCCAAGTCAACTGAGATCAGCAGAACAAAGAGACCCACATGCCCTCCCTGGAACTTGAGAATCTATGTGACCTGACATGGTAAAGGGACCTTGCAGGTGTGATTAAGTTAAGAATCCAGACGGGAAGATGATCTTGGAATATCCAGGGCCCAATATAATCAAAAGGAATCATCAAACTGTAATCGTAATCATCATCAAGAATGTAATCATAAGTGAAAGAGGGAGGCAGGAATACTGGAGCCAGACAGATCAGAAGATGCTAACTTGCTGTCTCTGAAGATGGAGAAGGGAGCAGAGTTCCCCTGTCTGAAACAGACGCACCCCGCCAACACCTGATGCCAGCCTCTCACTGGTTTTAGCCCAGGGAGAGCCATTTTGGACTTCTGTCCTCCAGAAAAGTCAGGTAATGAAGTCGTATTGTTCAGCCCACCGAGCTTATGGCCATTTGTGACAGCAGTGACAGGAAGGGCATCCTGGCCCTCCCTGGACCCTGGGTCTCCTGGACACACTGCGGGAGCCACGGTTCCCACGTTGGGCATGTCATGGACTTCTCTGAGCCTCAGTTTCCCTCCTGCCACTTATCAGACCATGAGCACACCCATCTCATTGTCTGCGAGGATGAACTAAGGACATGTCTATGGGAGTGGTAACCCTCCCACTTTCCTCACCCCTCTTCTGCCCTTTTCCATGACTAATGACACATTTTGGGCTTCTCCAGACTTCTTTCTAAACTCTTTGCCGGCTGGTGGAGAGCTTGCAATCTGGAGACCTTCCAAAGTCCAGATAAGGAGAAGGGCAGTGCTCCGTGTTCCTGCAGTGGCCAGCCAGCGGGGACACACCTGCCGGCAGAGTTGTCCTCCTGAGTGTCCCTTCTGACAAGAGCATCTGCCAGGATTCCCCCTTCCTCCAAGGTCACCTTTCATCCCCAAAACGTCTTGTCCTGCTTCCTAATCTGCTGCCACACTCTTCTCGTTTCCACAAACGTCTCACTTTCCTCAAAGGTAGTTACATGTGAGCTTTCTTTGTGAAGCCCAAAGAACATCTCTGGGACTTCTCTCTTCCCCCGCGTGCCTGGAGGTAAAAATAAAACCCGCCAGGACTCTACCGGCTTTCATATTTAGACAGAGAGCTGGGGAGTCTCATCCTTTCAATTAACCTGAACTACTTAGGAGGGCCCGGCTCCCAGTAAGGACTCAACAGGGGGAGAGCTATGCTGATAGGATTGTTGCTCAGATTAGTCACTAAACCCCTTTCCCAACTTGTAACTCAGTTGAGCCTCCCCCATTCCCAGCCTGGAGAGGAAGTGGGTAAAGAGGTGTCTATCAGCCCCTGGCAGGCCCGAGAGGTCGGGGGCATGCCCGGGGACACACAGCAGGCCAGCAGCAGAACCAGCATGTGGGTCCTGCCTGCCTGGGGACGGCTATGGGGAGGCCCATGGGTGATGCAGCCACAAGGGGTCATTCGGGGGCTCTCTTCTAGGGGGGCTCCCAAGTGCCCTCTACAGCTCACCCTGTACAAGGGTCAAGCTTCCTGCCCCACCACGGGCCTGTGATCGGCTCCTGGCTACCCTCACCACCTCCCCACCACTTTTGAGATTTGGAGTTGGGACCTGCAAGGCCAAGGTCAGTGGCATGGAAAACATGAGAAACCACCCAGTCCTCTCTCCCCTGTCCATCCCCTGCAACCCTACCTGTTCCCCAGGGGCTGTGGGGCCTGCCCACGCAGCCTTGGGGTAGCTCCCTTACACCCCTGTCCTGCGGAAAGAAGCCAGGCCTGGACCTCAGAGGGTCATCCTGGCAAAAACAGCCCGCAGGCCCTGGGCACAGGGAGAGCAGGCTCTCCCGTGACCAACCGGTCACAAGGCTCCACCCAGGGGCCTAATCACATCCTATACTGCTCTGGGGAGCTGCCAGGGGCCATGCGGGCAGAAGGTCCCTGGGCAGGGGGCTCCACGGCGTGGCACCACGATCAGAGACGGTGCCGGCCACAAGCAGAATGAAGGGCTGTGCCAGCCAGAGCCCCTCCGCCGAATCCCAGCACCTCCCTCCGCCTGGCTGTTAACCATGCCCTTGGAAAACACCTCAGAGATCCACGTCCCTGAACAGTTGGTGCTCAAGTCGCACACCTGCCATTCATACCACAGTAACAAATGAACTCACTGGGGCATTTCCCCCAGACAGGGGATTTTCACTTAATCAAATAAAAACAACAACAACCAAACAACAAAAGTGACAGGTCCCATGAAGGGCCAAGGCCCGGGAAGAGGTTTAAAGAAAGAGAAAGGCAGAGAGAGAACTGCTATATATGGCTCTGGCCGATGAACTACGAAGGGCCTTCCTGGAAATCTATGGCTGTCCTGATGAGGAAGGGACAGATCCCACAAGTATTTGCACTTCTACCCTCCATCCTAACGCCTCGATTCCTGCCAGGGATGCGGGCACAATGCCTAGAGCGGCAGCAGCTATTCTGAAAGCATGAGGACAGAAGCCATACTCAAAGGGTGCAGAGGGAGAGAGACAGAGCCCTGGGCCCTGAGAGCGTCACAAAGCCTCAGCACCAGCCCTAACCCTCTTCCTCTGGACACCTCGTCTTATGGGAAAAGGAAACCCTGCCCAGGTCTTCTTCATTCAATATCCCTGAATATCCATTCCCTGAGAGACTTGTGGTCACTGCTTGGGACATAGCAGCGGACCAGACAGACAGGGTCCTTGAAGACTCTGGTCGGGGAACAGTAACAAGGACCCACAGAAACGAGGCCACGTCTGTGAGGGATAACCTTCACTTAGCTCTGTGGCCTGCACTAGGTCAACTTCCGGTCTCACCAGAACAGACCCAGTGGGCCCTGGGACAGTCCCCTCTTATTAGAACCCCGTCTGCAACAATGGGGGGCGGGGTTTACAGCCACACTCTCAGAGGCCTGGCACCCCTTGGTCAGGCCCCCAGACCAGGCAGGTCAGCTCCTCTGAGCAGCTGTACCCCACGTCTGGACACCCTCCGGCCTGACCAGGCTGTGACAGGCCTCAGATTCCTTGGTGCTGAGTAAAGGGCTCAGGAGCCCGGGGGGCTGGCCCAGGCTTCCTGACTGCCACCCTCTAAGAGCCACCAAAAAATCTCCACCAACTGTTGAAAGCTCGGTCCCTGGCCAGCTGCAGTCTGAAGAGGCCAATTGTGGCCAAGGCCTCTGGCTGCCGGCACCAGGCCCATGACGCAGCCACCACCGTATCATGATGCTGCCCCAGGGCCACCAAACCTGCTCTAGTGACCCCAGCCACGGTAGTCGCCGGCCCAGGTCAGCCGCTGACCCTCACCACCACCGCCCCCAACACAGTCCCGTGTCCACCTCACACTCCGAGTGCCTTGAACACCCTCGAATGCCAAGCCCTCTGGGTGTGGCCCCCCTGCCCAACATCCCTGTCTCCTCGCCCTGCTCCCCTTCCTGCCAGTCACCAAGCCCTGTGGATATGGTGTCCCTCCCACCTCCCAGATCCCTCTGCCTTTCTCCATGCCCATGGCCAGGGCCCAGCCACCACCTCCTCCCCAGGACTCAGCTACGGAGAGAGGCCAGGGCCAGAGAAGCAGTCCCTGGGCTGGGCAGGCTCTGGGAGCCGGGAACGTGTTTGTTCGCCCCAGGGGCTTGAGGGGCTGCACCTGCTGTCAGACCTGGGCCTCGGGGCCCTCGGTCTACCTGTGACTGTCTGAGGATCAGGCGGACGATTCTGCGTATAGTCATAGCTTCAGAAGCCTTGGTCAGTGAACACTTGTGCGGTAACAGCAGCACTGGCCGGGTGACAACCCCAGCTCTCAGGCACACACCTGCATGTTGTTCAAAGACGCTGGAAAAACAAGGAGACCACTTAGGACATGTGCTCGCCCCGAAGGGCGCCCACCCCACCCACCCACCCCCGACTCTGCACGGTGCCCGACGTCCCCGCTGGCTCGAGCGGCTGCCCTGATAAGACACCCCTGTTCAGATCCCGCCACAGCCACGCAGGCCCGAAGGCCGGGTCTGCTCAGGTGACCCCTCCAGGGGACGGTGCAAGTGCACAAACGTGACGGGCGACCGCACCGCTTGTTTGAACGAGCGGCACTGAGTCTCCACCGCCTGCCGAGCCCCGAGCCAGGCCTTGGGGATGGAACCATGAACGAGACAAGCAGGCAACACGGTGCTGCGGCCACCACGCGCCAGGTGACCGCTAGATCTCGGCCCCCACTCGTAAAAGTCGGAGCAGGGGCCTCTTGCCTCTTTGGCGCTGCCTCAAGCCTGGGCCAGCCCGGCCCCCAGGTGACTCCAGCCAAAACCCGGCTGGGGGGAGGCAAAGGCCAGGGATAGTCACAACATTAGTGAGAGCGGCACATGGACGGGTAACAATATCACTTCTTAGTAAAAGGCGTCATCGAAATGGCACCTGTGGTCTTAAAATAGCTGTCCCCTCAGTTAGAGGGGTGTCAGGTGTGGGGGAAGTCCACAGACCCTTGAAGGGGGCAACCCGGTTCACGTCTCACCTCTGACCCTGCTAAGCTGTGTGGCCCAGGGCCAGGCTCACCACCTCTCTCGGTTTTCTCATGTGTAAAATGGGTACAACAATAGGTTGGTCTTTCTTTATCATCTTTATTATAAAGATTAAGATAATGGGGGCGTCTGGGTGGCTTGGTCGGACGAGTGTCCAGCTCTTGGTTTCAACTAGGGTCGTGAGATTAACCCTGCTTCGGGCTCCACCCTCAGCATGTGTCTGCTTCTCCTTCTCCCTCCCCCTCAGCTCCTCCACCACCCCGGCCCCCCATCCCCCCACTGTGAGGCATCTATCCTTCCCCCAACCCGTCCCCTTTCCCCACCACCAGACATACTCCCCATGGCCTGCAGGACCCATTCTCAGCAGCCACTAATCAGAGGCTGTCCCTCCATCTGCCCCAAGGCAGGAAAGCCAGGACCTCCTCTGAGGTCTTCCGGATCCTACAGAGGGGGGCAGCTATGAGGCCCAGAGCCCCCGCACATGCAGTCCCCCACCCCCCAAAGATACCTCAGCCATGAGGGCCCAGAGATACAAGCCTGAAGATGTCACAGCTTCACCGGCCTCGGCTCCACCCCATTCCCCTAAAACCCCACTACACTGGAGGGAAACGTGGGGGTGTTTGTGGTTGGACAAGTGTGCTATTTCCCATGGGGCTAATCTGATGTTGACATTTTCCACCCCACCCCTCAGCCACTTTGCTGAGCAGCTCGGCTGTGTGCTCCTGCTGGGGAGGGCAGGAGTGGGGGGTGGGGGGGGCCGAGCTCTGCCCCCGAGGGGGTTCCCAGAGATGGCAGCAGGCACTGCTGAAGGGGCTGAAGGCCCCTCGGGAGGGTTGGCCTGCCACATGCCTCATCCCATCTCACACTGTGAACGTGCTATTCTTGTCCCCATTTTACAGACTAAGAAACTGAGGATTCCAGTGGTGAATTGGTTCGCTGCGAGTACCTTCAGAATTGAGGTTTGGACTTGAAGTGCTTTATACTTTCCTCCACACCACGAGGCCTCCTGATGCTGCTCAGGACCCTGAGATCATGCCCTGAGCTGAAGGCAGAGACTTAACCCACTAAGCCACCCAGGTGCCCTGGCTGACATTGCTTTCTTAACCCTTCTCCCTATGGGTAAAGGAAAGGCCTTGCCATTCACTTTTTTTTTTAAGATTTTATTTATTTATTTGACAGACAGAGATCACAAGTAGGCAGAAAGGCAGGCAGTGGGGTGGGGGGGCATTCACTTTCTTTTTTTTTGAGCATTCACTTTTTTTAAAAAAGATTTTGTTTATTTATTTGAGAGAGAGAGAGCACGAGTGAGGGGAGGGGCAGAGGGAGAGGGATAGGGACAAGCAGACTCCTGGCTGAGCCCGGAGCCCAACGAGGGGCTCAATCCCAGGACCCTGAGATCATGACCTGAGCCAAAGGCAGAGGCTTAACCAACTGAGCCACCCAGGCCCCCTCCCACTTTTTTTTAATTTAATTTATTTTAGAGAGAGAGTATGTGTGTGTGTGAGTTGGTGGGGAGGGCAGAGGGAAAGAATCCCCAAACAGGCTCCCCACACTGGCATGGAGCCTGGCACAGGGCTCCATGTCATGACCCTGAGATCATGAACTGAACTGAAATCAAGAGTTGGATGCCCAACCAGCTGAGTCACCCAGGCACCCCACCATTCCTTTTTTTAATTGATTTTGAATAGATAACAAAGGCACATGATATAAAATTTATTTTTTTTATTTTTTTTAAGATTTTTTATTTATTTATTTGACAGAGAGAGATCACAAGTAGGCAGAGAGAGAGAGGGGGAAGCAGGCTTCCTGCTGAGCAGAGAGCCCGATGCGGGACTCGATTCCAAGAGCCTGAGATCATGACCTGAGCTGAAGGCAGCAGCTTAACCCACTGAGCCACCCAGGTGCCCCATGATATAAAATTTAAAGAACAGAAAGGAACATAAAATGAAAAATGAGCATTCATCCCACCCCCATCCAATAGCTACCCCATCACCCTCTCCTGGGGCAACACTATTACCTGGTTTCCGGTGTTTCCTTCGAGAGATTACTATTCGTATACAAACACAGCCATATACATACCATTACCAGAAATAGTAGCATATCTACTACAACAATAGATATCATTGTATATGTGTCAATTTCACACTGTTCGGGGATATGTGTGAGACAAACCCCTAAAAGCTGAATTACTCAGTTAAAGGATACGGACGGACCAATTTTGATCATTATGGACAAATTGCTCTTCACAGAGATTGAACTGACATATACTCCCACAATCAATGTAAGAGTGCCTGTTTCCCACATCCTCACCAACACAGTGAGTTATCAAACTTTGAATCTTTACCAGTATGATAGATGAAAAAATGGCTTGCCTTGCAGTCAATTCATTTTATAAGTTAAGAATATCTTTGTGTGTTTAGGAGCCATTTGTGTTTCTTTTTCTATAAACTGTATCCTTTGCCCGTTTTTTTCTGTTGGTTGGTGATCTGTTTTCTATTGATTTGAAGGTACTCTTTACATATTAAGGAAGTTAATCTTTTGTCAGTAATGTAAGTTGCAAGTATGTTCACACAGTTTATCTTTTGGCTTACCTATGAGTTTTTTCACCATTTTTAAAGGATCCTTGAATGTATTGATATTTTAGGTTATAGTATCTGTTAAAATGTCAGGTTATAAAACTATTCCTACCTGGTTTTTTTCTAGTACTTTTATGCTATTGTTTCTGTGTCATTTCCTCTTCTTAGTTACTTGTGTGTCCTGGTTTGTACCACTTTTCAGGCCCTGATTATACTGTCTCTTCTTTCTGCTTGTGTGTTAGTCTGGAGTGGAGGCTGCGTCAGGCAAGGGAGAGGCTAGACACGGACTTGGTATCCATTCTGTGTGTCCACAGGCTGCCTGGGTTCCTGGAAGGGAAGGAGTACAGATACACAGGAGGCCACATGCTATGCGGGAAAGAAGCCACTTCTGTTTTCCTCACCTTGTGTCCTGACTTACTTTTCTGTGCCTCAGTTTACACATTCTATGAAATCAGACAATCTTCCCTCATGGATATTCCGTGGCTACTTGTGGTAGGATGTTAAACAGAAAAAGCAGAGAGATTGCACAAAGAGGAACAGTAGGGACCTCCAGAACCAGCTCAGCTCTTAGGCCACGGTGCACCCTCCTCTTCTCTAAGTGTCAGATTGAGAAGCCTGTCCTAGATGCTCACCAAGCTCCCTTCCTGCTCCTTATCTCTACCTCACTGCCGAGCTCTTTATTCTTTGCATCTGGAGGCTGGAGTTCAACCTGAGCTGTGGCAATCAGGGAAGACCTCCAGGAGGAGGAAGACCTCCAGCCAGGCTCTGATGGGCTGAGACCTGAGTCTTGAATGCAGCCTGGAAGCCAAGCTTGAGAGGAGGGGTGTGTACTGAGCCCCTGCTTTGTAACACACAGGCTTACCTTACTTGGCCAATTGTTACTACCACCCAGTGAAACCAGCAGAACTGGATTCCCATTTTACAGATGAGAAAACTGAGGCTTTGAGAGGTTGAATAGTTCACCCAGGATCCTATGGCCAGTACGTGAGTGAGCTGGGGCTCGAATGCAGGCTGAGGATGAGCAGAAGCTTGTTCCTCGCTTCTTCAAGGGCTTAGCGGGGAGATCAGGGAGCCTGGGCCAGGGTGAGGACAGTGGTTGGTGGCCCATGGCTCTCCTTCAGGGCAGGAGGGTGGGTGGGAGAAGCATCCGGAGCTGGGAGATAGGAGGCCAAGGGCCCACAGATGAGGCAGGAGGTGGGTGGGCCAGGTGCACAGCCCCAGAGCTGGCCCCACACAAAGGCTGGAACAGGGACCACGTCACTCCCAGGCTGGCCCAGCCCACTCCCTGCTTCTCGGCCCACACATCTGCCAAGGCTTGTAGAGCTCATGGCAGGGTTTCCCTGGGCCTGGGTGCCACAGCCCCGACCAGGCCTCCATCTCCACTACAGTCCTGTGACGGGGACAGAAAGCAGGGGTCTGTCCTTCTGCCTCAAGCCAGCTACTCAAGAAAGCAATTGGGGGGCCGGCAAAGCCCGCAATTCCTGTCCCTGCAGCACTGAGGGTGCTCTGGCATGGGACACACACCTTCCTGTCCCACGGCCCTCTCCCCGGCTGGCGCCCCACAGCAGATCACATCACACTCCCACCTTCCACACCTGCCCCCCAACTCTTGAGTTCAAGGACCTGACTTACTGGGGTGGACGCCCTGATGCTCAGAGCAGGCCGTGTCCTGGGAGAGGGGGTATGCGAGGGAACAAGGCGAGGAGTCCCGGAGTGTGGCCATGATGTCCCAGAGCCCCACAGTGGAACGGACTAGAACTTGGAATTCCTAACTCCCACTCCCGTGCTTGCTGACCTGCCTTTTGCCATTTCCCGGAAGCCCCAGGAGGAGAAGCAGAGACACCCTACCCCCTTCCCCGCAAAAGGAAAAGCATGGAGACGTGAATGTTCTTCTGACAGCTGGTCCTACAGCTCACACTGTGACCCAAGGCCGGTCCCGGCCACCTCCAGGCCCCAGCTCCCCCGGCCCCATGGGTGGAGCTGGGCCCAGTGACATCAAGGGCTCCTGCGAGCCCCTGAGTCTGCCTCTCCTCCTCCCTCCCAGAGACCACAGGGGACGAACGGCCCGTTCCCCGGACCTGTTCCGCACGAGCTCATATTGACGAAGGGCTGTTGCCTTTGGCCATGTGCGGGGGCTGTGTTTGCTCTGGCGGGACCCCCGGCCTGGCTCACATCCCTCTGGGCTTCAGCTGAGCTGGCCAGGCCGGGAGGGGCCAGGTGGAGCCCGAGGGCCTCATGGGCTGGAAGGCCAAGCGGAGACCACGAGAGGCCCAGGGCACAATCCCATGACTCCCACCCACCCAGTTTTGAAAGCTTCTAGTGTGTTTAAAAAAGAAAAAAAAAAGAAGAAGAACAGCCCAAACACAGTTATAAAACACCTGGGGTTTTTTAATGTTGTGTTTCATAAATAAACTCTCTCGGCGCCTATACACACTGTTCCCCCTCATGTGGGAACCACACCGCCAACTTAAACTTGAGACCCTTCCTTGAAGAAACGACTGATTCCAGGGTTGAGCCAGGGATGGAACAAGGTAACAGAATGTCTTTTGGTGCCAGGAAGTTAGGAAGTATTCGAGAATGACGGGGACACAGGAGATGGCCTCTGGAGAGAAAGGCCTCTCCAGCACCTTTGGAGCAGCAAAATAAAAAACATATGAGTAACACACTCTCATGCCCTGAACACAGTCCTCGCTGTGGAAACCCTAAGTCCTCGCTGACATGAATAAACGAACAAATGAATTAAAAGTTTGATGAGTAAGGGCCAATTTACATCATCTCAAGGTCCCTCCCTGTGAAATGCACTCTCCTTACGAAGCAGACAGAGGAAGGGGACCATACGGGGGTGGCGAGGTGCAGGGAGGCAGGCCAACCCCGGTCAGTGGATCTGGGGGGGCTTCATCAGCGTTGTTTGTGGGGACAAGATTCCTGCAGACGGGAAAGAGACACTAACTATCAAAGGGCTGGGTCTGCACGGGAACAACTTAACCTCCCATGGTTAAGGGGATGTAGCTTTTGGTGCTGTACCTGCAAGTTTCCTATGTATGTTTGAGATGGTTAGAAAAGAAGAGGATGGGGCCGGGGTGGAGGGGGCGGGTCATGACTCTGTTTCCAGCCCAGACACCCAGAAGAGGCCAGGAGGAGAAACAAGCTGCTTCGAGAAAGGCTGCCTCCTCCTGCCCCCTCATCTCCTCCCTCATGTTCCAAGAACCTCCAGCAAAAGTCCAGAGAGGGCACAGCCCTGCCTGAGGCCACACAGCCAGGAGGCAGCCAGGCACCTGCGGCTGCCTTCGTGGTGTGCTTCTCTCTCCCCACTCAGGCCTTCGGAGGCCTCCCTGGGTGGTGGGCAGCCGCTCATTCCGCGGGGCTGACAGCAGACGGAGACGGAGCCCACCCTTTAATCCGCCTTATCTGCACACCTGTTAGTAAGTTTGTTCTCCTCTTTAGGCCGCCATCGCCTATCTGGTCCAAGGTACAAGCTCAGTCTCTCTGATGCTCTTGCTAGTGGCTTTCTATGCAGCCAGGGGCAAGGACTTGGGTTTAATTGCTCCGCCTCCGACCTGCTGGTCGACCTCGGTCGGGTCACTTAACCTCTCTGTGTTTACTTCCTTGTCAGCACGTGGAAGGATAACATGTTCAAATACCCACCAGTGCCTCTCTCCCTGGAATTTCCTGGGTCCCCACCCTGCCTCCCGCCATGCCCTGCCCCCTCTCCAGTCCCCACGGGGCAGCTGGGTGTGCTGCTGACCTAGGGAATAACACAGAAGAATGCAGACAACACAGGAGTCCAATTCCCTGGCTTCTGAGTACAGAAAATGAGGAAGCCCGCACACTGAGCCAGAGAAGTCCCCCGGCCTTAAGAGCAGGTGGACTTCTAAGCTACAGAGGAGGCAGGCCAGGTGCCGTGGTGGGAGCTGGGAGGCTGGGGGTCCCTGGGCCTGTGCTGCAGTCACAGTTCACCACATGGCTCTGGAGACCCAAGACAGAGGGAGGGACCCAGGATGGGCCGAGAGCAGAGGTACCACCTGGCATCAGAGCCAAGGACACGGCCCTCCGAGGGAGCATACAGCAGCCATAGCCCCGCCCCCTGGCAGGTGCCCCGAGAGCTCTTCCCCCCAGAGGGACAGGTGCAGGGCCATGCCTTTCCTGTGCCTTTGGAGGCACAGGCAGAACAATGACGTAGACGCAGGGACGCAGGGAGGCTCTCAACAGGATGTTGTGATCAGGAACAAGGGAGGACCCAGCAGGACCCTGCAGGGAGTAGACAAGAACAGGAACACACAGAGAGTGACAATGTCGGAGTCTCATGGGCCCAGTGTCCCTGGGCCACCTAAACCCCCAGACCTTAGGCAACCCAGAGGCTAGGGGACCGACAGTGACTACTAGGTGGTGATGTTCTTGTGACTTCGGGGCCGAAGACACTAAACAGGAATTTGGGTCAGTCCAGAAAACAGAGCGGCACACCTCACACATCTGTGTTTGCAAATCACGACTGCTCCCCAGCCCACATTTGGGGGTAAGCGAGCAGGACAGCTGCGGGCTTGAAGCAGACCCCCACCGGCTGGGGAGGCTGGCCGGGCGGGCCCCCGCACCCCTCCCCGCGCTCAGCAACGGTCTCCGTAGCGGAGATGTTCACACCCAGGCGACTGGCGAGTCCCAGCAGCCAGGAAGAACTGCGGCAGCTGCCTCTGTTTTCAGAGCTCCTGTTTACCGGCAAATGCTTGGATAGAAGCTGCCCCGCGGGGTGGTTAGGACATCGATGGTGTCGATGGTTCAGGAAAGCGGGTTTAGGAAGCAGCCGCTGCTGCCGGGCTGTTTTCCTAACAGAGAGACAAGCGGGTGCAGCCCCAGCTCCGAGCACTGTCCCTTCCCTGTCCCACTGCTGGGGTCGGGTTTGAGGGCATCATCAAAGCCGTCCTCTGTGAGGAACACCCTAAAACAGCCTTTTCCTGAGGATGCTACCCTGGAAGATTTGCAAGGCCCCGGAGGAAGCCAGCCAGACCTTTTCGGGCTCCCCCAAGCGAGCCGGGAACACGTCGGTCTCCGGACAAGACCCAAAGCTAGCAGTGGGGTAATGAGTCCCCAACTGGGGCGGCCAAGCCAAGAGGGAGAGGTACCCCGGGGCACCCGGACACTCATCCAGAGCCAACTTTGGAAGGCCTAAAGCACGTCCAGAGGGAAAATTCCAGAGTTGTTTTGTCCCGTCCCATGGGCTATGACTACATTTGCCATCAGCCGACAGGAAAATGGCTTTTCTTCCTGGTCTCGAGCTACCTGGAATGCCCCGTCACTCACCGGAGGCCTCACAGCCGGGTGACACTGGGATCCTTTGTGTTATTTTATTTTTGTTTTTAATTTAGTTTGGTTCAGGATGCCCCTCCCTGGCCCAGAGGCCACACTGCCATCCATAGGGCAGGACACTTGAGGACTCTGAGCCCACTGCACCCAGCCGGGGCTTAGGGAATCCGAGGCCGCTGCCGGATTCCGGCCACCGACTGGCCACGGAGCCAAGCAGAGTGGGAAACGAGGGTGGGCGGGGAATTTCCAGGCCTCGTTGCGGGGGGGGGGGCAGTTTATTTGGATGAGGACAGAGAGCCCTGACCAGGTGTCCCAAAATAATTCACGTGGCCAGGGCTGAGAGCCAGCCCCTCCATGGAAAATTTAAATTAATTCTTCTTGGCTGCAGGTCCAGACCTCCTGAGGGGCCACCTGGAATCACCTGATTGCTGGGGCTCTGCTGGTTCCAGAAGCCCAAGGAAGCCAGCCCCCGGTCTCTGGGCTCCCTTGTGGAGCCAGAGGTCAGGAAATGTCCCCAGGAGGATGACCCAGCTGCCAGCTCCTCGGACTGCCCAGATGTCCCACCTCCAGCATTGTGCAGAAGGGGAAACTGAGGCCAGAGAAGGCAGACTACAACCCTACGAGCAGAAGGGAGGTTTGCCCAGTCCCTGCAGCTGTCGGGCACTTCATACGGGCAAATCAGCCGGGCCAGTGGGCATTGAGTGATAAATCGGGGAGCAGAATGAGGGAGCTGCCGAAGTTCAAAGACAGGGAATCTCAGCTTGAGTCAGAGATGGGCCTTTCGAGGCCCCACCAGTGCAGGTGCGCGCAGGAAAGACAAGAGGATGAGAAAAACCCACCCAGAAGCAAGGCAGGCAAAGGCAGAGGTGGCGACACACGACCCCCCCCCTCCGACCCCACACCACTTGGCAGACCACAGAACCCTCAAAGCACAGATCTTGTTTCACAGCAAAAGGCCACCCCCGGGCCACACGGTGGAACAGTGGCAGAGCTGGGCTTGAGCCCCATCCCTGATCCTGAACAGCATGTCCTTTTCATGACCTGACACTGCCCACCCGGGGGCTGGAGGAGCCAAGAATGGGCCCCAGGGACCCCACCTCTGCCCTGCAGCACCCTGCACTTGGACCTCGGCTGGAAAGGGTCTGGCCTTGGAAATTTTCTTGTTCCCCAGAGTCCTCAGGGAAGAGAGAGCCTGGGGCCTCAGAGTCACACAGATGGAGCTCCACTCGAAGTTTGCTGATGGCCACGGCCAACTTCGCTGAGTTCCCGCCTCAGGCAAGCAACCAACCCTCCCCACAACCCCCAGCCTCCGACCCTCACAACTACAGTGACTCCTAGGGGGGGTGGTGGGTGTGGTTATCTGCTTATCAGGGACTTTTCCTAGCCAGAGAGCCTGTGTGCCCATGACCTTCCCCAGGCTCTCCGGCACCAAAGACCTGGCCTAGCCCCTCTGGCCCAGCAGGGATTCAGTGAACTGGGGCCGCTCCAGGAGCCCTGTCGAGGGCAGGGACTGGGCAGTCAGGGGAACACAGGCCCACTTCATCCCCTGCTAAGCCAGCTGGACCCTCCCAGCCCTTCCAGGACCCACTGGGGACTTGGGGTTTGCATACATCTGATTAGCATAAACTAGCAGCTACCGGCAGGAGGGAGGAATGCTGCATTCCAGGGGGACCCAGGCTTGTTTTTGGAAACCTTATGGAGTTCTGCTGAGGGCTCCCTTGTTCTGAGGCCACTGGATGGCGGACTGGTGTTTGTGTACCCGGCAGAGGCCCACCCAGCCCCTGGTGAGCCCACGGCCCAGAGGCTCCAAGGATAACACAGAGCGAGAGAGCTTGATGCTCGAGAGATTGCCGGATGCCTCAAGAAACGTGGTGTCCTCAGACTCCAGACCCTCACCCAGGGCTCTCAATGCACTGAGAGAGACCTCTGTCCCAGGTAGTGGGGTTTGCAGGGGGAGTGACCCAAGGGCCTCTTCCAGTTTGCCCAGCCGGGGAGCAGGCCAGGGCTACCCCCACAGAGCCCTTTCAGCAGGGCACTCCAGCCCAATTCCTTGGTGATGAAGCAGGTCCGATCTTCCAAGAAAAAGTAGAGGGATCTTCTATCCCAAAAGGCCCACTGTGTGCCATGACCAGGGCTGGGTGCCTTCTGTGTCGTGAAAGGACCCACGGGTGACAGAAGGGCACGAATAGCTTTTTTCTCCCAAACACCCCCTTCCCTCTGCCTCTGATAATCGGCAATCTTTGGAGTCTTTCTTTAGATGAACTAAGAGTGGGAGCCCTGGAACCAGACGAGGTTCAAACGCCCGCCGCACCGCTCACCAGCTGCGTGCCTCTCTGCTTCAGTGCCTGTCCCTGTAAAATGGGGTCATTGTGGTGAGCAGTCAGTGAAGTCCAAGATCAAGGCCCCTGTGGGTTCAGTGTCTGGTGAGCACCTGCTTCCTGGTTCGTAGACAGGTGTCTTCTCAAAGGTCCTCGCGCGGCAGAGGGCAAGGGGGTTCTCAGGGTCCCTCTTTAAGGGCACTAATCTCATTCCTGAAGGCTCTGAGCTCCTGACCTAATCATCTTCAGAAGGCCCTACCTCCTCACACCATCACCTTGGGGGTTGGGTTCCAACATAGAAATGTTGGGGGGATCACAAATATTTCACCTAGAATGCGGAGTGTCCTGGGTTGGGGGAGCTGCTCGGGGATGGAGCCCAAAGCCACAGCCTAGTCCCAGGGTCCAAGGAGGGAGAGAGGGAAGGAGCTTTGCCTCCTCGTCTGTCCTCGTCCTGTCCCTCCTGGAACGACACGTTGGCCCTCTGTTGGATGACTACGGAAGGAGAGAGAGCCTGGGTCTGAGCTCCAGTGCCGCCATTTTCTGAACAGCCCACTTCTCTGAACTCAGTTTCCTCACGTGTAAACCGGGGGTACTAGTCCTTACCCGACTACGTTGGCATGAAATAGACTGTCCCAATGAGAGTCCCCAGCGCCCATTTAGCACCCTGCCAATGTCCACTTTTCCATCCCACCACCCCCCCCACACACACACAGAAGCACTGATCACCGCAACCCTCCAGGAAGCCAAAGTGCCTCAGACATGAAGGAACTTCCATGTTCTCGAGGGATCCCCAGGGCAGGGATGGCAACCCCCATTTTAGAGATGGGGAAACTGAGGCTCAGAATGATTCAGTCTCAGCTGTTCATGGGACACAGCTTGTTCCAAGGTCACACAGCTGGTTCATGGGACCTCTCAAACTTTAACCCAGTTGCCCCAAGTCCCCACGTCAGGGCTGAGAGCCCACGTGGGAGAGATGAGGGTCAGGCAGTGGCGTGGGTCTAACGGGAGGTGAACCCTGAGGGTTCTGCTCAGCTTCCAGAGGCTTCGGAGCTCTGCCCTCCCCACTCCCTCCAAGCCTAGACTCTGGGTCCTGGGTCGAGGGCTCCCCACACTGGCCATGAAGGGAATGTGTCCCTGGCTCCTGGAAAGCCCAGGGAAGGCAGCTGATGGGCAGGCTAGGAGCTTGACCTCAGAGGTGCATGACTTCTGTGAGGTTGTCCCCCTCTCCGAGCTCTGGTTTCTCCTCCGCCAAGTGGAGATAATAATGGTGTAATAAATTAAATAATTCTGCAAAGCGTGTGACACCATGCCCAGATTGGGAGTTCTCAAACCTGAGTGCCCCACAGAATTACCCAGAACGTTGGTTTAAAACCCAGCTAGCTGGAAGATTCCCATTCCATCCATCCTTGGTGAGGACTGAGAATTGGCACTTCTCACAAGTTTTCAGATGATTCTCAAGCTGCTGGTCTGGAGGAAATAGTGTTCATTTAAAAAATAGAAGCCTGGGGGGCCTGGGTGACATGGTCAGTTAAGCTTCTGACTCTTGGTTTCGGTTCAGGTCCTGATCTCAGCGTCGTCGTGAGATCGAGCCCCGTATTGGGCTCCATGCTCAGCAGGGAGTCTGCTTGAGCTTCTCCCTCTGCCCCTTCCCACCGCTCGCAGGCTCACTCCTTCTCTCTCTCTCTCCCTTTCTCTGAAATAAATAAACCTGTAAAAATAAATAAATAAACAAACAAATAAATAAAAGACAGATAAGCACATAAAAAGTTGCTCAACAGCATTAATCATTAGAGACCTGCAAAAAACTACAAAATACCACTTCATACCCAGGAGGACAGCTAATACAGAAAACAAAATGGGAGAGAAGAGCCGATGGGAATGGAATGTAACCACCCGGAAAAGGGCTGGCAATTCCTAAAAAGAAGTCAAGCCTGGAATTACCATGTGATCTAGCAGTTTCACCTCGGGCCATCCACCCGAAAGGACTAAGGGCAGGGTCCCAAACAGATATCCACACACCTGGGTTCATGACAGCCGAAAGGGAGAAGCCGCCCGAGGGTCCATCCAAGGATGAAGGGATAGACAACGTGTGGTTCACAATGGAATATCATTCAGCCTTAAACAGGAAGGGAATTCGGACACCTGCTACCGTGTGGATAAACCTTGGGGACACTATGCAAAGTGAAATAAGCCAGGGACAAATGGACAAGTATGGTAGCATTCTGCTTGATACAAGGCAGCAAGAGTATGCCAAGTCATAGAGGCAGAAAGTAGAATGGGGGTCGCCGGGGGCCGGGGGAGGGGGAAACGGGGAGCTAGCGTTGGATGGATATGGAGTTTAAGCTTGGGAAGATGAGAGAGTTCTGGAGACGGAGGGATGGTGGCACAAGTGTGAGTGCTTAATGACGCTAAACGGCACATTTACAAATGCTTAAAATGGCAAATTAGGTTATGTATATTTTACCATAAATAATAAATAAATAAAAGAGCACTTGAGCCGAGACCCAGAAGAGGGGCCGACATTCCTTCCTCCAAAGAAGGGGAGAGCCTCCAAGGAGAGGGAACAGGGAGTCCAGCCTGAGAGCCAGAGTTCTCGGAGCATCCCAGGGCCGGACAGGCTGCAGCAAAGTTGATCATGAGACCCCTGAGTTCTGATCTCCTCGTCTGAAATATGAACACCCTCCTCACAGAGACAAGGAACCCCTGTCATCTCCCCAGAAACGAGAGGAGGGAAAAAGGCCAACCAGGACCTTGATTTCTCTGAAGTAGGATATGGGTGTCAGGGTTACATTTGGGGGCCAAAAGCTTCCCGGGAACTGTAGCAACCCCACTTCCACTCATCCCCCCAAAAGGAAAGAAAGCTGTTTCCCCTCCAGCTGGGCTCCCAACCCCCGCCCAGGAGAGAACTTGGAGATGGGGCCCGGACGAACAGTGTTCTGAGAAGCCACCAGGGGGCGCACTGCACCAGCAAACCCAGCACTTGTCCAGCTCTGGACCAAGAACCGGGAGATGACTGTCCTGGGGGCACCTTCTGGTACAGAGGATTCCAGATCTGTTGAAAGCTCCCCCTGGGTGGGTGTCACCCTGAGTCATGGATTCACAGCCACAGAGCTGGAAGGGGCTTAGAATGGGGACATTTTTACAGAGGTGAGGAGCCTTGGCCACATGGCAGGTTGGGGCAGAATAGGACTGGAACGCCAGTTACTTGCATTCCCCAGTACACTCTCCCCTGCCCTGGAGAGCTCGGTCCAGACAGACCAGGGACCAAGACAAAATGGAATTGTGGGCCCGGCACTATAACATTCCCACCATTCCCAGGATGTTGAGTCACAGGGAAATTGAGGCACAGAGAGGCAGAGATGATCTGCATCCATCCCAAGCAAGTCAGAGCCCCAAATTGGTTCCCAGTGAGCCTCCTCTGCTCCTCCAAGGGGCGTACTAGGGAATAGGGCTGCGACCAGCCAGGCCAACCAGGCTCGTAGTCGCTGCCTCAAAGCCCAGCAGAGTCATTGATTGGAGCTGAGGTGGGGAAGGCACTAGGGTCAGCCCACTACAGGCCCATAGAAGACAGACCATCTGATGGGTCTCTGAAGCCCTCTCTGGAGGTAGCAGGACCTGGCAGGGAGACGTCCGGAGTTCCCCTGGCCTCTGCAGGGCCTCTCTACCCCTGCCAGCTCCCAGTCCTGCCTCCCTCCTCAAATATCTGCTGAAGACAGCCTCCTACCTTGGAACAGGAACCTCCAAAGGCCCCATCCTTCAAGTTCATCCCCTGCTGGGGAACCTGATGCTTGCATGAAGATGGGGAATTGCTCATAGGCACCCCAGGAATGCCGCAGGCTGCCTCCAGCCCTCAGCTGGCAAGGCCCAGGCACTCAGCACACATTACCCCCTAGAGTCCTCCAGTCCACCCTGCCAGGCAGGGGGCTGAAGGCCCTATCTCAGAAAAGAGGAACACGAGGACCAGAAACTGTCCTGATAAGGAAGTTCTCTGGGCTTCCTGTCATGGCCCAGACCTTGGATGGCAGAGGTACCCACGTAGTCCCTCCACACCCCAGATCAGAAGTGAGCCTCTGTGGGGCACACTGAGCAGGTGAAAAGACCTGCATGGAAAGACCACAACTGAAGACCAAGCAGGAACACAGGTTGGCCCTCAATGCCTTTCCCAGCCACCCCTCCACTGCCATCTGAAACTCTAGAGGCTGGAAGGCTCAAGTCTCATTTTCCTAACTACCTTCCAGCCAAGGGTAGCCAGGGACATGTTGGGGCCCAGATATAGGTGGGAGTCTGCTAGAAGGGCTTCCCAAATAAAAATACAAAGCCTCCCAAATTGGAGACCTTTGGCCTTTCCACTGCCTTTCTGCCTGGAATGCATATTAGAGTGCTGGAGGTATGGCAGCCACTTTGGAACTATGAGGGCAAAAATAAAAACAACACAAGTTAGGGACAATGGAGCGCAGACAGCCTGTTCTCTGTCTACATTGCTGGGCTTCTTCATGAGCCCTAGATTTCTAATCTGTGAGAATGATAAGACCTGAGTTCTTTCAACATTGCTAACTAAGCTTCATGTTGGTTACAGCCTGCTGGTTTGCATTCCCATCTGATAATGGAGCAGCACTGAGTAGGGGTTATCTTAACCTATAGATTAGCAGCTGTAGGACCTTGAGTAAGTGGTTTTGTGGTCTAAGGACCTCAAGTTCCTCATCTATTAAAGGAGCTCAATGAGTGTACCTACTGCATAGTGTTGTTGGGAAAATTACATCCAACACTGAGTGTCTTCAGCCCAGGACAGCACACATAAACAAGGAAGCTATCACTAGAAAGAGAGAAAAGGACCTGAGAAGAAACAGAGACTTGATGCCCTCCCCTCAGGAAAGGATGCTTGGAAATGAGGTTTGATTGGGGAAAATTGGACAGTAACTCCTGACAGATCAGCAGCTCCCTGAGCCCCAGACCATTGACTCCTTTCCCTTTTAATTAAGTGCAAAGCCTTGCAGACTCAATTCGCTGGCCTACCAGGCAAGGGGACTGCTTCTCAGTCAGGGCAGGCTGAATCCACTGGCATGTGGGAAACACCATCCTACCCCACCCAACTTCAGCCTTCCAAGTCTTTCCTCTACAAACTATCACACTCAGGCATTCCACTATTCAGGATTTACTCCTTTGGATATAATAGCTTGTAGGAGCTTGGTTCAGAATCTTCAGGGTGAGACTCAGGGCATGGGTCTTTGTACAGTTCCCCAAGTGATTCAGGGCTGGCACCCTGATAAGAAGCCACGGTTTTAGAGGATGTTCCAGTGGCCCCTATTGAGGTAAGGGCCTCAAAACATGTCACCTTCTAAGCTGTGGTGAACAATGGCACCTGGGAGCAGGAAGGGAAGGCATGGCACTCACACCTTGCGGTCATGTGCTGCACCACAGACCACTGAGCACACGTGTCCCTCGCCTCCGTTAGTCAGCACAGCAATGCCGGGAAGTTGTGGTCCCCAGGATGAGACAGAAGCCTCTGAAGACACAAGGGACGTGCCCAAGGTCACACAGGTAACACCAAGGAGCCTTTGCACTCGACGGCACAGGCCCTGGTGCCAGGCGCGGTCTTGTCAGTGGCAGGTTGTACGACTCAGACCATCCCATCCCCTCCAGGCGGTGGGAAGTCAAAGTCTCCTCTGATCTCAGGAAGTCAAACATGGCCTGGGGCCACACCCCAATCCCACCCTTCGCACATGAACCTGGGCCTGTTATTGAGCCCTGCGGTCCCTTCGAGTGCTCGTCTGAGAAGTGGGGGGATAGCTGTCTGGCCTGCCTGGGGTTGTCATGAGGATAAGGGACAGGAACAGGTTGTCGTGAGGATGACACCAACCTGGGGACAGAGAGTGCTGCCCTTACTCTGACTCACACCAGTCACTGGTGGGGGCGGCGGGGGGGGGGGGGTTTGTCTGCTGACAGGAGCCCTGGAGGGGTGAGGCTAGAAGCAGGGCTAGAGGCAGCGAGGGAGAGCTGAGCAACGACAAGGAGGGCCGCTTCCCCAACGGTAAGAAGAACAGTAAGTAAGAAGAACGGTAAGAAATATCGAAGACATAACAGTAACAAAGGCCCACCAGGGCGCCGGGTGCTCTGCTCTTCGGCCCTCTGACGGACCCACTAAACTGGGGGGATAAATCCCAGCCCCCCACTTCCTGGCCTCTCAAAGACGCCTTTTGTCTGGCGGCATCAGAGGCCCGTTCCGGCCCCACGAGGGCATGACCAAGCTGCAGTGCCCGCCCAGGACAAAGGGCCCTCACACGGCTCCGGACACGCCCGCAGCCCCCCAACTTCCGCGGCCCGGGTGGCCCAGCCAGGCCCACGCATGCACGCTCGCACGAAGCCTGGCCGAGATCAGAGGCAGCACCAGCAGAGGCCAGGACCCCTGGTCAGGGGGCGGTGGGAGGTAGGGCCTGGATGGGGGGTAGCAGGAAGGGGATCGGCCGGTCGTGCTCAGAAGCAAAGGCACCTGAAGTTCCCCATTGGAGAGCCAAAGAGCAATTTTTAAAATAAACAAAGTACGCAGAGTCCCCTAGAAGCTTCCGCTACCTTCCAGACCACACGCCCCCACCCCCACAAAGCTCTACCCCTGGGGGCCTGTCTGTAGAAAGTTCCTCTGCAACGTCCCATCCACTGTTGCCCCCTTCCACTTAGGCTTTGCTCAAAGACACAGTCCCTGACCCCTGACCTCTGACCCAAACCCTCTGCTGGCACCATTGCCAATCCCTCCCGCCCCTTTCCCTCCAGAGCCTGCTCCACTGTCTTGTCAAGGTCATCAACGACCTGCCTGGTGCCGAGGCCAGAGGCCAAGTCTCAGCCCTCAGTTCGCGAGACCAGCCCCAGCAGGGAACGTGTCTCTCTCCTCTTGGCTCCTGGGGCAGCCTCTCTCTCCCCAGTCTTCCTCCTGCTCCCAGGCAGCTCCTCCAAAATCAGGACTCTGCTCGCTCCACAGCCTCCTCCGTCCCTAGCAACCCACGGGGTCTCTGGTCTGACCACCTTCTTTCTGCTGAGACTCATGCCTCCAGCCTCAACCTCTCCCCGTGGCTCCAGTTCTCGGGTCCGTCCCCATCTCCAGCAGGAGCCCAGGGGCTGAGTCAAGCCACCAGGCAGACCTGCCCTCCACCTGCTGTCTGCAGCCTCCGCGGCCCTCTGTTCATCCTCACCACCCCTGCACCCATCTCCTGCCTCCCCTGCAAGCAGATCCCACCCCTCCACTCTCAACACAGGCCCGGGATCTGACCACCGCTCCCGTTGCTGTCACCCTGGAGTTTTGCCAGAGCCTCCCCCGACCCCAACTGTCTCCCTGCTCCCTGTCCCCTTCTCCCTCTGGCCTACACCACCCTGCACAGCTGACCTCCCACCCCTCCGCTATTACCCTCTGATCTCCACCCACCCCCCAGCACCTCCTCGCTGGAGCACAGGGGGGCACCTCGTCCCTTTGCAATCATGCTGAGTTTCCTGCTCGCCCCAGAACTTTGCATTTGCTGTTCCCTCCACTTACACTACCCTTCCAGAGATCTGCATGACCAACTTCCTCTTTTAATTGAGGTGTCCGCCTAAATGTCGCTGGATCAGAGCGGCTTCCCAGCCACCCTTCATTACACACAGAAGCAGCCATGTCTCCCAGCCACACTCCCCCAACCCTGTTCAGCTGAATCTTCTCCATATCATTTCTCACCCACTGACACCCTCTGTATTTGCTGCCCTCCTGCCCCCTACCACCACCACCAGGAAGAGGCTCTGTGAGAACAGGGGCTTCACCTGGTCGATGCCAGCACCTAGAAGACTGCCCATGCAGGGTAAGGGGCCTCCAGAAACATCTGTTGAGATGAACTGAGGGTTGAAGGAGGGCATGTGGGCCGGGGGGGGGGGGGGGGGGGCGGGGGGGCCGTGCTGGAAGAGAGGCCAGGCAGAGGGACTGTGTGTACCGCACTGAAGTGCGTTCGAAGAGGCAGCAGGTGGAGTTGTGCAGGGTAGGAAGTGGAGTTTAATGATGAGTTTAGGGCTGGTGGGGAGTTAGGCAAGAGCCTGGTCATGAAGGGCATTTGTGTACTGAATTATTCACTTAATATTTATTAAGCCCTATGTGGAGCCTGGCCTTCTGCCCCTCTAAGAGGTTGGAACTTAATCTTGAGGATACTTGGGAGCCATTGAGAGACACAGAGTAGGGGCAGCCCCACTCACTGCTGGTCACCATGGTCCGTGAAATCCCAGTATGCCCCTGGATCTTCCCCGCACCCCCCAGCAGAGCCCACTCTGCCACTGCCTTTGCTCCAGCTCAGCCCTTTGGAGGTCTGAGAAGAGCATGCCACTGAGGTTTCTCCTGGTGATGTCCCACAGCAGCTGAACGAGCCAGCCCTTCCACCTGTGACCCTGTGTATGGGTCGCCACAACCCGGATGGGGAACTTGAACCTCCCAGGTTTGGGATCACCCAACTCTTCATTTCCCAGAAGAAGCAACTGAGACCACCAAAGGAAAAGGACTTACTCAAGGTCACATTGCATCTCAGTCTCAGCTCTTTTGTTTATAAGTAACAAGCACCCAATTCAGATGGACTTGAAGGAGGAGGAGGAAGAAGAAGGAGAACAAGGGAGGAGGAGGGGCAGGGGGAGGAGAAAGAGAGATTTAGCTCACATAAGGATGATGCTGAAGTGTGAACTTCAGGTACAGTTGGATCCAGGCCTCAAAATGGCTCAACTTCAAACACATGCTGCCCCTTGAACCAATTACTGGGCCATAGGTCTGCAGAACTCTCAGTGGCCAAGCCTGGGTATCATATGCCTACCTCTGAAGTGGGGTAGGGAGGGGAGAAGTGTGAGCCTGACATGACACCCCAGGACTTAGAAAGGGGCGAGGTGGGACTACAAAGGAAAATCACAGTAGCGATCTGAGAAAAGGGGGAAACAGAAGCAGAGGTGGGTCCAGCCCACCCAGGAGCTCAGGGACAGAACTGAAATGAGAACCCCGGGCACCTACTCCAAGCCCCTCACACATCCCACTTTCCTGAACCACGTTAGCAGGATTAACCAGACTTCAGTGTGGGGCCGGCTTGGGCCAGGGTGGGGACTGCAGGAGCCGGAGGCGGGGGGCCAGTGAGGAGATCGTCTAGGCCAGCGATAATGAGCCCCTTGACAGAAACTCATCAATCTCCTTACTCCCTAACCCACTTCAGCATTTTGCTGAGGGAAACACCTGTCACTTCTCCAAGATGAATGATACACCACCATTATTAATGTATTTTTAAGTGGTGTTTAGAATCTACTTCATTTGAAATCAAAGAGAATGACATAGATCTTCCCTGACTTGTGTAGCCCCTAGACGCACTGGGAGAACACAGCAGCTGCTGAACAGGGGGACGCGGGGACACGCCCCCCAGAAGGTAACTCCCACCCACCCAGCCCCCACCCCCCCACCCCCCGCCCCAGGCCAGCCGGGCAGGTTCATGCAGCTCCTGGGCAGTAAACCTGGGCCTGGGGAGGGAGGTGAGACAAACAATCTCCAACAGTGGAGGGACTTGGGGCCACTTTTCCAGAAGGAACCTGGAAATCAGCAGGATGTCCAAGCAGAGGCCATCAGTGGTATCAGCAGAGACCGGTCCACTCAATGGGACATTTTATGTCCTTCCGAACATGTGGCCAACAAAGATTATTGATGTAAGATGATATGATTGGAAAAGCAGAAACTTAAGGAAGTTCAAATCACAAGGGGTATCATTTCAAGAGCCAGAGGAATTCCCCAGCATTCGGCTGCCAAGAGCCCAAGTGGGAGATAGAGAACCTGCCAGGTCCCAGGGCAGCATGCGTTCCCTGTGCCGCCAGCCACCACGCCCCTCCCCCCACTCCCCATCTCTCCCCTCTCCCAGGCTTCTCTCTGACTTCCGCACTGGCTCTCCATAGACCGCCTGGGCACTCCTACCCTCAGAGCTTACCTACTATTCCTGCTCCATCTCAGAGTTGTCTGCTTCAATCTTCTCCTGCAGAAAGAAAAAGAGAAAGGAAGGGAGGGATGGTAGAGAGAGAAAGGAGAAGAGAGAAAGGAAAAAAAAAAGGTATTTCTAGAAGGAGTCAGGCTGCGTCCATAGGCTCCCCTGGTCCAGTCAACTGTGCTGGACCAGGAGGATGGTCCACACTCCATCAGATTCCATTTCGGTTGTTTGGGTGGGATCAGGCAGGGTGGGGGGGCCGGTCAGAGGATGAATTAGTTATTTACTGCTGCATAGGAGATGACCGCCCACCCCCAACATTAGTGGTTTAAAGCATTGCTTATTAGATCCATCTCTGAGGGTCAGGAGAAGTGGCTTCTCTGGGTGGTCCTGACTCTGGGTCTCTCGGTTAAAGTCAAATATCCACCTGGGCTCTGTCTTCTGCAGGTTTGATGGAGATGGAGGACCCACTTATAAGCTCACCCATGTGGCCATGGTCAGGAGGTTGCAACTCCTTGTGACCACAGGCTGGAGACAGCAACTCCTCCCCACACAGGCCTTCTATCGGGCTATCCACAGCAGGACAGCTGGCCTTCCCCAGAGCAAAGGATCTAAGACAGGGAGATGACCCGGACTGACACTGCACGGTCTCTTCTGCCCTAATCTCAGAAACGATGCTCCAGCAGTTCGTCTGTACTTTATGAATCACCAAGGCCAGCCCTGGCACAATGTGGAGGGAGGGCACTGCACAAGGGTGTGAATACCAGGAGGATGGGTCATGGAAAAATTCATTCTGTAATGATGGCTTCAAAAGTATATGCGCTGGCTCATTTTCAATATACAAATCAATTGAGGTGAACCTCAACCAAAAGAAAGCCTTTTTTTTTTTTAATGGCTTGCCTTTGATTGCTTCTGTGGGGTCACGGAGGGCCTGACAGAGCCAGAACTGAGACTGGACACACGTGGGATACGGGGCTGAGTGATGCTCGGCGTCCAGTCATCCATGTGCGACCACTAGGTCATGAGATAGTGGCAGGCCCAAGATCACTTTGGGTCCAGACATGGGAGATATGCCTAGTGGATGAGAGGCAGGCACCTAACAGAAGCCAGGAAGGACTTTTAGGAGCCAAAGGAGAAACCCTTCATCAGAGGAAGCAGAGAGTCGGATGGCAAGCCAGACTTAAGAGCCAGGACTTCAGGATGGAAAGAGTCTTGGGTCTGGGTACATCCTGCCAACTGGTTCTTGGACCTGCTGCAGCACAGTCACTAACCCCAGGAGGAAGAGGCTGAGTGTGAGATGGGGAGCTGTCCTATAAGTGGCCCCATGCAGCCCTGATGGGGAACCCTGTCCTCCAGAAGCATTTTCTCCCTTATTTGCCAGCAAGCCTTGAGCTCCTGCATGACCTCAAGGCCGAGGCAGACAGGACCTGGAGGGACAGGACCCTCATGGACAGATCAAAGACAGCAGTGGAAGTGGTGGTTGATGGGGACAGAGGACAGTGCAGGTGGCCGTCTCCTCTGATTCAAGAGTGCACAGGATTCATCCACACCCTTGAGAGGGGAGAGAAACGCACGGAGGATGAGACTTCCTACAGGGGAAGGTGGAGGTTGGAGCCAGCAAGATGAGGGTATTAATAATAGTGTCACCAGTGAACCCTTCACCATGTAAGATGCTTAGAACCACAAATGCTGGAGGTAGCTCCGGAAAATCAAGTCCAAACCTCCTGAGGCTGGAATGCTTTGTCCACACATCTCAGCCAGACCCTCAAAGTCTTGAGCGCTCCCGGGAATGGTGGGCTCACGACTCTACCAGGAAGCGCATTCCATCACTGGACCACTCTGACACATGGAGCGTTCTCTCTGAAGCTCAAAGTCTGTCTTCCGAGGGTGGCTTCCTAGGACTACCGCTACACAACCGTGAGAGCAGCTAACATTGGAAAGATGGACCAGACCAGGGGCTGGTGAGGACGTAGAGCAGTTGGGACCCCCCATACTCTGCTGGTGGGTTTGGAACATGGTCCGACCACCTGGAGAAACAGTCCACGTGACCCAGCCCTTCCATCCCTTTGTATTTACCGAAACAAAACAAAACAAACAAACAAAAAAAACGTCCACACAAAGACTGATACCTAAAATAAATAAATGTTCCTAAGAGCTTTATTTATAACGGCCAAAAACTCGGGGTAAAAAAATGAAACATCCATCCAAAGGTGAGTGGGAAGACAAACCAACCGTGGTTCATACATACAAGAGAACAGTACTCGGCAACACACAGGACTATACGGATGAATCTCGAGGCAACTACGCCAGTGAAAGAAGCCAGACACAAAAACCTACGTATGGTGTGATTTCATTTATTACAGAAACTTCTAGAAAAGGCAAAGTGACCTATAGTGATGGAAAACAGAGCACAGTGTGCCAGAGAATGTGTGTGGAGGGAGAGGCAGGGGGCTGAGGGGAACGAGAGAACTTTGAGAAGTGCCAGCGATGTTACGTGTAGTGACTGTGGTAGTGTTCCCACCAGTGTCTACACCTGTCGAAAGCAGATCGAATACTTTAAATATGATCCAATTTCGCACCGTAAATATGTACAGTGTTGGGGCACCTGGTGGCTCAGTCAGTTAAGCGTCCAATTCTTGACCTCGGCTCCGGTCATGATCTCAGGGTCTCGAGATCCCAGCCCGTGTCGGGCTCTGCACCTGGCTGGGAGCCTGCTTGAGGTTCACAGGTTCTCCTTCTCCCTCGGCTCCTCCCTACCATGCTCTCTCTCTCTAAGAAATACGTATTTTTTTAAATATATACAATGTATTTTAAGTTGTTTTTTTTTTTTTTAACTAACATGCTAATCCCTTGATTGAGTGACACAGCACACTGGGGCCAGGCTGAGGGCCCCCTGGGTCTGTTTGGAAAAACCCCGTGCCATTAGCACAAGAGCATGCCTGACCAATGCTCTCGGAGCACCTGCTAAACTTAGCTGGTTTCCACCTAGTTAGTCTCTGTTTCTGGAAATGGTCTTCTAGGACTCAACAAAGGCCGTTCAGCAGAGCCAGGAGTTCAGCCCAGGCCTCCTGATTCACAGGCCTCTTCCCCACAGCGTAAGAAGAAACAGAATCCCATGCTATGGAGAGCTTTGGGGTTCTCCAAGCTGCTTGACATCTGTAATCTCATTTCCTGGATTAATCCCATTTAACGCAGTCGAGTGTGTAATGGATACGGCGGGACTGGGGGAACATACAGCTTGCTTACTTATGGCCGGCATCCATTCTGATGGCTTGGGGCCCCAGGCCAGGCCAGTGGTTGAATATATTGAATAACCCTCCTGGGCTATGTATTCAGGGCTTTGGAGTCGGACAGACCTGGGCTGGAATCCAGGCGCTACTGCTTACTAGTGGAGCAAAGCATTTAACCCCTCCGAGCCTCAGTTCCCTCCCCTGTAAAGAGGGGATGCTCGAAGTAACTGCCTCATAATGCCTCAGGCTTAGTGACTGGGATGGCAGCAACCAACACACAGTAAACACCCGCAGCCTGGCAGCCGCTGTGCCACTGCTACATTGCTACTACTAATCTTTCCAATACCCTTATGAAGTAGGTCCTATTATTATCCCCATTTTACAGATAAAGAAACTAAGGCTCAGAGAGGCAAAGTGATTTGCCCAGGATGATAGAGCAAGTCTCCTGTATGGCTCCAAAGCCAACTGCGGCTCCAGTGTGCCACACTGCCCCCCTGCTCGGGTAGTGACAGGTGCAGCAAGGACTATAAGATGGGAAAGTAGATCAATTCCCCTCAAAGCCTGCCAGTTCCAGTTAGAGCTGAAGGAAGCCAAGGCCTGGCCAGATTGGCACAGGTGAGGTCAGACAGGAGTCCCCTTCTGGAGCCTGGGCTCTGCCATTCTGAAAACCAGGACAGCCCAGAGAAGAGAGACCACAGGGAAGGGCAGACTCCCCAACTCCCTTAGGGTAACCAGGCCCGCTCCTTCCTCCAATGTCCAATGAAAGAGGTCATCAGAGTCTGCACTCAAAACTGCCATAGGGTCAACGTGTGACCCTGAGCAGGTCCCCACCAACTGAGAGCCTATATCTAGCCATTAGCTAAGGGTGTAGGACAAGATGACCTACAATCGCCAGTCCAGCTCAGACCGTCTTAGTTTCCAAGGCAACAGTGATCCCTGGGATGCAGGTGGTAACGTAACTTCAGGAGGGATGGGGCCTTTGACAGTACAAGTGGGGGTGTCCCAGGGAGAGCACACTGGAGAGAGGTCCTGGCCCCAGCAAGGGGTTGCTGATCATCCTCACAGATCGCCTGGAGGAAAGAAAAGAACAGCTTTGGAGACAAGAGATTGGGATTCAAATTCCACTCTGTCATTCATCAGCTCTGTGAGCCTGGCCTTTTTCTGGCCTGTCTCTGAGGCTTATGGTCCTTATCCACAAAATAGGGACAATCACGCCAACTTTATAAGGCTACGCGGCACTTAAATAAAACCATTTCTCTAAGGTCGCTGTAAATACGCAGATGACAGCTGTTTTAACTGCTGTCTCCCACCTCCACCACTGAAGGCAACATTCACACAGTTTCCCCAAGTGCCTGAGTCCCCAGATTCCAGGGACGTTCACCTGGAAGTTCTTCCAAATACCAGGCCACTGTCCCTTCTGCTGCTGCTGCTGCTGCTTGAATTCACAGACCCACTGAGCATCTGGAATAGGACCAAAACCAAAATCCAAAGAGAAGCCGACTCCTGATTCTGCGAGAGAGGCTAGAATAGTGGACACCAGGGCAAGTATCAAGTGGGAGGGGCACGAGGGGGCCCCTGAACCTGGGTGATGGTCACTCGGCTGCACATATGTAAAAATCCATGGAGCTGTACGCCTAAGATGGGTGCCCCTTACTCTATGTAAATTACACCTCAATTAAAAAAAAAAAACCCTCAAGTTTTCCCCAAAGGTCCAAGAACATATGCGCACTCATGTGCCCACTCAGACAGTGCCTGCCCGGACAGCAGTGCCCGCAGACGAGCACCCCCACAATGGACACCACAGCCCACCATCCAGGCGTGACTCCTTGTGCCCAGACCCACATGGAGCCACAAGCCCACCTGAGCAGGCACACTCGTGCATACGTACACACAGCGTCTGCACACTGAAGGATCCATAGCAGACGTTGCTGGAAAAATCCGGAAAGTCATCAGCAGCTCCGCTGACACAGGGACTAGCCGGCTCCCTACCACAATTTCCGAAAGGGAGGGGACCTTCCTTGTGTCTGCAGCTGGGCTGTTGAGGTAGCCGTGGTCCCGGGTGGTCCCGGTGCTGTCTCCGCAGGAGTCTCATCAAATCCGCAGGTGTCTACACAGCCTGGGGCACCAGGGGGTCTGCAGAGAGGAGAAGCTAGGGTCCCAGGAGGAGGAGAAACCTCCTGCATGGCTCACCCTGCTTCTAGGCCAAGACTGTGCCAGACCAGCCTTGGGGTCGACCAGCAAGTGTATTAGTCCTCAGGAGGCCAGGATGGGGGAATCCTGATGGGCAGGAGGCTGGACAGGGAGTATGGGGGTCACTGTGACAGGATGGGTGCTGTGGTTCCACAAAAAGTTTGGGAGCAGGAGAGCTCTGCTCTGTCCCCTGGCTCTGCCATTTATTCACTGTGTGACCCTGGACAAGTTACTTAACCTCTCTGGACCTCAGTTTGCCCCTCTATCAGATAGAGATAATAATACTACCCAGTGAGATAATATTACATGGTGGGAATGCTGGGGGGACGTGGGATGGAGAGAGCCAATTGACATCACATGTGCCCCTGGACACAGAAAGTACTCAACGGGGTGAGTCACTTTTATCGAGGGCCCGAGGACAGGAAGAAACCATTAGATAACGAGGATCTCATGGATTGCAAAGTGACAGCCCACAAGCCCAGATGCAGCCCACACATGAAGTCTGGCCCATGCAGTGTGTTTCTTCTTTCTTTTTCAATTATTATTGACATCTAAAAATCAAAATTCCTATTAAACTCCAAACATTCTGCTTCTCTTGAAGAGTTCAAACATTTGGCAACCCCAGTCCCCATCCCCACCTGGTGACTCCCCACCAGAGCCAGTTCCACCTTCCTGTCCCGGCTGTGCCCAGCCCTGGGGCAGCAGAGATGGCCCTTCAAGGCTGGGGGCTCTGGGGGGACAGGGACATCCCCCTCCAGCGTCGCGCAGCAAGTCAGCAGTGGAAGTAGAGCTCAGGTTGCCAGATTTCTGGTCCTCCCTGAGCACCAACAAGATGCCCGGGAGAGAAACTGCCTGTGTTCCAAAAGCCCTCACCTGAGAGCCAGGGTCATCACAGAGCACGTGACTTACTCCTCTGAGCCTCAGTTCCTTCATCTGTAAAATGGGATAATACTAGTCCCTTCCTCAGGGTGATGGTGAGGACGAAATGAAGTAAAGAAGTAGGGATCACAGAGCAGCTCCCGGCACACATCAGGGCCCCTGGCATGTTCCAAGCATGCATGATCTTGTAGCTTCCTTGAAGCACCTGACAGATGAGCCAGCTGAGGCCAGTGGGCTAGTGAGATTCACGTAGCCAGTGAGGGATGGAACCAGGATTTGGAATTCTTTTTTTTTTTTTAAGATCTTATTGATTTATTTGAGAGAGAGCGAGCACACAAATGGGTGGAGAGGGGCAGCGGGAGAAAGAGAAGCAAACTCCCCACTAAGTGGGGAGCCGGATGTGGGGCTCAATCCCAGGACCCTGAGATCATGACCTAAGCCGAAGGCAGATACTTAACCAGTTTCACCAGCTGAGCCACCCAGGTGTCCCCAGGACTTGGAATTCCAATTCAAGTTCAAGGTAGGACAGTCTGGCTCCAAACACCAGCTCTCTCCATGCACCGGAAGCCTTCGTGGAGTCCGCAGGTCATTCTTGGGGGCCTTTGTGTGCGGGACAGTGGCAAACATCACGGAAGCCTTCGTGGAGTCCGCAGGTCATTCTTGGGGGCCTTTGTGTGCGGGACACTGGCAAACATCACGCATTTGGCTCACAACAGACAAAGTGGCTGGCTCAGTCTGACAGGCAGGAGGGAGCAGCAAACAATGACCCAATCACTCAGGCTCTGGCAGTGGTATGTGCTGGGGAGAAAAAGCAGGAGAGCGCTATGGAGTGCCTGGAAGAGGCACAGAGGGAAGCTTAGCAAGCAGTCTGGGCAGGGTCCCCCAGGGAGGTGACCTTCAATGGCTGGGAAGGACCAGCCATGCGAAAACGGAGCAAGAGGAAGAGTGTTTGCAAAGGCTCCCAAGTGGACAAAGGCAGGAGATTTCCAGGCACAGGAGGAAGGCCAAGTGCGGCTGAAGCACGGTGAGGAGAAAGGCAGAGAGGAAGTGAAGTCAGAAAGGTAGGTGGGGGGGGGGGGGGCACCTGGGTGGCTCAGTGGGTTAAGCCTCTGCCTTCGGCTCAGGTCATGGTCTCGGGGTCTTGGGATCGAGCCCCGCATCGGAGATCGAGCCCCGCATCGGGCTCTCTGCTCAGCAGGGAGCCTGCTTCCCCCTCTCTCTCTCTGCCTGCCTCTCTGCCTACTTGTGATCTCTCTCTCTCTCTCTCTCTCTCTGTCAAATAAATAAATAAAATATTTTTTTAAAAAAAAGGAAAAGAAAGAAAGGTAGGTGGGGGCCCAATTGCCAAGCAGCAGAGCACCCAGTTTCAAAATAATAGTACCCTCCCCTCCTGGTCAGGGGCAAGCACCCAGACCTCTACCTGCAACACCTCATTTCATCCTCTCCAGGGAATCCTCTCCCAGCTACAGCTCCTTGACCCTCTTTGTCAGGGGACAACACTGAGGTTCCAAGAGTGGCCAGGACTTGTCTCTGGAACTCCCATCTGAACCCTAAACCAGGCTAGGCCAGGCTGTCACCAGGCACCTTTATCAGGGGACAGACCATGGGCCACCAGTCTTTGTGTGATTGGAACAGGAAAGTGACCAAAGGGTCATTTCCCAGCCCAGGCAAGCCTCTTCCTGGGGCAATAAGGCTCTCATGGCCCCTGTCCCCGCTAACACCAAGCTTTTAGCCCATGGGCATGGACATGGATGGCGCGCGCGCGCACACACACACACACACATGCACGCGTGCACACGCACACACGTATGTGCGTGCAGCCATGCACACACACAACAGCCCAGCCAGGAGGAAGGCCCAGAAACAGGGCTCTCCATATGTCATGAGCTTCCAGGCACCAGGTGGCTGTGGGCAGGTCCCCCCAAGCTCCTCACCTCCTTGAGGAGTGCAACCCTTCAGCCAGGCCGGAAGCCTGGACAGCATCCTCACCTCTCATCTCCCCTATGCTGCCCACTTCTGATCTGCTACACAGTCCATCCGAGCTCCCACTTGACTCCCTATCCATGACCCTGGCTCTAAAGGCAAGAAGCCTCCCTGCTTTCATGTCCCCTCCCCACTCTCTACCACTTCATGCTGGAGAATCAAGGGAAAGACAGTGGTGACGCTCTCGGGGATTTGCGGGTGGGAAAACCAGTTTAAAAGAAGACCAGAGCTTTAGTCCAGCCCCGGGCACCTGCTGATGGACACCAACGTCACCCTTTCTCAGACACACACACACACACACACACACACACACATTTCATAGCTATCAGGTTGCAATGACGGCTGCCCCAAAACAAAACAAGAAATTCAATGACTGCATCAGCCCGATGGGGCAAGGGGCTGAGAATATGAAACACCCTGCTTGCCACGAGCGATCACGTCCCGCCACCCCCCACTCCCGTCCCCACCCACAAGCCAGAGCTCAGCTCTGAGGACTCTCCCTGGGGAGGAGCTCACCTCCCAGCCCCAGGCATTGACAGAGCCTCGCCTCCGATCCAGGGCCCCGAATTCCTGCGCTATGCCAGCTCCCTGCCCCACACAGGGCCTCCTGTCTCATCGGTAAGGCATGGGTGGATGATCTCTGAGGGTCCTCCCAGTTTGGATACCCCACCTTTTATGGACATTGGTTACAAGGGCTGGTCTCCGAAGCCCAAGGTGCAGTGCCAGCAGGATGGCCAGCAGGAGGCGCGCAAGCATCGTTGACAGGGAGTCCCCTCCGGGAGATGGAGAAGCTTGGAAACGAGAGCTGACCAGTACCCCCTCCCCACTTGGTTTTCCCTGGAGCTTCCCATGGTTGCAGGGCTATCTTCACCCCTCTGAACAACTGCCTCTCCCAGATGCTTCAATGGCCCTCCCGGTGCCTGTTACAGGTCTGGCCCTGGACAGGGACCCCCACGTTGGTAGATGGATGGGGAGAGAGCCACGCCAAGCAGCCCATGCCGCTCTCCAAAAGCAAAAACGTGGTAGGGAAAACCTCTGAGGAAGAAAGCATTTTAAAAACTAAAGCACTATTGACTCTTGGGTAGACACCTGTACCCGGTGTAATGATCTTATTAAACTAATCAAAGTCCTTTGGGACAGGTAATAATGCCCCTGTTTTACAGAAGGGGAGGCTGAAGTTTCAAGACAGCAGGTACATCGCCCAAGTCCCCCCACAGGTCGTGGGTGGAAGAAGTAGGATTTGGTCCCAAATTATTTTCTCTTCATTCTGTTATAACTCAAACGTCAACTCCGAGCTCACCACCACCCCCTCCTGACCATCCAAGGGGGTTCTCTGTGTGGTCCCTAGAAGCAGACAACTGCAGACGGTCCCCACTCCCTGAGCCGGCTGGCAGCCCTGGTCCTAGTTGTGCACTAATCCTATCCTGACTCTCAACTTGACCCAAATTCCAGGGAACCTAATTCTGACCCCACTAATGACAGCTAAATTTACAAAGTGCTTACCATGTGCCAAGCACTTTGGATGCAACGTTTGTGATCCTCACCAAAAGCCAACCTGAAGCATGCCATCCCCATCATACAGACGAGGAAGGAGATTCCCGAAGGTTCAACGATTGCCCAAGGACACAAAGCTAAGAGGGAGCAAAGGGTGGGAGTCCAACCCCAGGCTGTTTCCACACTGGAGCTCTTAACTGTTACCTAAACTCCTTTTCTCCCATCCTCCCCTGAGGCCTCTCTGGCCAAGCCTCAGCTCCTGTCTCATCCTGAAAATGTGATGACCCTGCTTATGCCCCCTGACAACCAGATTCAAGGCCACAGCCCCAAGCCCTTGCTTCAGTTCGAATGCCTGGCATTCTCCTCCAAGGATGGGAGCTTTGATGAAGCTGAAAGGAGTGCCTATACCCCAGACCCTTGTCCTAAGTAGATCCTGGCTCTGCTGCCACCACCCTCTGGGCTTGGGAGGGCCCTTGAAGACCTCTGCTTTTTCTCTATAAAATGACTTAATAGTATCAGGGTCCCAGGGTGGCCAGGGTCACTCCTGGCACGCTCAGGGACGCATCTGTGTTAGTTCCCTGCCCTTGAACCTCCTAAGGCTGATCTAGAGACCTAGCCTTAGGAAACCTCCCATTTATTCATTTCCCCATTGAGCAAACCTCTGTGCATAGCTAATCTATGCCCGGCTCTGTGCAAGAAAGGAGGCGGCAGCCAAGAGGTTAAGACCCTAACTTTGCCTCTTAAGTGCATATGACCTTGGGCAAGTCGATTCACTGGTCTGTGTTTCCACTTATCCTCTATAAAATGGGGTGAATGTGGCCCCTGCTGCCAGGGCTGCTGGGAGAACTGAAAACCATGCAGGGAAAATCTTTTGGAAGAGTTTAGTGGTGGCAGCTGTTTGGATATTACTGGGGAGTTTTCAAAGTCTGGGGAGGGGACTGCTAATCAACTAATTGTCGAACACTGGGATCACTTCTAATCCCAGGCCAGACAAGGCGATGGGGGCACACAGGGGAAGGAGCAACTAAGGAGTCCCGCCTGGGAAAGTCAGGGAAGGCCGCCCAGAGGAGGTGCCATTTGAAGGATAAGTAGGATTTCACCATGAGGATAAAAGGGGAAGGGCATTTTTGCCAGAGAGAACAGCAGTTAAGTTCAGAGGCTCTTGAAGGCACAAGGAGATGCTCACTGAAAAGTTGGTTGTGTCTGGGGAAGTTTGGGGACAAGGAGCTGGAAAGGGAGTGGGAGATGCTAGTAAATAGCCTGTTGGTGTGTCTGGGGAATTGGGACCCTCTCCTGGGGCAACAGGTGGCAGGAGAGAGACTAAATCCAATCGGTCTTTGAGAAGAATGATCCAGCTGGCAGCAGGGTCCGGGAGGAGGGCACAGGGGCAGGACAGGAGGCAAAGTCAGAGGGGGCTGCCCCTGAGGTGGGACCGAGGGAATGACTGACAGGAGGGGAGACACTAGGGGACGAAAGAGCAGTGTTCACACTCTAAGGCCCCAAGACCCCTTTTAGGAAGGAGGGGCAAAGACAGGGCAAGGGGGTAAGGTGACCATGAGCCCTGTCCGACAGGACCAGTGTTGAGGCTGGGGGTTGGGAGGGGGCTGCCAGCACACTGAGTCGCTCACTGGCTTATTGAATTTCTGAGAAATGGCTCTCCTCCCCCACAGCCCAGCAACCAAGGCCCCTCCATTAAAGCTGCACTGTCCATCAGCCTGGGGGACAGAGCCCAGGCCCTGAGCAGGAAAGGTCCAGCACAGAGGGCAGAGATACGTGACCCCAGGCATTGTCAGGGTCAGCCCTGGTGCTCAGAGCTGACCCAGCAGAGGGTCTGGAAGGGGAGGTGTTTAGGGGCCTGGACATTGGAGCTAGCCAGCCGGCTTTAAGTCCTAGCTTGGCCTTTCATGGCTGTGTGACCTGGGGCCACTTTCTTAACCTCCCTGTGCCTCAAAGGGGGAACATCGCCGGGTCTACCTGAGAAAGAGGGTTGTCCTGGTGTTTTTTTAATAAAACCTGTCATGTGCTGGGCACATCACAGTCTCAGCCAAGTTTGGGTGGTCTTGTTGGTACCGATGGCGCCACAGAGCCTGTCTCAGCCCTCAGCTTTCCACGGCTCCCCAAGGCAAAATCCATGCTTGGCATCAAGGCCACTCACCATGTGCCCCTCTCCCCTCACCAGCCTGTCCCTGCACCATTCTGAACCTCCTAGCAATGCTTCCTACAACACGTGATGATTCTCACCTCCACACCTTTGCCGAAGCTGGTCCTCCCTCCAGGACCCCCTCACCGGGTCCCCTGCTCTCATTAGCTCTTCGTTGGTTCTCCAGTGGGCCTCAGCCAAGAAACCCTGTCCTCCAGGGGCGCCTGGGGGCGCAGTCATTAAGCATCTGACTCTTGGTTTCAACTCAGGTTGTGGTCTCGATGTCATGGAACCGGGGTCAGGGGGTGAGGGTCATGGGATCGGTGGGGTATCAAGCTCTATGCTCCATGGGGAGTCTGCTTGGGATTCTCTCTCTTCTTCTCCCTCTGCTCTTCTGAGCTTGCTCTCTCTTTCTCTCTCTAATAAATAAATCTTAAAAAAAAAAAATCCTGTCCTCTAATTTGGGGTGGCCTTCCTGCCCCTCCATCCCTGACCATCCAGAGTGGTCGCCTCCTCTAACCTCTGGGAGCACTGGGCTAGCATGTGCCATTTCTGGTTTCCCCACGGGCTCCCTTACCAGATCACTGACCCCTGAGGGCGGGAATTGTGTCCAAGTTCAAGGGCACAACACATCTGTGGGCGTCAGCTGGCAGCAGGCAACAGAGCAAGCAGGTGAGGCTGAGGATCCCCCACAGAGGCCGCCAGTGTGAGCTCCTCTGTGCCACGTGCCTGGGGCCAGACAGCCCATTCCGGGCTCAACTGCCTGGTGGCACAGGGAGTGCCCTCCCGCCCACCTCACAGACGAGGAAGTCCAGGCCACCCAGACAAGAAGGGGCAGAGCACAGATGAGAATTCAGGTCCCCCCTGCCCTCTGCCATGTTCTAACCACTGCCCTGCCCTGCCGGGCTCCAGAGGTGACCTGGGGCCCTCCTGCCTCACCCCTGCCCCACCCCTGCAGCAGAGGGAACGCAGACTGGCATGGCGTCCTTGGCTGGGAGAAGCCGCACAGACCCAGAGAGACTTCACCTCCAGCCCAGGCTGCCCATTTCGTGGCTGTGCAGCAGCTGGACGGCGGGTTGTGGGGTGAGTGAGGGGAAAGTCCTGCTCGCCTGGGGCACGCACAGCAGCTGACGCCACACTTGGCTCCCCAAGTGGAACCTGATACTTAAATTATTTTTATTTATTTATGTTTGAGAGAGAGAGAGAGAATGAGTGGGGGTGGGAAGTGGAGGGTCGGAGAGAGAAGCAGGCTCCTGGCTCATAACGGACTTGATCCCAGGATCCTGGGATCAACCTGAGCCCAAAGCAGACACTTAACCTATTGAGCCACCCAGGTGCCTGGACCTGATGTTTAAATGAGAATCTACATAATCATCATTTCCATGGCCATCCCCCCCTTTTACAGATGAACAGGCTGAGGCTCCAAACGCTAAAACGTCTCAGGCGTGTAGTAAATGACAGAGCAGGGGCTCAAGTTACTGTTTTCAGCACCAAACCTAGAACCATCCCCCTGATCACTCCCCAAATAGCTTTCACCCTTAAGGTAACCTGAATGCATCAAGGTGCCACTCCAAGTGACAATAACCCGCACTCAGGGAGCACTCACTGTGCGCATGTTCTGAGCAGCACTTGTACTGACCCTAATGTGGGTGCTACGATTATCCCAGAGGGAAACTGAGGCACGGGTAATTTAGGCGCCCTCCCCAAGGTTGCCTTGCTAGAAAGAGGTTGGTCCGGAATTAGAACCCGGACGGGTTGACCCCAGACCCGGGGCAGGCAGGGAGGGAGGTCGGGCTCCAAATCCGACCGGGTTCTGGAGCGCGGAGACCGGCAATCCAATCCTGGGCGCCTCCCCCTCCCCCGCGCGCCAGTTGATCCGGGGACTCGGCGGTGGGCGGGGCAGGGGGCGCACCTCCCACCCCGCTCCCGCCCCGGAGGCCACCCCCGCCCCGTGAAGCTGTCGCTTGATGGGTCGCTAGGGCTCCCCGGGGATCGCGATTCCTTATTGCCTCGGCCACCGGTGCGCGGGGTGGGGCACCCGGAGCCCTGGCCTCCCCGCCGGCCTCCGGCGCGTCCCAGCTCCTGAGCTGAGATGCCACCTTTCCGTGCTGCGTCCCCGATGTTCTCCAGCGGAAGTGGTGCGCGTTGGGCGCGGCGCCAGACCCGGCCCTCGCGGCCCGGTGCACTGGTCACCAGCACAGCACGGGGATGCCTCTCGGTAATGAAGATGAAGCTGACTTTCGTGCACACTTCCCCCAGGCGCTGCGAGCATGCTTTCCCCGCATGAACTCGTGCAGCGCCCCCCAGCCCCGCAGGACCACCAGCTACTATCAGCTCCACTTGAGAGGCGAGGAAACTGAGGCCCAAGGTCATGCACTATTAAATGGCCGGCTTCCATTTTCTGGACATCTCCTCCACCCTGAAGAAGGAGAGTAGCTGTCATTTTAAACCTCACCACCCTCACTGAGTATCAAATAAAGTTAATGAGCTATCCTATTTTTTGCCTCTGAAATCGCCGAGGGAGAGAAGACTGGGATATTACCACCTGATCTTCTCCCGTGAAAGTGGGCTTAGAACCTGGAGCTAAACTTGATACCAAAGCCCCATTCTTGCCACCCTGGGCTGAGGCTGCTGCAGGGAGCTAAGGGAGCACAAGCAGAGGTATCAGCAGGGACCCCGTAGACTAAGCCCTATCTGGACTGGGTCTTGAAGGATGAGTAGGAGTTCACAAAAGGGAAGGGAGAGAGACAACAGCCGATGCAAAGGTGAGAATCCCTGAGGACCCATGCTGATTATCCATTATTGCTGGGTGACTTTGTCAGTCTGTTCACCTCTCCCAATCTCAGTTTTTTCATCTGCAAAATGGGAATGATAGTCCTGAAGTTGTCAGGACTGAGGGAGATCCTGAAAGTGTAAGTGTTTCATCAACTGTCCCCAGGGGCGTGAGACGATACTCTACTCGGAGGAGCTAGGCATCTGCCAGCTCAGTACGGGCTGCCTGGAGCTCCTGGAAATGACTCTTCTCTGCTCATGAAAAAAAAAAAAAAGCCGACAAATGATATCCTTCTTCTATCAATGAGCATACTAAGGCCAGACAAGGCTAAAGAACTGATCCAAGGTCACACAGCAGTAACTGGCAGCAGCAGGATCTGAACCAAGATTCACCTGGCTACAAAGACCCTCCCTTTCTCACTGCATCTGCTCCCATGGCTGCCCCACACCCAGTGGGTTGACCTTCACCGTAACCTTTGTCTCAACATTGCACGTGAAGATTTGCATTCTTGTAAATGACATTCAGCTGAACATCTGTGCACAAACCTTGGCCGTACTTTACCTTATTTCCCAAGACTGAGCCTTAAAGAAGATTATTGGTTCTAGAGGTACGAACATTATTCTGGCTTCTGGTAAATATTTTCAAGTTGCTTTCAAAAGGGTTGCCATTTTTTTTAAGATTTTTATTTATTTATTTGACAGAGAGATCACAAGTAGGCAGAGAGGCAGGCAGAGAGAGGAAGGGAAGCAGGCTCCCTGCCGAGCAGAGAGCCCAATGCCGGGCTCAATCCCAGGACCCCGGGACCGTGACCTGACCCGAAGGCAGAGGCTTTAACCCACTGAGCCACCCAGGCGCCCCAAGGGTTGCCATTTTTGCTGTCCCACTTGCAACATACATGTGTCTTCTGGATCCCCACCAGTTTTTTTTTCTAAGATTTTATTTATTTGAGAGAAAGAGAGCACTGAGGGAGAGGAACAGAGAGAAGCAGACTCCCCACTGAGCAAAGAGCCTGATGTGGGGCTCGATCCCAGGACCCTGAGATCATGACCTGAACCGAAAGCAGATGCTTAACCGACTGAGCCACCCAGGTGTGCCCGACCAGTTTGGGTTTTTTTTAATCTCCCAATGTCCAAAATGAAAAATGGTATCACCTCGTTATGTTGGCATTAGTAGTAGTAATAGTACCAACGAAGTTTTTAAGGGCTGGAAATTTAACAGGATACGTATCAGAACCCATAGGCACTCGGAAGGGACTGGAGTCAGGTGCATGGGTAGACACCCAGAACAGAGAAATTGTTTCCGTTTAAATGGTTAAGGAAAGAAATGCTTGACCAGGGCGGGCAGTGGTTTCTGGAGCCCCGGGACAGCCTTCGGCAATTTTTCTTTCTTTTTTCTGGAACATTCTTTCCTGACTCCTCAGCAGCTGACCCCTCATTCTTCGGCTCTCCGCTCCAGCTTCAGCTCCTTGACGAGATCCCCCCACTGCCCTCCGCCATTAGAGGTGCCACCCTCCCAGTGTCTCTCTGATTTATTTTCTTCACAGCCCTCAGCATACCTGAAGTGCTTATTCATTTATTTCCCGGACTGTTCTCTGCTCTGCCTCTAGAATGTGAGGCCCCTTGGGAACGGAGCTCTAGTTGTTCATCTGCTGCCTGCATCCTCGCCTAGAACAATGCTTTTAATGGATTAATTGCTTCCACTCGTGGGTCAGCTTGCAGCCCAGCAGGGCTGTTCCCGTTGGCTTCCCAGTGCACAGAAGCCCAGAGGCGAGCTCCTTCTTTTTTTTTTTTAAGGTTTATTTATTTATTTCACACACAGAGAGAGATCACAAGTAGGCAGAGAGGCAGGCAGAGAGAGAGAGGAGGGAGCAGGGTCCCCGCTGAGCAGAGAGCCCGATGCGGGGCTCGATCCCAGAACCCTGGGATCCTGACCTGAGCCAAAGGCAGAGACTTAACCCACTGAGCCACCCAGGCGCCCCTGCTCCTTCTTCTTGCATCCCCACTGCATGGCCCCGACGTCACTCCCACACAACACCATGTGCCTGCAGACCTTCCCGAAGTCTCTACACACCAGTTGCTCAGCATCTCCCCTGCGGCAGCTCTGCTCCCCAGGTGTCAGGGCTCTCCTTCCTTGCCTGCACCTCCAAATTCCGCTCCCCTCACTATGTTAGAGCAAGTTCACTCTTCTCTCTGACCAGGGAGACCCTCTAGCATCCCTGCTCCCAGAAGGGCCATCCACTCTAGGTTCCTTGTGCAGAACAGGACAGGAAAGCTGGCAGAGGCATCCCAGTGTCCGCTGTCCCCTTCTCCCACTTGGGCTCTGCGCAGAGAAGGATGTGGTCTAGAATCTTATCTTCCCAGGGTATGAATACATCACCACTATCCCCTGCCCTACCTTAGAACCAGAGCGGGAAGTGGTATAGACTGTTGTTAAATTTCGGGCATTTTTTTCTCTCTGTTCTCAAACCATATCCGTCCACAATAACCATCACAGAATAGTATTTCTCCCCTGGAGCCTCCCAGGAGCCTCATGTGTGTGCAGGAGCTGTCCCTCTGATTTTAAATGGCAGGACCCACCGTCCTTCTTGCCAGTTTCCCTGTGGGCAAGGCCCCAGTGACCCAGCGGAATGCCGGAGCCACCACGGAGACCTTGCTGCCAATACCACCGGGATCACCAGCAGGTGTTTCTTGGCTGAGCCCCCCTGAGGATGAGGGCCTCCAAGGCCCAGGGAGAGGGGTTCTGTTGGGTTCAGATGAGTTTCCATGCTCACAAGGAGAAAAGACTATTACCTGGAAGAAACAGATTGACCTGAATGAGGGGTTAAAACTGCAAGGCAGGGGCGCCTGAGTGGCTCAGTGGGTTAAAGCCTCTGCCTTCGGCTCAGGTCATGATCCCAGGGTCCTGGGATCGAGGCCCACATCGGGCTCTCTGCTCCACAGGGGCCCTGCTTCCTCCTCCTCTCTCTGTCTGCCTCTCTGCCTATCTCTGTCTGTGAAATAAATAAATAAAATATTTTTTTTTTAAACCGCAAGGCAAAGCAAAGAAGTAATTTCGGTGCTAATGAGTATTGACTAGAGAGAGGGAACGGGTTAATTGAGTGAGTTGGGAAGTTGGTTGCTAAGGTAACATCTCACTTGGAATAAAATCATCAGAGTGCAAACTGTATCCAGATAAGGGCCAGAGGTGCCGCCAAATGTTTTCTTCCCAGGGGCCGAGAATATGAAACATTTAAAATATTGGAAAGGATGGGAGAAGGGGAGTTTAAATTCCTCCCTTTTTTAAAAAAAAAAAGATTTTATTTATTTATTTGACAGACAGAGATCACAAGTAGGCAGAGAGGCAGGCACAGAGAGAGGAGGAAGCAGGCTCCCCGCCAAGCAGAGAGCCCGATGCGGGACTCGATCCCAGGATCCTGGGATCATGACCGGAGCCAAAGGCAGAGGCTTTAACCCACTGAGCCACCCGGGCGCCCCTAAATTCCTCCCTTTAAGCAAGGTGAATTCCTTCCTACCAAGAAGATAGCTGCACTCCATGCTAAGAACAGAAACCTCTCTCCTCGCCGGACCTCGTTCACAAGACACCGGAGAGAAAATTGGGGCATTTCTCTCTGGTGAGTGGGCATGTCTGCCAACTTTCCACTGGAAATAGCGGGAGGAGGCATTGTTTTCCTGAGATTTAAAAGAAAAGCCAAGGTTTGGGGCACCTGGGTGGCTCGGTCTGTTATGTGTCTGACTTGGGCTCTGGTTATGATCTCGGGGTCCTGAGATCGAGCCCCTCATCAAGCTCCGCACTGAGCAAGGAGTCTGCTTCTCCCTCTCCCTCTGCTCTTCCCCGCCTCCCACCCTGCTTGTGCTGTCTTTCTCAAATAAATATATAAAATCTTAAGAAAAAAAAAAGCCAAGGTTTATTTGTAGAAACGTTGGTAACAGTTGAGCTTAGGAGAGATTTATGCCCAAGGTTTAAATTTCTTTACTTCTTGCTCAATATCGGATCATGTTAAATGTTAAAAATAAGCCTCTGGACAGAACAAGACAAAACTGACGTCCCAGTCTGGCAGAGGGTCACTACCTTAAGGCTCGTGTTTTATTTACTGACTTTCCTCTTTTTGTCTTATTTTCATATCCTTAGCTTGCTTCCCAGAACCTCGTCCACAACTGGTTTTACCCTACTATATTCTATATAATTTGGCAAGCCCCCTCAAGTCCTTTTCAGAGTGAGACTGAAAAGGGGGAAAAAATAAATAAAATCTGTGATTTCTGTTACAATGATAACAGGTACATTTTTCATAGAAAAAACAAAGAGACTGAATCAAGGTTTGGAGCCCCTTTCTGAGCCACCCCCACCTGGAGAAGGCCTTCCTGACACACATCAGACCGTGTTTACCTGGTTACTGGAACAGAGCCCCAGTGTTAATATCTACAAAGATATGATAGGCCTCTATTTGAAATGATCAAGGGACTAAAACTGTCACAGCCTGTAAAAATGTGAGAATTTTTTTTTTTTTTTTGAGCAGGTGGTGTCTGGTTGTAGTCTCTGTGGGACAGCTAACCACAAAAAAAAAAATAGTAATAATAATAACTAGGCTAAATCTGTGTGACTTGACATGGGTGAGGTGTGATTTAATCAAAATCTTGCTGGATTATCACAGGGTAGGTTGTGCACAGTTGAGGACCGGGCAAGATAGGGGGACAACCTCCTACATGTAAGAATTCTTAATGCATAGATAAGATTTAAATAACCTTAATTGTTTTCTTGTTGGATGTCACAGCTATTGCCTGGGTGTTTTAAAAAGTCCAGGTATTTCTCTATGAACACTTACTTTTTTTTCTAACAAAATTGAGTTATATTGTACCTTTTTGAAACTTGCTTTTTATTTACAGAATAATATGTCATGATTAGCTGTACCAACGAGGTCCCTTCAACAGCGCCATTTTAAAGGTTGCCTAGAAATCCATTCTGTGAGTGGAAAATCTTTTATTGATTATTTGCCTATTTGCACATTTAAGGTAGAGGGGCTTTTGTTTTAGGTTGGAATTTTGAGGACCTAGGGGGGGTTTGCTATTACAAACAATACTTCGAAATCATCCTTGCAATTAAATCACTGGCACATCCGTGATTATTTCCTTTTAATAAATTCTGAGAAGTGAAATTTCTGGGTCCATTTGTATGCAAATTATAAAGCTTTTCATAGGTATTTCCAAATTGCAGAAAGTTTTTAAAATCCAATTTACATCCAGAAACCATGTGTTTAAAAAGATAATTATTTAAGTGTACATAAAGAGACATCGGAATATAATATGAGCAAAGGCATGAAAGTCAAAACCGTGCCTGGTCTTACCACCAGGACTTCTTCTCTGTTGCTGTTTCCAGATCTACCACCTCGCTGTCTTGCTCTCAGCTATTTGTCTCTGTCTCTGACACCCTATCTCTGTCTCTCCTGTGTCCCTGGCTAGCCCTCTGTCTCTGTCTCTTTCCCTCTCTCTTTCCCTCCCAAATTCTCTCCCTCCTTCCTTCCCTCCTCCCAGTCTCTCTCTCTCTCTCTCTGTCTCGTCCTGTCTCTGTCTCTGTGCTCTCAACAGACCTTGGGAGCACACCTCGCTCAGACTTGTAGCCTGGGCAGAACCTGGATGCTGGCAAAGCATTTCCACATGCTATTATCACCCCTTACCAGGTGAGAACCTGAGGCTCAGAGTGTGCCCAAGGCCCACAGCTCAGGAGGATCCACACGGCAGACCATCAGGCCTCCCCGCTGTCCCAGCTACTTTGTGAGACCACACAGGTGCCACCAACAGGCACATATCTGCCCATGGTGTCCCCCTTGGGGGTGTGTGGTTGCCAGGTCAGGCAGCTATGCTGACACATAGCCCCCCCCCCCGCGCCCCTCCCCCGCTGTCCCCAGGATGCTCTGGGCTCCTGCCCAGGAGGAAGCTAGAAAGGACATAGCTGCTTCTCCCCTCTGCCTCCAGGCCAATCTGCCTCTTTCAATGCTCTGTGGTCCTGCACCTCCACTCTTTACCTCCTCCCTGCCACCCTCCTCCCGAGGCCACCAGGTCACCAAGCCCAGGCTTCTCCAGGAGGTCTCCTCCTCCCCTCCTGGGGTCTCACGGCCCCAGGCCCCACTGAAGTCCTAATGGTCAGGTCCCCCCGCGAGCGACTCCCCTGGCCCCAGAGGGGCGCTCCTGGACTCGGACGCCTGAGGCACCCACCGCTGGCTCCCTCCTGCCCGACACACCACACTCACCATCAGCCCAGGTGTGTTGAGCGAATGCACAGGTGTGTTCTGCGCTCTGGCAGCCCTTTCCCCCTTCTCCCCTCTCCCCTCTCCCCTTCCCTTTCCTCCTTTCCCTCCTCCTCTTCTCCTCCCTCTTCCTTCCTCACCTCCCTCCAGGGCTTATCTCCTCCAGCCTCTCCTCTCCCCACCCCTTCCTGCCTACACTTTCTCCTTCTTTGGTCTCATTTGGCCCCAAGGCTTTACCTACCTCTTCTACCCTCTCAACTCCCACCTTTCTATCTGCAGCGCAGACCTCAGCCCAGAACTCACACCTGAGTAACTCAAGCACAACTCGTCCCAACCCAGGCTCTGGGTTTTCTCCCCTCAAAGCCAGGTGACGAGCCCTGGGTCCACATTGCCCACCCAGGCACTGAGGGCAGGAACGAGGAGGCATCCTTCATTCCTTCCTGGTCCTCATTCCCCACCTACAGTCCGTCAGCCCCTTCTGTCCACTTACATCCCAACTCAGTCAAATTCAGCAGCCCCGGCTGTCCACTGCCATCACCACAACCCAGGCACCACTTTTTCTAACCTGGACACCTGCACCCTCCTCCTGGCCTCCTTTTGAGTCCCTCTCCCACCCCTTCCCCACACAGCAACCCCCTGGGAGCTGCTCCTTCCGTAAATCAGGTCCACTCCCAAGGTTTCTGCTTAGAACCTTCCAGTGGTTTCCACTGCCCTTAGAATACACTATACAGTACATCCCCACCCACGAGGATCTGGCCCCTGACGGCCTCTCCTCATCATTGTAGGCCTCCCTCCCCCTCACTCACCACCTCCAAGCTCCTCTGACCCCTTCCAGACTCAAGAACACACAGACTCCTTCCCACCTCCAGGCCTCTGTCCACACCATGCCCCTTGCCTGGATCTCTCTTCCCCCTCACGGCCATCTCTTCTCACTACTCAGATCTTTCATCCTTCCACGGCACTTCTTCAGAGAAATCTTCCCTGACCTCTCACCCTCCCTAAGGACCGTCCCTCGTTATGCTCTGTATCAACATACAACGTACAACAATCTGTCTTTATTTCCCTTTTGTTCCACCTCTCCCAATAGATGCTCCAGAAAGCATCTGGAGGCCATGCTGTAGCAGGTGCTCAATAAAAATTAACTTAACCAAATAATAAAGTGGCTAAGAGTGCGACCTCGGGGTCAGCTGAAGCCGTGTCCTCCTCCCTGTGGTGCCATGTTCTGGCCGCATGGCACCTTCTGCCCCTCGGTGTTTTCATCGGGAGTAAGCAACGAACACATGAAAAGCATGATAAATAACTAAGCGCTCGATAGATTTAGCTCTTCTTCCACACATTTGGTGAATGAACGAGCCACCCTGTAAAGCATGTATGGAGAGACGTGGAACCCCAGGCTCGGGAAGAGAGAGTGACTTGTTCAAGGTCACGGGGTTGACAAGTGTGGAATTAGGGTCTCCTACCAGGTCTGTCCAACAGCAAGTGCATCGATAGTGTGCTGCTTTTCCAAACCAGGATGTCCAAGGGGCGTGGTGGTCAGAAGGGAGGTTGAACAGACAGAACTCCGAGACCAGTGAGGTCGGGAGACAGAATAAAGAGAGTGCCACCCTGCGAGTGGGACAGACCGGAGTGCAGGGACAGAACTGGCAGGACATCAAGCAGTGGCCACATAAAGACTTGCCCCTTCGTTTGTCTGAATATTAGGGAATTTGGGGTCCCCATGTCTTGCGTTTAATGTGGGATCTTGGAGTCACCTGAAAGACACTGCATGCGGGAATTACCGCCTCTCTGACCTTGGGGACTTTCCTGCCTCTGCCAAGGTGGAAGGTGGGGACTGAGGCAGCAGAGTGGCAGAGTGACCCCCCCCCTCCTTGGACATCTCCTCAGTATGCTAAAGCCAGGGGAGGCAATGCATCAGCAGGTGGGCTGGTGTCCAGGTCCATCTTGGGCCACTGTGAGTTTCCATGGAGCCGGTCGCCATGGTAACCAAACCTCAGCGGCAGGACTCCAGCAGAGCCTGGAAAGACAAGCTCCTTTCTTGTCCATATCCCAGGAGTCTAACAGGAGGGGGTGGAGGGAAGTGGGGACAATCATGTTTTCTGAGCCAGAATGGGAGTGGGGGCAGGGAGAGATGGAGGTTGTCTTCCTGCTCAATGGGCCGGCCATAAACTCCAGAACGTGGCACCGTATTTCAAGCCTCCATGCTCACCCTCTTCTCTCCTGTGGGATGCCCTCCCCCATTCCCTGTCTCCCTGGAGTGTTCCCAGCTGACATCTCTGCCTCACTTTTTTACTCACTGACCCTTCCAGACCGACCCCTCCCTCCCCCGGCCACCCAAATTTCTCCCCTCTCTCCTTCTCTCTCTCTCTGTCTCTATCTCTCACACAACACACACACACACACACACACACATGCACACATCCCCAGGATGTCTGGCTTACTCAAGAGCTTGGGGGAAGCAGTGATGGTTAAGAGCACAGGCTCTGGAATCAGAGAGACCCAAGTTCAAATTCTAGTTCTGCCCATAACAAGGTGGATGATTCACAGAAAGCCAAGCAACCTTTCTGAGCCTCAGCCTCATCTGCCATTTTCTTGCTGTGTGATCTTGGCTAAGTTTCCCAACCTCTCTGAGGTTCAGTGTCTTCATCTGAAAAATGAAGTGATGCCTGTGAGATGTCTGGGGCACAGTCAGCACGTAGTAAATGTCAACGACAGTCCTCATCTGTATGAGCACGCCTCTCTGTCCTGTTGGGAATGAACTTCCAGCCCACCAGGACTGGATTTTTCCTGAGCTCATCCCCCAAACCTTGAGCCCCTGCCTGGACTCCTGGCCTGGCATCGGCCACACCTTTCAGAGCAGAGTCTTTGAGACAGGAAGCTTTACCTGCCCAGAGCAGGGACTGGTGCCCAGCACAGCATGGACAGTTCTAGCCCAAAGCCTGAGAGCAAGCATTATGCAGTCAAATGCTCTGGCCCCGAGCTGTACCCCCACAAGCAAGCACCATGCGGATGCCCCCTGAGCCTGCTGAGAGCTGGGCCAGCCGCTGGATTGCGTGCACTGTGCGTGTGCCCATGCACACGTGCATGTGTGTGTGTGTGTGTGTGTGAGAGAGAGAGATAGTGTGGCTGGCAGGAAACATCCTAACTCATATTCATACACAGACACACATGTACCCATGTTCTCACAAACTCACACACACACCATACACAAACCTGATGGAGGAGGGTGCAAGGACATCCCTGGTCACTCTGGTCAGTGTCCCGGAGACCGCCCCATGACCCCATGGCTCCCCGGACTGCTCCCTGGTGGACCCCAACCCGAGGGTCTCTGCAGTTTACAGAGTAGATGAGAAGGGAACCGGTGACCCCTTCTGGTCTTAGCAACCAGAGACTCAGTCTTAGGAAGCTAAAGGTCAGGTCACCGGCCAAGGTCTACCTAAACACGGGTCTCTACCTTTAGAAACCCCTTAATACCTGGGGTCATGCAGCAGCATTCCTACTAAACCGGGTCCCCACTAGGGACTGTCCCACCGCCACCCATCCTCCTACCACCACCCTTTGAGTCCCCTGGCCAAGGCTTGGATCTCTGGCCCCCAGCCCCTCTGTTCCGTCCTGGGTATCAGAGTTCACAGCACAAGCCCACATCCTCGGCTCTCTGATGTCCCTCCAGAACCATCCTTAGAAGCAGCCAAGGCAAGTGGTCACCTCCCCAAGCCACGAAGCTAATAAACATCAGCTAACCCTGATCGAGCCCTGGTTTCATGCTGGGCGCTGTACTCAACACTGTGTGTTCCCTTGATCTTCACAATAGCTTTAAAAGGGAGGCAATCTTATAATCCCCACTTTAGAGATGGGGATACTGAGGCACAGATAGGTTAAGAAACACAGCTAAGAGGGTATGCCAATCAGAGTTTAAATTCAGGCATCTAAAGAGCCCAAACTCTTGTTTTAAGATTTTATTTATTTATGACAGAGGGAGAGAGGGAGAGAGCATAAGCAGGGGGAGCTGGAGATGGAGAAGCAGGCTCCCCACTGAGCAGAGAGCCCGATATGGGGCTCGATCCCAGGACACTGGGATCATGACCTGAGCCAAAGGCAGACGCCCAACGACTGAGCCACCCAGGTGCCCCAAGAGCCCAAACTCTTGAGTATTTGCTGCATTATGTCTATGCAGTCACAAAAAGCTGAGCATAGTTGGGGTCTGTGGGCTCAAAAAGTGATACCACAGTTCCCCTACTGAGGTTGGAACCAGTCGTGAGATTCCTACAGGTACGTTGCCTTCCTTCATTCACTCAACAAATATTTGCTGAGCACCTACTCTGTGCAAGGCCTGCACAGGCCCTGGGAAGATCACAGTGAAAAGAGCAAACAAAAATCTTCAGGCACAAAGAGTGGTCATTGCAGCGGGAGAGACATGACAAACAAGGTAACTGAAATAAACAGCGTGCTAGCAATAAGTGCTAAGGAGAAAAATAATGCAGGGGAAGGAGAATATGAAGTGCTGAGGGCTGTGGGAGGCATTTCGATTTTAAAAAGCCAAGAAGGTGATACTAGAGTTAAGACCCCAAGTGAGTAAGCAAGGTCATGCATTCGTCTGGGGGAAGAACATTTCAGGTTGAGGGAACAGAATGTGCAAGGGCCCTGAGGCAGAAGGGCAGTTGTGTAGTCTGCAACCAGCATGGCCAGTATCATCAGAGGAAGTGAGAGGAAAGGAAAAAGTTGGACAAGACCATCGACAGACGAACAGATTTAGACGTGGTGCACATACACAATGAGACATCACTCAGCCATACAAAGGAATGAGATCCTGCCATTTGCAACATGGACGGACCTAGAGGGTATTCTGCAAAGGGAAATAAATCAGACAGAGAAAGACAAATACCGTATGATTTCGCTTACATGCGGAATCTAAAATACAAAACAAGCGAACACACAAAACAGAAACAGACTCATAAATCAGAGAACAAACTGGTGGTTCCCCGGGAAGGGGTGGCGGGAAGGGGGAAAATAGGGGAAGGGGATGAAGAGGTATGAACTTTCAGTTACAAAGTAAGTAAGTCACGGAGATGAAGAGTACTGCAGAGGGGATATAGTCGATCAAACTGTAATCACATTTCGTGATAACAGATGGCCATGACATGGCCACAGCATTGGTGAATGTTGCGAATTGTATAAAATTGTCGCATCACTATGTTATACACCTGAAACTAATGTAACATTGCATGTCAACTATACTTCAATAATTTTTTTAAAAAGGTTTTGGGGATTTTTGGGTTTCTTGTTGTTGTTGTTTGTTTATTTTAAGTGAGGCCAAAGGGGCCTGGATACTCTGTCACCCACCAGTCACCCTGAGGAATCCGGCGTGGGCTCCCATGAGATGGAAAGCCAGAGAAGGGATGTACCCTGACAGATACAAGCCAGCCTACGGCCGGATGGGCTTGCCAGTTCCCGGCCCCGGAAGCAGACAGACTCAGCTTCCTGCCCCTGGTAGTGCGACCACAGGCCTCCCTGGACAGGCAAAGCCAGCCCACCGAGGCCACCTGCTTTCAAAGAACCAGCCGGAACTCAGCCCTTCTGCAGGCAGACACAGAGAGGCCCCGAGGGAGCAGAGCTGAGCCCGTTCAGGGCCTTCCCCAGACTCGCCCACCAGCTCCCAGGAGTCAGGGTGAGGCAAAGAGACACTAGGAGCCACACCAGTGGCTGCCCTTCTTCACTTCTCCTCCTCACCACGCAGTTTGGTGATAAAAAGGGAGGATATGAGTCCAGCCCCAGCATACAGTGGTGGCAAGCCCGTCCCGGGCTGGGCATGTGCAGGCTTAAATCATTAATGTCAGAACAGCTATTGGCTCCCTTTGACAGGAATAATAAGCCCTCCGGTCTGAGGCGACACATACCTTCTGCCTGTGCTTTCCATTTTAAGGACGGGAAAACTGAGGCCCAGGGTGAGGAAGGCTTTGCCTGTGACTCAGAGGTAAGTGATGGCTCGGATTCGAACCCAGATCAGCCCTCCACACTCTCACCTGCTCTTCCTTGTGTCCCAGCTGGTAACTGAGCAAGGCTAGCATTTCAGCTGAGCCCTCCTCTCTGTCTGTACGTAGAAGCTTACAAGATGGGACACCTTTAGTATTAGAAATAGGTCTGCCGGGGGCGGGAGGCGCCTGGGTGGCTCTGTTGTAAGCCTCTGCCTTTGGCTCAGGTCATGATCACGGGGTCCTGGGATCGAGTCCCACATCAGGCTCTCTGCTCAGTGGGAAGCCGGTTTCTCCTCCTCCCACTCCCCCGGCTTGTGCGCTCTCTCTTTCTCTCTCTCTCTGATAAATAAATAGAATCTTTAAAAAAATTAAAATTTAAAAAGAAAATTAGGCATGTGGGGCACATAGGTGCCTCGGTCACTTAAGTGCCCGACTCTTGATTTCTGCTTTGGTTGTGATCCCAGGGTTGTGAGATCAAGCCCCCCATCGGGCTCTGGGCGCAGCCCAGAGTCGGCTTATCCCTCTCCCTCTGCTCCTCCCCCATTCATGCTCTCTCAAATAAATAAATAGAATCTTTTTCTTTTAAGATTTTTTTTTTATTTATTCACTTGAGAGAGAGAGAGCAGGGGAAGGGGGAGGGACAGTAGGAAAGGGAGACGCAGGCTCCCCACTGAGCAGGGACCCCGATGGGGGGGATCCATCCCAGGACCCTGAGATCATGTCCTGAGCTGAAGGCAGACACTTAACTGACTGAGCCACCCAGGTGCCCCTAAATAAATAAAATCTTTAAAAAACATAAGGCATATGCATTTTACCACAATAAAAAATATAAGTAAAACAATGACAGTGAATAGTAAATATAAAGTCATACCCTGTGATCTATATTTATCAGTGAGCCTGTGTGAGTCCTAATGAGGGCGGTGGTGTTTGTGAGCGCTGAACACGTGCTAGGCCTGGGCCGGGTGCTTTACAGGCAACATCCCCTGCCTCCATCCCACCTTGGAATCTGCAATTCTCAGATATTTCTGGGGATAATTTGAGGACCAGTGAGCTCACAGTTTCTAGATGACAGAGGAACAGTTGGGCCCTCAGCAGGTAAGAGCCAGGGTTCAAGGTCTCAAACAGGACCTCCAACCCTTTCCATACAAGGCCAAAGCTGGGAAGAACCCGGCCCTGGGGGTCCTTGTGCAGCCCCCTTCACTAACTGTGAGGCTCTGGGCAGGTCACATGAGCTCCCAGAGCCTCATGTTCTCCTCATCTGGAAAGTGGAAGTCAAATTATGGGTAACAGGTTGCTCTGAGGTCTGAATCCAAGAACCCATATAGAGCAGCAGGGCGTCCTTAATGAAAGGCTTGTGGCTATTAGCGGGCAGGATGGGTCCCTATTCCTGCCCCACTGGGAATAGGAGGCAACTTACTGCCATGGCTTTCAAAAACAACTGATGGTACTTTTCAGCCTCTAGATCAGTGGTTCTCAAACTTGAGCCGCCTCTGAATCCAAGCCAAGGGAGGGCTTATGAAACACAGACTGCTGGGCCCAGGCCCCAGAGTTTCTGGTTCCTTAGTGGAGCTGGGACAGGGCCGGAGAACATATATTCTAACAAGCTCCCAGGTGCTGCTCCTGCTGCTGGTCTGGGATCCCCGGCTGCACGTGGACATCTAATCTGAGACGGTGCCGAGGCCGGCGCTGCACCCCCAGAGGTCCTGATGGAATTTCTCAAAGGTGTCACCCAGCACAGGGAGTTTGAAAGGCCTCCCCAGGGATTCTAATGGGGAGCTAAACTTGAAAACCACCCCCCCCCCCAGAGCACAGGGAGGAGCGCTAAAGGCCTGCCCCTCACCCCAATGTCTGAGAGAGTCCAGCTCAGGGAGAGCGTCAAGAATTGGATCGTTGCTAACAATGTGACAGCTACCATTCCTGGGCATGCACACGGAGTGGGCCAGGCACCGTCCTAAATCCTGTGCATCTAGGAATCCGCTAAATCCTCATTACTACCCCAGCAGGGGCATCACGGTGTCACTTGCTATTTACATTGGAGTCCGAGACACAGCACTCCTCCTTGAGGGTCAGACAAAAAGGGATGGGGCCCAATTTGAACCAAGTTGCCCAGCTTCATGTTCTTGCCCTTGACCACTGGGCTAAGCAGAATGTATTGGTGATTAATTCTTGCCAAACCAAGACTTTGTAGTGTGTGGGGAAAGGAATCCCATTTTCTGTCCACTTATTTTTTGTTCTGGAGACATTGGGCCAAATGCGATAGGAGGCAAACTTGTAAATATCCGCTGGTGTCCCTTTTCCAAAGCACATTTACAGGCATTTTCTTATTCTGAAGGCCCCAAAGGCATGCGCTCTCCCCCTACCCTTCCCCCCAAGCCATGCTCCAGCCAAATGAACTACTTTGCAATTTAATTCAATTAAGCCAACATTTATTAAGTGCATACCTTGGGCCAGTCCCCAGGCTACCGCCTGAGGACAAAGAGATGCTGAGACTCTGAGGTCTCAGAAAGGAAGCAACCCGCCCAAGGGCAAGTTAAAGGCAGAGCCAGGGCCCCACACTTGTCTAATGCGCTCATCGCTCATCGTTGAGGAACTGGGAGAAAAGGTGGCAGTGCTGGAACCACAGCCTTGGAAATCCAGAGACCAGTCACGGCTGGCTCTCCGACTGGCTCCCCAAGGAAAGACAGAGCTGGGGGCTGGCAGGAACTAGGGGAGGGGCATGAAGGCCCAGGGTTTGGGCAAGGGGGGGACTGCTGCTCAGACCAGGCCTTGGCTCAGCCCCTCCCTGAACCCCCAACTGGGCACCTTTCCCACCAAAAGGGGCAATGACTCCCCACAACCTGGAAGGCTGTAAACAGGGGTCTAGCCTCCCAACAGGACCCTGACCTGGACTTTCAAATCCAAATGAGATCAGATACGTAATCCCTGTACCTTTGCTCATGAGGGTCATTTGTCAATGTGAACCAAGCAAACAACCACCATTTCTGTTATGCTGTTTCAGGCACATCTTAATTTTTTTTTTTTTTAACCATATCCAGAAGCCTTAAAAAGAGAAGTGGCCCAAGTCTCCGTGCACCTCTGAGAGATTCTGCCGACAGATCAGGGAACAGCAGACCAGCATGGAAGAGTGACTTACCCAGGGTCACACAGCAAGCCGATGTCAGGGTCCAGATCACAACCCAGGGCTCCTGACCCTTAGCCAGGTCTCCCTAGGGTTCTAAAGGACCTCCTTATCTGACAAAACTGCTCTTAAATGCCCCAGTCCTCAAGTGGCCTCAGTGGCCACCTTATGCTGGCCACCCCAGCCCAGACCCTCCCCACAGACAGCCCCACTTGTACATCCCACCAGAACTGCAGGCCCTACAAGTGCAACCCTGAATTAGCCTCCTTTCCCTTTCAATCTGCCCCATCTCTTGGGTTCTCTGTCCCCCCCCCCCAGCTGCTCAAGCCAAAAACACAGGTGTTACTCTGAGCACCTCCCTCTCCCTCTCTCCCCAGCCTTAGTGAACCAGCAACGCCCATCCCTTCTGCCTGTCCTTCCCATCTCTTGAACCTATCCACCTTTCCCATCCCCTCCACCCCACACGAATCCCAGCCTCACCATGTCACCCCTCATCTCTCAGACAACCTCTCCCCACCCTCCCTCAGGCCCTGAGTTCTGGGCTGGGACCCTAGGTTGAGCAAGACAGATGGGAGCCCTACTATCAGTGAGGCTACATGAAACCCCACCTGACCATGCCTCCCCACTTCAGATCCCCCGTGTGGCTCCCCTTCACCCATCACCCTGGGATGGAGTGCAAACCCTCCATCCAGGTCTTTACATTCCTGGACCCTCTACCCACCCCAACCCCTGCCACAGATCCATTCAGACTATTCTCCTAACATTCCTCCCTGCCAAGGCTGAGCCAAACAAGTTATTGCCCATTCTCCCCAATACACCAGCTCAAAGGTCACCTCCTCCATGAAGCTGCCCTGCAAGCGCATAGAGTTTTGCCCTCCTCTGGGGTCCCAACTCAATCCAGGATTTGTGTGTCTGCCTCCCTGCCCGGGCTGTGACTTCTAGAGCACAAGGGACGGAGCCAATGCCAGCGCAGAGCCTGCCGCTAAGAGGAACCAATATATCGGGCTGTGGGATGGGCCAACAGATGGAAAGGTAGAAATCCAACAACCCTTTTCATTCACTCACTCCAGTGCCTACTCATTTGTTGTTTTCCGGAAGCTCCTCCAGTAGTCTAACCTCTCTGCTGTTATGACTGAAGTCTATGCCCCTTCCTTCTCTAAGTCTGTCGTCTGTCCTCCATGTCCTTCCTTGCCCCAAAGCAAAGAACGTCCGGCCTTTCCCTTAATTGGGTGACAAGTCAACAAAAACAAATGTCTGGCAAGACACATCAGAGAAAGGCCCAGCTGGCCTCGCCAAGGTCTCAGGACCCGGGCCCGGGTGCCAGAGTTTTCCAGAAAGCTCAGGAAGAAGGTGCCTCGGAGACCGGCGAGGCAGGCCTCGCGGTTTGAAGCAGTGAGTCACCCCCTGGCTCCAAGTCAAGGAGCTCTCAGGGCGCCCTTGTTTGGAGAAGCACCGGCCAGCGAGGCTGGCGAGAGACTCAGACGCGCAGCAGAGACGCCAGGAGACAGGGAGACGCACGCAGAGACACAGAGACCTCCGGGCAGAGACAGAGGGTCGAGGAGGTGTGGCCGAGCCCTTACGGGGGACGACTCAGACAGAAGGACCGAGACAGACAGAGACCGGACGGACGCGCGGAGAAAGAGATGAGACAGGCTGACGGCGCGCGCGGATGGGGAGCGAGCGCAGGGGGTCGCGCCCCAACCCGGCAGCCCGCGCCCCCGCGCCGCCCGCGCCCCCGCGCCGCCCGCGCCCCCGCGCCGCCCGCGCCCCCGCGCCGCCCGCGCCCCCGCGCCGCCCGCGCCCCCGCGCCGCCCGCGCCCCCGCGCCGCCCGCGCCCCCGCGCCGCCCGCGCCCCCGCGCCGCCCGCGCCCCCGCGCCGCCCGCGCCCCCGCGCCGCCCCCTCCCACCAGCAGCCAGGCCCGCCAATGAGCTGCGAGACCCGGGCATTACCTCACCAGCTCCGGCTGCCATTGGTTGGCCCAGTCTCAGAGGCGGGCTGTTGCTATGACAGCGCAGGCTGGCTCTGGGCAGAAAGGAGAGAGGAGGCTCGGGTGGGAGAGCCCCGTCCCACCTCCTTCCGGCGGACGGCGGGGCCCAGAGACCCCAGCTCAGCCCCACGCACCCCAATTATTCCAAAGGCGCCCGTTCACCCCCCTGCCACAGCCCGGCCCCTCAGCCCCGTGTGGACCTCGCCCAGCCCCCCAGCCCCAGGAGAACACCCATACCCTCATCCTGCCAACAGCAGCGAGCACCATCCCCCAGATACAGAGAAGTACACCTCCATCCATCCCTCACCGAGCCGCTAGCCTCAGCAAGCACACAGTCCTGCGGAAAGTCACAAGGCCGTGTGTTAAGACTGAAAAAGGGACTGGCCCCGGGCTTGTGGAAGCACAGAGGAGGGGTCCCTGTGCGAACCTGCCCGATCCCGAGGGCTCCCAGGAGAAAGGGTTGCTAAGCAGGGACCTGAAGGACTTAGCAGATGAGGAAGGGTGGGGAAAGGAATTCCCGGCAGAGGGAACAGCCTGTGCAAAGAGAGGAGGCAAGAGAAAGCAAGGAGCCCTTGCGGGATTTGGGGGACTCTGGCAGGAAATTAGATTTGGGGGACTCTGGTAGGAAATTAGATGGGGAGAGGTGAAAAGAAGAAGGAGTTGGGGGTAAAGCTGAAAAGAGAAGCAGGAACAAGATTCCCCAGGGCTTGACAGTCATGCCAAGGGATCTTGGACGGTATTCCCAGGCAGCTGGAGGGATTATAGGGGAGGAGCTGGGATTAGGTCTGCATTTTAGGAAGGTCTTCTCTCTTGCTGTTGTGTGGAGGATGGGCTTGAAGGGGCTGGAAGACCAGTTACTGCAGGGACTGGTGAGTGATTGGGGGGGTGGCAACCAACACCCCTAGAGTAGAGATGGGAAGAAACAAATTTAGGAGGGGACATAAAGATGCTAGAAGAGATGTCACCCCTCACCTGGGAAGCTGTGAGGGTTCTTCTGGCATCCCCCTGCTATACAACATTGACATCTTGTGTTTGCCACTTTTGTGTTGAGAATCCCGGTGCCCTGAAGTTATGTCTATGTTTCCATGTCTGTATGCACACACACACACACACACACACACACCCCACACACAGAGTTATTCATCTTTGTGTTCCCAGCACAGAGCCTCTCCCAAGTCCAGGTCCACAGAGCTCCAGACCACATCCCTCCTTCCCACCCCGACACGCACCTCTCTCCCCGCTCTCATAGTCACCCACTGCCTAGACATTGGAGTTGGCCCCTTCCCTTGTCGCATTTCTCCCTCCTCTCCTCTGGCCCCCAGGGAGGAAAAGTTGCCTATTTATTGGGTGGGATGTTGGAAAATGGATGGGGCCTGTTTTGGTTAGCAGAGTCATTACTGTACAATTGTGGAGCTGTTCCTGAGAATTACATCGTTTGTGGCCTGGCACACAGTCACTGTCTCATCAGTCGACTACAGGGACGACACTAGTATTACAGAGCGTTAGAGGGGTCGGTGAGGCCCGGCCAGGACTCCAGCACAACCCGCTCTGCGCAGAGAGAGCGGCCATTTACTTAGTTCATCACAAAGTGGCGTTTTGACTTCTCATCCGTCACACGCGCTCGTTATACCCTCTCTTGGGGAAAACACAAGATGAAATGGGGTGGTGAGACAAGAATCTTACATTTTTGTCATCCTGCCATATTATCGCCATCAAAACCTCACCTGTATCCCTCATACGATGGCTACAGATGTCCTCTCTCAAGGAACAAAGTTGAGACATCCTGGAAGCTCCTTAAATGTCAAGGGAATCGATCCGATGTTATAATGAAGGAATCATCAGGAATTCAGAACTGGGGGTGCCCTCCGAGTCCTTTTAGTCAACCCTCGGTTTCACAGATGTGGAAGCTGAGGGTTCAAGAAGGGAAATGATTGCCAAGTCACACAGTTAAGGGGTGTTGGCAGAACCAGGAGATTTTTTTAGTTGTCTCAACCTCTAGATTCACCACAATTTTCCAACTCTGTTCCGCCTTGCCATTGAACGGTGGCCGAGAACTCCCCCAGCCCGGGGTACACTTGGGGTCTTCACATATGTCACTACTGTAGACATTTATGACATCCTTGCAAGATGGGTGTTACCACTCCTGCTGGAAAGGGCCGGAGAGATCAAGTGGCTCACCCAAGACTGCACAGACTCATCAGATGGAGCGCAGGTCTGTCAGAGTCCAAAACCAAAGCAGAGTCCATGTTCTTGGCCCAACATTAGTTTGACCCTAGGGCCACCCGGCCCTAGGGTCTTGGGCGCATCGGGGCGAGTTGCCAACATGGTCACCGAAAGGAGAAGAGGTGTATCCTCTACTTGACAGAAACAGCAGGCGTCCTAGAATCTCCTGCACTTCCGTGTTTTATGTGCTTACCCTGTATTGTAAAGCGCCCCTCAGAGTAATAACATGACTAGAGAAGTTACAGTCCGGCCTCAGGGCCTATGAGGGGACCACCTGGGAAGCTGATTTTGAGACTTGGGCACATTTTCAGAGTGAGACACCACCCCCATACTCTCTGAGGGGGCCCGGAATAAAACACAGATTAAAAAAAGAAAATGCCAGGATGCCTGGGTGGCTCAGGTGGTTAAGCCACTGCCTTTGGCTCGGGTCATGATCCCAGGGTCCTGGGATCGAGTCCCACATCGGGTTCCTTGCTCAGCGGGGAGGCTGCTTCTCTCTCTGCCTCTGCCTGCCACTCTGCCTGCTTGTGCGCTCGCTCTCTCTCTCTTGCTCTCTCTCTGACAAATACATACATAAATAAAATCTTTAAAAAAAAGAAAAGGAAAGAAAACAAGACCTTGGCATGAGCTTGTGGGTCTGGACATGGTCGCGCATTCAGGGTGTCTGAGGGGGGGGGAAGGGTGTCTACAAAGCAGTCACAGGGACCCATGTGATCATGTTCACTTCATGTCTTTGGAGGGTCCCACTGCATGGTGCCCTCCAGCCTCCTTCCTCCCTGCTGGAAGAGGAAGGGTAGTCCCCCTCAGTCTGAAAGAGATGTTCTTTGCTCACAAGAAATAGATGGTTCTCTGTCTCCCAGAGGTTCTATTTCTAGCTCTAGAAAATACCTTGACTGTGAATCAGGAAAAAGAAATGCTGTATCTGGCTCTGGAAATATCTCCCTGCCTCTGGAAGGTATTTCAGAGGTATTTATAGGGCCACAACATTGTTGGCTCTGGGAAAAACTCCAGGGCTCCAGAAGATTTTCTGCTCCTGGTTCTGGAATTCTCCAGCCTGTTTCTGGAGGACCCTTCCTTCCTGATTCTGCACAGCCTTTGGGACTCCATCAGATTGTCCAATCCCAGCTCTGGGAAATGGTCCAGCTCTGAAGTCAAAGAACTCTTCACCCCTGGCTCTGGAGGGCTGACCCCCCCCCCCCGCCCCCGCCCAGGGATCTGGAGCCCACGGAGACTAGCCTGGAAGAATGATTACCTGGAGGGATCTGTGCCCATGGACTTGTCTTGGAACAGGAGGAGGGGGATTGGATGTGTTAAGAGGATGGGAAGGTCTATTCTGCTTAGCAGCCCAGGCTGAGTCTGAGCTCCCACGGTCCAAGTGCAGAGGCCCAGAGTTGTTCAGATTGCGATTACTCGAGCAGCTTGGTGAGGTCTCGGTACGAACAGCAGGACCGCTCCAGGGTCCTGCAATGCCTGGGGCCCAGAGTTGGGGAGGAGCCTCTTCTCCCTGTGGCTTTGGAGCCTAGAAAGGCTCCAGGAGTCTCAAGGAGAGGCCCCTGGGAACAGCCGCAAACAGCAGCTGTGGGGAGCCCACTAGAGTTTCCAAGGTTGGCGGAAGTCGTAATGGGCCCTTGGTGAGCCTCTGCATGGACAACAGGCCCAGACGAACGGGACAGGGCAGAGAAGGAGGGACGTGACCGAAGTCCCCTGGCATTTGCATGTGGCCATTTGAAGGTCTTCCTCCCTGTACCACACAGCCATGACCCAACCCTGCCCTTCTATCTTCTTCCTGGAATAACCAGGCCTAGAAGTTCAAAAATTACATTTCTCAGGCGCTCTCAGAGCTGGGTTCTGGTTGCGCTCTGACAGGGGATGGTATCCGTGGGAGATTCGGTGGCAGGAAGGAAGGAGCTCTGCTTCTGGAAGGAGCGTCAGTGGGAGAGCAAGCCCCTCACTCCCGATTGGTGACAGTGACAACAGTCCAGCAGCATCAATGGTGACTGTGCCCCCCGTTTACTCCACCGCTCCTTCTGACATGTTTGTGACCAATTCCTGAATTAAACCACTGTCTCTTTGTGGTACCTAGAATGGTTTCTGCTTTCCTGACTGGACACTGAGGGATACACTCGCCGAGGATTTGCAAGTGCCCGCTATGTGCCGGGCGTGGTTCTGAGACCGAGGAAGGTGACTACCAAGACCTGCCCAGAGGAGGGAACAAAATGCCAAACACATCAGCGTATAGGATGAGTTCAGGAACATGCATGTGCTTTGAAAATAAATCCATACTGTGATGTGCCGGGAGTGAGTAAATGGGCGTGTAATGAGTGTGGCGGCAGGTGTGGGATCAGAGGTCACAGCCTGAGCAGGGAAGGTCAGGGAGTCCCCCGGAGGGGACACTGGACACTGACTAAGAAAGAATAAGTCATGAGAAGGTCGGGAGAGAATGTTCCAGACACTTCGGTAAACATGAAGACTTGACGATGGGAGAGAGCATGCCCAGTCAAGGAAGAGGAGGAGGTCAGGGTGGCCAAAGCATGGGACTGGGGGAAGAGTGGAGGGGTCAAAGAGGTGGGCAGGGCCAAAGCCACCTAGAGCCTGTGAAGCCACCGCAAAGACTTCAATGCCAAGAGCATCTTATGTAGGAGAAGGGAGGGATCGGATGTGTGGCTTGGATAGCCGGACTCCGGCAGGCCCACAGAGGATCAGAGTCCGGCTGTTTGAGAGAACCAGGCTACAGACCACAGAGGCTCGAAGCAAGCAAGGAAGTGGAGTATTGTCAGCATTTGCTAAGATCATGATGATGGCAAGACACTGCTTAATGACTCCCAGGTAAGGGAGGCAGAACTGTCAGGACACACAGCTCAGGACGAGAAAAGGCTGCCACAGAGGTCACGTGGTAGGTGGCGCGTGGGGGCACTGGGCAAAGGTGGCAGCAAGCCAGAAGAAGCAGGGCGGGGTGAGGCAGTTCCAGGCCTCCTGTGGATGGAGTATTAGGAAGGACTCCAAGAGCCCAAAGGAGAAGGGGTGATCTCTAGATGTTTGGCTTAGGGGTGGTATTGTAACCCAGGGGCATCAGAGTCCAATAAGTGATGAGTTTGGGATGTCATTTTAGCAAAGTGCCTGCAAAGGGGAATTGAGCATTTTTAGCCGGAATCTCAAAACTGAGTCAAGATAGCACTCAAGAAATATCCTATTAGAGAATGACAACCAGGGGTTGGGGTCTCTTTTAGAAGCAGAGCTGGGGGGCAGCGCATAGGGCTGGCTGCCTGCATGTTAGACTAGAGGGAAAAGGGAATCTTAAATGACTGTCGACTTCCAGAAACAGAAGGTTAGGTTGCCAAGACCAACCATCCCATCAAAGGCAAATATAGATGCTAGACAAAATTTTAAAAGCTTTTTCTTCAAAGTAATAAAGAGCTGACAAGATCATAAAAATGACCAGGACAGGTGGGGAGGAAATAGAAGAACCCAGAGAGGAAAGTGATCCCGAAACTACTTTTGTCCTGAGGACATTGGCAGACAATAATACAGAGTGGACACAAATAGACAATATTGAAAATAAAAGGAAGGAGAGGTCTCACTGAGGACGCTACAGACATCCAAAAGAAGCAAACACGATGAAAAATCTCATGCCTAATAAACTTGAAATTTTAGGTGAAATGGACAAAACCCTAGAAAAAATATGACTTACCAGTACTGACTCAAGAAAAAAAAATATTACAGCCACTTTGGAAAAAGAGTTTGGCTTTTTCTGGGAAAGTTGAAAATAGAGCTACCCTGTGACCAGCAATTATAGTTCTAGCTGTATACTTTAAGCAAATTCATGCATTCGTACATCATAAAAATGCACAAGAATACTTCTCTTTTTTTAAGATTTTATTTATTTATTTGTCAGAGAGAAAGAGAGAGAGAGCACAAGCAGGCAGAGAGGCAGGCAGAGGCAGAGAGAGACAGGCTCTCCCTGATATGGGACTACATCCCAGGACTCTGGGATCATGACCTGAGCAGAAGGCAGCAGCCCAACCAACTGAGTCACCCAGGCGTCCCTCACAAGAATACTTCTTGAAGTATTGTTCATAGCAGCTAAAAACTGGAAGCAACCCAGATATCCATCAAGGGTAGACTATGGCATGTAGATTATCATGGAATACTACGCAACCATGAAAATGCTTGCGCTACAGTGACGGGCAACAACAGTGTGTTGTAAACATAACATTGAAAGGAAACACAAAGACACCAAACAAAGCATTCATTACGAATCCATCAATAAAAGGTTCAAATAGAGGCAAAATTTTTGAAAATATATTTTCATAAATAGATATTTAGATATCAATTATTATATTATACATTATATTTAATTTTCTATATATTTTATAATATATATTATGCTATTTTTTTAGAGATCTACAAGAAACTTTTGAATGTTGGCCGTGTTATTTCTTGTCTTGTATGGTAGTCACACAGATGTTTACTTTATTTGTTAAATCATGCATTGAGTTTGTATGTACTTTCTGTTTGTAATTTTTCTTCCACAATGTAAAAAAGAGTTCAAAACAATGGGGCCAGGCAACTGGACGGAAAATGGTGCCAACATCTGATTTGGAGATAGTTTCAGGAGAGGAGGTAAAGTGAGAAGATAGCCCAGAAATAAGAAATCCATGTTTGCCTTATAAAGTTTGACATGTCCATCGGACATTCAAGAGATCTTGAGCACCAGTCAAGCATAGAGGTTCAGTGGAGAGACCCAGATTCTCAATCTCAACTGAGTGGCAGATGTAGTATTCACAACAGACACATCTGACAAAGAACTCACATCCAGGCTATCTAAAGAACTCATACAAATGAAAAAGAAAAAGTTCTACAAACTTGTAGAACAAATGGGCAAGAGACTTGAGCATGCTAGGCTTTAACATAAGAAATTACACAATAAGGTCACTTAAGGGGAATGAAGAAGAATTCCCCTCATTGATTCAAGAGACTGGTCATTTTCAGGAAAAAATCTAAAAGGCAAGAAATTGAGACATATACTATTGGTTAAGTTCCAGCCAGAGGCGCCGGGGTGCCTCAGTTGGTTGAGGAACCAACTCTTGGTTTCATCTCAGGTCATGATCTCTGGATCCTGGGGTCAAGCCCTTTGTCAGGCTCTGTGTCTGCTGGAGATGATTTCCCTCTCCCTCTACTCCTCCCTTGCTCATGCTCTCTCTCACTCCTTCTCTAAAATAAAAGTAAAGAGGGGCGCCTGGGTGGCTCAGTGGGTTAAGCCTCTGCCTTCAGCTCAGGTCATGATCCCAGGGTCCTGGGATCGAGCCACGCGTCGGGCTCTCTGCTCAGGAAAGAAGGGAGCAGGGAGCCTGCTTCCTGCTCTTTCTGCCTACTTGTGATCCCTGTCTGTCAAATAAATAAGGAAAAACTTTTAAAAAATAAAGAAAATAAAAATAAAGAAAATCTTAAAGAAAAAAGTTTCAGCCAAAAGGCAAGAGTTAAACATTTTATTTATAAGTAATCTCTACACCGAACATGGGCTCAAACTCACAACCCTGAGGTCAAGAGTCACGTGGTCCAAGAGTCACAGACTGAGCCCGCCAGATGCCCACAAAAGGCAAAAGTTTAGACAGTGCTGATGACCTGAGTGACAGAACCCTACCTCGTGATGGAGGCCAACCCATCAGATGTCTGGCAAATCCCCTCATGACTGGGCTTCTCTTAGTCTTATCTTTAGTGTCCTATGGCCCAGTCTTCAGGAGTCAACCAAAGTCACCCTACCCATATCATGGGGTGGAGTCTTCTCCTAAGTAACCTGAGTTTTAATACAAGATAGTAAGGTAGTTCACCTTGATGGGGCGGGATGGGATAGGTCGACTGACAGATGTTTCTTTTCACATAGCAAGACAATAAAGAAATAAATCAAAATGCTGAAAATCTCATAAAGTTGTGTTTACATTTGTAGTAAGAAATTTCAAAATCATTGTTTTGTTTTACGTATGTTCTCCTTGTTTTTTTATGTTCAAAACAAAATCTAAGCAACTAATTTAATGTCTTATTTGATTTACAGAAGTTATTTAAGTGCTTGGGAATAATTTGTTCATCACATTTGTAAATCTCCCTTGTCAGGTGTTTGAAGTGTTTGAATCAGATAAATTGAATTTGTAATTGTAGTCTGAAATATCTAAAGGAATTTGCTTAATTAAATGTGTAAATGGTGCTGAAAGTTTATGGGAATTTAATCTATCAAATTTATGAGTTAATTGAATATGAATCAATAAACAAGTAAATGTGATGTGGCTCTTATATAAAAATTCTATGTTCATAAATAAAATATCAAGACCCGTAAGTTGGAAGTAAAAGCTAAAGCTAAGTTCCGAGATCTATAGCTTTAATAAATTAAATATTGGTTGAAATTAAGTAATTGTAATTGTATCCCTTATTAGCTGAATTCTCACATCTGAATGGTTTGCTAAAAAAATAAATAAATAAATAAAATTTTTAAAAAAATATATTTTATTTATTTATTTGATAGAGAGATAGATCACAAGTAGGCAGAGAGAGAGGGAAGAAGCAGGCTCCCCGCTGAGCAGAGAGCCCGAAGCGGGGCTCGATCCCAGGACCCTGAGATCATGACCCGAGCCGAAGGCAGAGGCTTTAACCCACTGAGCCACCCAGGCGCCCCAATAAATAAATTTTTTTTTAAAATGGTGTGGTAATTAATATGCATGTGTTCTTCACTGCTGGAAAAATTCACACAGCACACAGGAACAGGTGGGAACAGGTGTAGCAGGTAAATTGTTCTCCCACAGGGATTAAGGTTTTTGCTTGATTATTTTCCACACATTTTCCTTGCCTCTGCCAGACACCTGGGGGCACTCCCAGCCCAGATCCAATTCAGATGGACTCCATGTTTCAGCTATCCGTCTACTAACCCTGTGCATTTACACTGCACTGAACACGTGCTCCCCCGTATGAACCACTGTACGCAAATCTAGCCACTGGTCGCTCATACAGGGTTATGTGTGTGATTTAAATAACTGTGTGATTTTAAAATACTAAAAATAATAGTTTTCTTGAATTGATTTCTATTTAAAGTGCTTTCTTTGGGGGCACCTGGGTGGCTCAGTGGGTTAAGCCTCTGCCTTTGGCTCAGGTCATGATCCCAGGATCCTGGGATCAAGCCCTGCATCGGGCTCTCTGCTTAGCGGGGAGCCTGCTTCCCCCTCTCTCTCTGCCTGCCTCTCTGCCTACTTGTGATCTCTGTCTGTCAAATAAATAAATAAAATCTTTTTTTAAAAAAAAGTGCTTTCTTTGAGGCAGAAATCCGTGGAAGGTTGTGGTATACATGTCTAGCGGGGTTTCTGAGATATCTGTGTTCATTGGTTGGGAGTCTGGAGGGATCAGGAAAACCATCAAGTCTTGCTTTGCAGCCTATCAGGAACAGAGTTCATTCACGTGATGAGAAATGCTGCTCTTCCCTTCTGGGCAGAGAGCCCTTCTTGGGGACAGAAAGCAGGTTGCCCTGCGCTCTCATCACTAGAACATCTTAATTTCCCATTTGCTGTTCATCTTGGCACGTCTAGGTACCTGAGAAATCTCGGGGCAGGAGGACGGATTAGCCACAGGGTGTCACCCACTCTGGGGTCCTTGACCGAGTCACCATTTGGCACTGTAAAAGCTCACCTAACCCTCCAACAAGATGTTGACAGATGTCGTCACGACAACTGAGAGATGATTCCACTCTCCCTGCCCAAAGGACGGGCTTTGGGGCAGCTTTCTGAAGTCAGGGTTGGGCTCCTAGAGTGTTACATGCATCAAGAGTACTCCTCGCTCTGGAAAACACTCCATCCAAAGCTGTAGGAGACACCCCCTTCGTGACTATGAAATGGACCACCCAGGACTCCAGAAAACACAGCATCTAAAAATCTAGAAAATCTTTTCATCACAAGATCTTGAAAACCCACTGCATTTGGCTGTGGAGAATTCTCCACCCCTAAACCTGGGGGCTTTGTACTCTCAGTCGGGAGCTGTCTGAGTGGGGTTATCCATGTGACCTCACTGAAAGCAGGTTTGGAAGGAGAACCTACAATCATCTCACACAATCGCTGATACGAGCTGGTTTCATCATCCTGCCAAGTAAGCCCTCAAGGGTGGAGGACTGTAACCTTTGAGTGTTGTGGACTCTGAGTCCCTGGGTGTGGATGACCCCGAGACTCTGAGTAAGGAAGACTCTGGGTCTGGAGTCATCACAGCTCTGGCGTGGAGGACGCAGTCGTGCATGTAGTTAACTCCTGTCCCTTGATTTATGGTATCCACTTCCACTCAAAGGTCTGAGAGGCCAGGGGTGCCTGGGTGGCTCAGTCGGTTAGGTGGCCAACTCTTGATTTCGGCTCAGGTCATGATCTCGGGGTCCTGGGTTCGAGCCCCTCTTCAGACTCCGTGCTCAACAGGGAATCTGCTTCAGGATTCTTTCTCTCCTTGGCCCCTCCCCACAAATAAATAAATAAATTCCTTTAAAAAGGGATTTGAGAGGACATAAAAGGCAAGAATGTTCTGAAAAACTGATATTCCTACTGTCTTTATATGGCCTGCCATTATCCTAATGACCTGAAGAACACATCCATATTCGAGGTACTTCCTCCCATCTGGAAGGCCCTGAATTCGATCACTTGGGAGGTGAGGCCCATTTTGTAGTTGACACATGAGTGTAAACAGTGGTTATAGGGGCGCCTGGGTGGCTCAGATGATTAAATATCTACCTTCATGGGCGCCTGGGTGGCTCAGTGGTTTAAAGCCTCTGCCTTTGGCTCAGGTCATGATCTCAGGGTCCTGGGATCGAGTCCCTCAGCGGGCTCTCTGCTCAGCGGGGGCCTGCTTCCTCCTCTCTCTCTGCCTGCCTCTCTGCCCGCTTGTGATCTCTGTCTGTGTCAAATAAATAAATAAAATCTTTTTTAAAAAATAATAAATAAAATAAACATCTACCTTCAGCTCAGGTCATAATCCCAGGGTCCTGGGATCAAGCCCTACATCGGGCTCCCAGCTTAGCGGGAGTCTGCTTGTCCCTCTCCCTCGGCCCCTCCCCGCTCACTCATGCTCTCTCACTCACTCTTACTCTCTCTCAAATAAATAAATCTTTAAAAAAAAAAAAAAAAAAAAGGAGGAGTCGTTATTAAAGGAACACTGCCCTCCACCCCTGGTCTGAATAGGGAGGATCCAGGAGGTGGAACATGAGATGATGAGTGCTGGTGGGATATCAAGGACACTTGGAGGTCCTGAGACGTGGCACAGACCAGGAACAGGCTCCACGTGTATCGGGGGGCTGAATGGTGGGGGGTAGACCCAGTTATGTCTACTAACCTCCATCCCCTTGAGGGCTGGGGGATCCTGCCCGGCTTCTCAGAGGAAAGACCTGCCCCCTTGGGTCTATCGGAGATGGCTGCTTTGTGCTGGGCAAAGTCCAATTCCATCACGTCTGTCCCAGAAGACACCCTACCCGTGGACCGGGAAACACCCCCCCAGCTCTGAACACCTATCGCCAGCCCTAAAAACTGCTCAGTCTGCATGGTTCTGGAAAGGCCCTGCCCCACCCCCAGCCCCATCAACAACCCCCCCGGCCCCAGGGGACTCCCCACCTTTGGCTCTAAGAAAGGCCTGAACAATGCTTCCTTCCTGCCTCCAAAAACACATTTGGTCTCTGCCTTTGGAGGGCTCTTCCTGACAAATGGAGGAAAAAGCACTTTGTAAAACTAAAAGGCTGTGCCTGGCATGTGGCAGATGCTTCATAAACGTGTGTGGAATGAAGGAGTGGTCCTGGGAGAGCTCTGCAAACTGCAACGCACAGCACGATCCCCACATATTATTCTCACTGTGACTAAATAACACGGTCATTGGAGGTATTATGGGAAACTCCATATTTCTCCCTAACGAGATCTTTTTCTTGTGAGTCCCCACCAGACAGGGAGCATAGGGCCTGGCTCTCAGTGGGCATCAATAAACGTTTGATAGATGAATGGACGCATGGATGGATAAATGGGGGATACACGGATGGATGAATCGCTGGGCGGATGATGAGCGAATGGGAAGACGGATGGAGCGGCTGACACACTTGCCTACTCATCAGCCACCTCCCTCTTCCACTTCCTTCGTCCTTGCTAAATGAATCTCAATTTCCTTCAAGCCTCTAGCGGCCAAGGAGGAGATCTGAGCCCCTGGCGACCCGTCTTGCTTGGTTCAAGTTCTTCGTGGAGGTGCCATTCCCCTTGCCAGGGAGTTGTTTGGAAATAGCTATGTGATGCAAGTCTAACCCCGGGGGGGGGGGGGGGGGGAGTCTCCTGGGGATCCCTCAGCAAAGTTTTCCTCATTAACAGAACACAGAGAGGGGATGTTCTCTCTTCTGGCTTCTGATGTGTGAGGATGAGATGCTCGGAGATCCTGCAGCCATAAGGATGGAAGATGGGGAACAAAAGTGTGACATTCTGAGTACCACCGAGCAAAAATGTAGATAGAGCCTGGGTTCTCACTGTTTCTCGGAGTTAATTCAGAACCACTGAATTAACCAGTGTGTGTGTTGAGGAGGGGAGGCTGGAAGGATGGCTGGCTGGCTGGCTGGCTGGCTGGATGGATGGATGGATGGAAAAACTGAGAGTGGGTGGGCGGGTGGGCGGACGGGTGGATAGATGGACTGGTTGATGAATCAGTGGGTGAATGGGAAATGCTTAGAGAAATAGGGATAGATGGATGGATGGATGGATGGACGGATGGACATGGAGATGGAGGGTTGGATGGGTGAATGAATGGCTATTTATGTATAACAAAATATATAGTCTCATCAATAGTATTATTGTCTTCCTCTGGAGGGCACTCACACTCCAAGGCACCCAAGGTCAGAACTAACTGAGGAGAACTGAACTTTTCCAACACTTTCCTCCAGGCCCTCATGCCCACTCCCTATTTCATGCACCCTGGGCCTACCTGTCAGGACCAACACTTGCCTTTAGTCACCTGACTGGAAGGGCTTGAGCCCACCTGACCCTTTGGGGCAGGGCCCCACCCTGCCAGAGAGATGTCTGGTCTGTTAAGAAGTTCAGGTGAGTGTGGAAGACAGCCTGGCATGGTGGACTCAGACAGTCCTGGTCCAAAGGCTGGCCCAGCTTCCCAACCCACCTGAGCATCAGCCTTCTCATCTACAAAATGGGGCTAACAGCACCACCTCAAGGGTGTAACGAGGAGTGAGCGAGGAGATTGTGTATGAAACGCTCAGCATGGTGAACAGCCCCTAGTAATTCCTCAACAAATGCCAAGCCCTCCTGGGTTCTTGCCAGCTGGGCCATGGCTGGGCACGCATGGGCTGGGGCCCGCAGCAGCCAACGCAGGGCTACAAAGGAGCCTCAGGTCAGAAGAGCAGCCCGTGGCCCGCCATCCGCCCCACTGTGCAACGCTGTCTTGAGGCACTGCTCCGTGAGCCAGCTCAGGCATAACGGAAGGACCACAGGAAACTGAGCAAGCTCAGATTGCTTCCTCCTCTCTCGTGCCACGGGAGCCAGGAGCTTCAGGAGCCTGCAAGTTCAGAGCTGACAGCAGACAGCTGGCTCGGCAGGCTGAGGTGGGGCCAGCCGAGGGTCACGGCCTCCCGTCTTGCAGCTTCCGGTGCCCACCTGGACACAGACAGGTCATCCCAGAAAAGCCAAGCTTCTCGCTCCCATGCCTTTGCTCGGGCTTTTCTGCCTGGCTTATCTATCCCACCTCACCCTGTCCTTCATCCTGGAAGATTCACCCCAAATGTTAAACACTCCAGGAAAGCCTTCCTGGTCCCCACCCTGGCCAAACCACACACAGGACCCTGAATTTCTGCATTTACTGCATATGTCACACTATCTTGCCAGCTCTGTCTCCCCACGAGACTGAGCGTTTCTTGAAATTAGAGATGATGTCTCATGGACATCTGCTCCACTAATGTGTAAAATGATGTCTGGCATGTAATCAGTTCATTCATTCTCTTATCTCTGAACATTTATTCCAATGCATCCGAGTGGTCCTCTGTCTATTGTGGGTGTGTGACCATGCAATGATACACCAATGACTTCAGCTTATCCTTGGTCCTGTGCATCCTTTTTTTTTTTTAAATTTTTTTATTTTTTATTTATTTATTTGTCAGAGAGAGAGAGAGAGAGAGAGAGAGAGAGCACAGGTGACAGAGTGGCAGGCAGAGGCAGAGGGAGAAACAGACTCCCTGCCGAGCAAGGAGCCCGATGTGGGACTTGATCCCAGGACACGGGGATCATGACCTGAGCGGAAGGCAGCCGCTTAACCAACTGAGCCACCCAGGCATCCCAAGGTCCTGCGCATTCTTCAAAGCACTTGACCTCAACTCAGTTAAATACACTGAATCGTGGCTCTGAGAATTACTATGTGTCCTTGGGCAAGTTACTGAACCCCCACGAGCCTCAGTTTCCTTATCTGATTCAACAAAGATTGATGGAGAATCTGCTGGAGGTCTATCCCAGATGCTGGGGGAGGTGACACCTCAAAGTCCCCTGCAAGCTAGCAGTAGAACAGGAACCAGAACACACCCTTCTCATGTACATGGATGGCTTCATCCTTCCTGCCCAGGTGCTCACGTGGTTGTCCTTCCCTCTGGCAGAGGCTGGGATGCCAGGCAGAGCCTGGACCATCCCCAACTCCACATTCCTCTCCTGAGATACTTCATAATCACACTTCATTCTGAGTTTGATAAATAAAGGTAATTGTGGGACAATTAGACTCTCTTCTCTTCCAACATCTTAATTGGAGCAAGATGCATGATTCTTTCTTGTACATCATCTTTGCCAGGCATATTTGAGGCTTTACATCTGGGCCCTCCTTGTGCACTGCAGGAAGAGTGATGGCTTGGAAGCCACCGCCATGACATGCCTAGAAGCCAGCAGGCAGCTCCCATGCGGCCCCCAGCTAATCACCATGGATGTTTCCTGTCACATGCTGGGAGGGTCCCCAAGTAGATCATGGCCTTGTAATCACCCTCGTCAATCACACGGTTCTGGTGCTCTCCACAGCACCTGTGCAAGGGGGAAGCACATGACTTTAGGAATCTGAAGACTCAAGTTCAAGTCCCAGCTCTGTTACCAGTTTGCTTCATGACCTTGGACAATTTGCTTAACCTCTCTGAGCTTCATTTGCCCCAAATAGGGATGATCTTCCTTAACACTATCAAACAAGACACCACATGTGGCAACGATTCCTAAGAGCTGGTATCACCTGTCTGCCCCCTACCCCGACCACCAACTTCCATCTACGTAACAGGAAAAGCAAAACCTAACCGAAGGGAGGGAAGGACAAATGGAAAGATGGACAGCCCCTTTTCTTGGGATCGGCAGCCCAAGATTGTACAATATTTTCCAGATGCACAGAGGAAAAGTAAATGCAGTTTTCTTATAGCTCTCACAAAGGATCTCATCTCATGCTCATACACCCATCCTGCTGATGCTAGAGAAAGGAGTGGGGGGCTCTCAGTTGGCAAATCCATTACCAGTTAAATATGAGTCTGTCCTCCTCCAGTTGAATATGGTCTTTCTGGGGTGAACTCAGTTGCCTGGGGGTGAATGCTCAATGTTTCAAGGTTTACCCCCATCCCACTTCTTCTGGCAATATGGTAGCCACGGTAGAGGTTGGTGGGAAAAACTGACCAGGCTTCCTGGAAGCAATGGGCTGAGGTCTCCATCTGTGTGTTGCCCACTTGGTCCATGCTGGCACCCATTCAAAGCACCTCTTTCTGCTTCTCCTGGCTCTGACCACGATCCACACTGGTGCTGCTGGTGATGGAAATAGTCTGCGGACCTAGGCCTGAGCCCTCCTTCATTGTAGTGGCCCAGGGAGCTCTCCATTGTCCCTGGTCACAAGGTGTGCCTCTCTGCTGGTCTCTTGATCCTAGAGGTATGCTGGAATTCTGGACTTCCTCGTGACCCACTCAGATGTGAGAACCAGCCATGTCCTAGGTCAGATACCCCTCCTGCCGGTGTCCTGTTCCCACGCCCGCATCCCACCTCCTTCCCCACACTGGTAAGTGGCAAAGTGGATCATCAGCCCCGATGTCCTAGGACCCTATGTAGGATTTCTCGGATCTGTGGTCTCATCCGCACCAGAAGCTGGAGGGCCCCTGAGGGTCTCCTTGGACCCTAGGCCAGGTCCTCACCCAGGTCCCTCCTCGCCCAGAGCACCTGCCTTGCCCCTCCCTGTCCTCTGCCGGTCTGGGGAGAATTTCCCTCTTCCTCTCCTTCATCCCTCCCCGCTCCTCCTGTGATCTCCCAGACAGCCAGGCTGGGCTCTTGATATGCAAAGAGGACTTTGGGGACTTACAAAGCCTTCCCCTCTCTCCACAAAGCCTGGCTTTCAAGACTATTATCTGGCTAAGGACGGCAGGATCCTATTCAGTCAAAAGCGAACATCAATTCTCCCCTTTTGTGCTCCTGATCCTCAATCCCATTCCTAAAACCCTGGACGCCTCTGGCTGAAAAGGAAGAGAGCCACATAAAAGCAGTTAAGAAGCACACAGGTACATTCAAAAATGGTATCATTCCTGTTACACCAGATTCCCTGGGTGTAGAGCGAAAAGAGCCCTGGGAAGAGCTTCCCCCACCCAGAGAGGGCCAACGCTGGCTTCAGGCCACACTGCAAGGCCGTGGCCAGGCAGAGGCTCTTTCCGCCAATGTCTGTTAGGGAAGGGGTGCCGGGGACTTTCCTCTCTTGGGCCGCAATGTCGGAGCCCCTTTCAGCCCTCTGAGGCAGGGACCATGCCTGCCTCGCCCACCAGGGTATTGCCCTCCCCAGCCCCCAGGCCAGTGTCCAGAACACATTGCCCAGGACTCATCCTCCCATGGGGCATTGTAACCACATCGATGCCCAGTCTTTCGACCCTGTCCAGTCCTGGTGCATCCCTCTGTCTGGGCCACCCTCTTCCTGCCTGCGCCTGACCTCAGGGGCTTCTTGCACCTACAGAGGGGTCCTCCCTCTCTGTTCACCCCCCCCCCTTCGCACAAAGCGCAAGGCACTGTAGGGCCTCTTCATCCCCACTCCCACATCCCCAACCATATTTTTATTGAGTCTCAGTTTCCCCACCTTTAAATAGAATCGGATGAAATGGTGGCTTTTAGAACCATTTTTAGCAATGGAAAAACAGCTGCTCTCTTTTAAGAAAGGAGATGGGGTTCTCCCATAGTGCCTGTAAAATTGGGGGTTATGTATGTATAAATATGCATGAACACGCACACACACATATAGAGTTGTATATGTAAGTGTGAGATAGAGATATATAAATATATGTATTTTATATATATATTCAACTGACGCAGGCAGGCTGGGTCTGGAGACCCTGATCCCGTAAGACCAGCCAAGAAGGTCCTTGGCTTCACACAGGATGGAAACCAAATGTAAGACAGCAAGAGGTGAAAGCAGAGCTTCATGAAGATATAAAGAAGGCAGATACAGACGGACTGAGCGTCCGGGAGGCTCGGAAAGAAAAGGAGGGAGTCCCATCTTTGCTTGTCTGGGAGTTTTTACTGGCAATTGTGATCTGATGCACACGTCCTCGCAGGCATCCAGGAACTGGTCAGAATAAGGACAGAGTCTAGGTGTCCTTCCCAAGTCACTCACTCCCTGAAGCCAGGGGTCTTGGTGTTTGGAGTCTGTAGTCTTGGAGAACGTTCGTGTCTCCATATGTTATGTCTCTCATGCCGGTAGACCCCAGAGAAGTCATTAACTCCTTGGCCTTAACCAGGAGGACATACAGTAAGACAGGGGTGTGAGGTGGGGGTGCAGGTCCCAGCAAGAATGCAAGCAGGAAAAGAAGCAAAGGAAAAGGGCTTTTCTCCATGAGGTCCCTCCAGTCTCTCTGTCTCACAAGGCTTTTGCAGGTTTCCTAAGCACAGATGCTGCACAGAGGCCATCACAAACTTCGAGAGTCACTGAACTGGATATTTCTACTCAGAGAATCTAGACACAGGTCAGGACGACACTTAGCTGCCAAGTAACAGAATTTAAAAGAATAACTTTGGCCCGGGGCTTAAATCACAGAAGGCTGTTCTTGTGGTTATCCACCAGGAAGGCCAGAACCTCAGGAACACAAGATGGCTGCTCATGCTCCAGCATCCTGTCTGTGTTCCAGGTGGGAAGAAAGGGACTGGTAAAGAGCTAAAAGCCCATACAAGTTGGATGACCTCCCTTTAAAGACTCTCCTGGAGGGGCACCTGGCTGGCTCCCACAGTGGAGCGTGAGACTCTGGATCTCCGGGTTGTGAGTTCAAGCCCCATGCTGGGTGTAGAGATTACTTAAAAATGAAATCTTAAAAAATAAATAAATAAAAATAAAGACTCTTCTGGAAGCCCCACCCAGTGAATCTGCTTATATTTCAGGGGCCAGAAGGGGTCACACAGCATCCCAATACACCAGGGAGAATGAGAAAAATAGTTTGGGTTTTTTAATCTGGGCACATTGCCACCAAGAAAGCCTGCGTCCCATGAGTAAAGATGAAGAAGAGGGTGGGCCAGCCAGTCCCAGCCTGCCATGAGCACCTGCACCCTGGGGCACGCCCCTTCCCCACCCCGGGCCTCAGTATCCCCATTTCAAAAACAGAATTGGGCCAGACGACCTTCTCCATTCTGGTTGCCTGGGTATAAATCCTGCCTCCGCTACTACTGGCTGTGTGATCGGGACATTCAACTACTCTGTCCCTCAGTTTCTTTGTGTGGAAAATAGGGACAGACGTGGTGTCTACCCCACAGGGTTGTGAGGATCAGACGCGCTGTCCTGCGCAAGGTGATGAGTCTGACAGAAAGCCAGAGACCGATACTCATGATTAACGCGGCCGCTGCTGCTGCCGAGCTTCCAAGAGTTCTCCTTCTGCCCACCCCTGGGTGCTGTGTGACCCGGGGCGGGTCCCTTCCCCTCTCTGAGCCTCAGCAGCTCGTCTTACGAAATGAGGGGCCGGAAGCTGTCTTGGGTGCTGGGCCTCTGAGAGTTGCTCTCAGAAGCCGGTCTGAATTGTTGACAGGACAGCAAATCCCTTCCTGGGCTTGGGGGAAGGTGGGGAGGGGGGAAAGGAAAGGGTCAGCTGGTTTCCTGTGGCCAGGGCGGTGATCTGGGCCGTCCAAACTTCCTGTTTCCCAGAGGGATTCGAGGACCACTGTGTCCAAAACTGTCACTGGGGCAACCTTCCTGCGTCATCTCCCTGGTCGGCCGTGTACTTGAGGGAAATGCCAGCAACAATGGCCCTTTGTGTCCAGCTCCCCTGGCGCCAACCCTGGGAGTCTCATGCCCATTTTCCAGATGAGAAACTGCAGCACAGGGAGGTAAAGTCATTTGCCCACAGTCACAAGACTGGTGAGAACTAAATCAGGAACTGGGACGTGAGTCTTCTGAAAACCCTCAGGCCCCTTGACTCCAGACTGTACTTCACCTCCCCACCCCCAACCCCGGGAAACTGAGAAAGCCTGGAGCTTGACCTTCCAGGGACCTGATGACCTAGGACGCGACTCTCAGGAGGAGGGGCCAGGGAGGGAGGTGACCTGAGACAAAGCTGTAAGACAGGGGAGTCCTGCCCACACCACCCCCAGCCTGAGCCAAGCTTCCAGAACAGGATAGAACATCTATTGAGCAGTTTTGATGAGCCAGGTGCTGTTCTAAACCTTCGATACGGATGGGTTTGCTTATTCTGACAAGCAACCCTATGAGGCAGGTGCCATTAACCTCATTTCATCGACCAGAAACTGACCTTTCTAAGACTTGTTAAGACAGTTGCTAAGTGCTGAAGCAAGATTGGGAACACACACCCAGGTCCAAAACAATCCCTGTGCACCCAGGAGGGGCTGAGAGAGCACAGGAGCCAGAGAGCTTGGGAGGGGAACAAGGGGCAGCATGGCCGGGACATCTGAGGGCTTACCTCAAAGGCCTGGCAGGCACAAGGGCAGCTCAACGGAGCTGGTGTGGGGTAGCGACAACCCAGAGCGCCTGCCACTAGGCCTGCCCTTTCTCCCCCCCCCCCCCGCCACATCTCCCCCCACCTCCCCAGCTGATTACTTTCCTGCCACACTTGGTAAAATGGGGTCAGTTTCAAAAAAGAAAGTTACCTTTCTTATGAACTGATTTTGTGACTGCGTACCTGACACCCTATCATCAAACCCATTACACAGATGGGCAAACTGAGACTTAGAATAAGTAGGAAAGATATGCCTCCCAGGCAAGGAGCTCACAGCGTCCTCAGGTCAGTTTGAGTAAACTCCGATGGATAGTGGGACAAGCTGGGGCTGGATACTCTGAGCATTCCCAAGTTCAAATCCTACCTCTGCCATGTGGTTGCTGGGTGACCATGAGCAAACTTCTCCTCTGACCTCAAGTTCCATGGCTGTAAGGTAGAGCGAGCAAGAGCCTCCTTCATAACCTGGTTCCACATACGTTTATCGGGCATGTACTGCGTGCCGGGCCCTGTGCCGAGAACTGGGGAGGCCGAGTGAACACACCTGCTGCGACCCTGTCAGGATGACCCGGTCAATGCTGGGCCAACCCCCTCACCTTCCCCATGCCCGGGTGTACCCCACAGCACCCCCGCGTAGGACCCTCAACCTGCACACACAACCATCTCTCCCCGTGGTTCGAAGGCACTCCGATGGGAGGCTTGGCACCTGCAGTGTGTGCTGCCCGAGACCACTGGCTGAGCTGCCCTCTGCCAAGACCCTGCGCTCTTGGTGTTTTCCAGAACTAGTGACCCGCACGGCCACCTGCTGTCCGGCTATCAGAGGTGCTGCCACAGGGCTGGAAATGGAAGTTGCCGGGTGGGGCTGGCTCTCAATCACGCTGGGTGTAAAGAAACATTCCCACCCAGGACGGGAAGCCCCGGGATCCACTCCAGCCAGCCTGCCCCCCGGGATCCACTCCAGCCAGCCTGCCCCGGGGCAAGGGCTCAAAGCCTTCCTGCCAGAGGGTAGCCCCATGCAGAGCCAGCCCTGGGCAGGGTTACCAGAGGCCTCCAGACAGACCTGTGTGTGTGTGTGTGTGTGTGTGTGTCTATGTTTGTGTGTAGCTGAACCTCTGCGTGGGTCTGTGTATGTGTAATTGTGTGTGTGTATCTCAAAGTTCCCAGGCCCCAGAGGGGAGTAGTGGCCCAGACCCTCCCATATGCACAGTAACACTGAGGCAGGCACACAAAACCCCTGCACGGACACACGACGCACCCACAGTCTTATACGCACATAGGTGCACACACATACACAGACACACACAAACATATCTTCACACAAGGACACACAAAAGACGCACCCAGATGCACAAGAACTGGCAGAATCAAAGCCTGAGAGGGAGGCTAACTCAGAGAAGATGGACATGGGCCTCCAAAAGGCTCATAACTGAGGGGTACACAGATGTGTGGGTCCCTCCCTGGAGCACGCGGTGAGCTGGGCAGGGACAGAGAGCATAGGGCCCAGAGGAGAGAAACACCAGCTCTGCAGATTGGGGTGAGGTCCGGGAGGACTTCCCAGGGGAAGGGACAGGGTGTGCTTTAGAAAGAGTAGCCTGGCCCTTCTCGGTCCACCCACTCTCATAGGAATCAGTGTGATGTGTTCTTTCCTAACAATTAACTAGGAAGCCAGGAGTCCAAAGCAGAAGAGGGGATTGGAGGTCCATTTTGGGGTGTGCTCACTGCAGGAGGAGAGGCACAGAAAGATCAAACCTCAAGCATCCATCAGCATCTGCCCCCATCAGGCCTCCCCCAACCACCCTGCCCACCACCAGTCATTGCCCTGCCTCCTCCCAGAAGTCTCCTCTCCCCTCCCTGTCTGGGGCTATACTGTCCACCCAGAGATTGTGTCCCTGGCCTCCAAGTAACAGAAAAACACTTTTCTTCCTGAAGGGAGTTTCCTCTCCTTTACTCCATGTGGGGGGCACAATCCCAAGCCCCCAGACCCTTGCCCCAGACTGGACAAGAGACCCAGGCCCAGCCATCGTAGCACCCCCTCCTCCGACCAGTGATTGTTCACAGATGGGCATGCCCAGCAGGGAGCCCAACTCAGGGCTTGAACTCACGACCTTGAGATCAAGGCCTGAGCTGAGATCAAGAGTTGGACACTCAACTGACTGAGCCCCCCAGGGGCCCCAACTCTGTCCTCTTCTGAGGCATCAAGCCCCTCTCTGATTGCCCAGCCTCTGGTCTCTCTCCCCTCCAACCCACCTTGTACTCTGCAGCCAAACCTTCCAAAAACGCAAATCTGACATCGTCATTCCCCTTCCAACAAAACTCCGCTCACTGCCTCTGCCCTCGGGGAAAGAGCCGTCAGCCCGCCCATCAGCTAGGACCTGGGTTTAGCCTTCAAGGCGGAGACACCGAATAGCAGTAGCAAGTCAACCACTGGAGGACGCATAATGTGTTTGACTGGAATGGTTGACAAAAGGACACCTGAGAAATATGAAAGAGAAGCTAAAGGGAAGAACAGAGAAACTTGGTATCTGTCTTGGGCCTTAGATACAAATCAGGAAGAATGGGACAAGGGTAAAACAGTAGAAGTGGGCCGTGCCTATTTTGAAACAGAAAAGAAACATTTCACAATTCTGGATGCCCCCGGCCATAAGAGTTTTGTCCCGAATATGATAGGTGGTGCTTCTCAAGCTGATTTGGCCTTACTGGTCATCTCTGCTCGGAAAGGAGAGTTTGAAACTGGATTTGAGAAAGGCAGACAGACGAGAGAACATGCGATGTTGGCAAAGACGGCGGGTGTGAAGCACTTGATTGTGCTTCTTAATAAGATGGATGATCCGACAGTAAATTGGAGCAACGAGAGATACGAAGAATGTAAAGAGAAACTAGTGCCGTTTTTGAAAAAGGTTGGCTTCAATCCCAAAAAGGACATTCACTTCATGCCCTGCTCAGGACTGACGGGAGCAAATCTTAAAGAGCAGGCCGACTTTTGTCCTTGGTACACTGGATTACCGTTTATTCCTTACCTGGATAATTTGCCAGGTAGGGATTCACACACACACACCACCAGGGGCTGGTGCTCCTTGGCCTCAGGAACTCAAGTTTCTTCTGCCTTGTTGCTTCATCGTTCCTGAGCTCTTGCCTCCATTCACACGTCCAAGGATGGCACCAAGTGCACCTTCCAGCCCACACGATAGGGGGAAGGCTACATAGAGGAGAGGGCACACCACTACCCTTTTCAGGAACAACCCTGAAAACGACCAGCCCTTTGCTCATATCCTATTGGCCACATTGGTCACCTGCCCCCCAGATGCAAGGGAGGCTGGGAAATGTAGTCCATCTTCCAAGCAGCCGCATATCATTACTGTGGGAGGAAGGGAGCGTTGGTATTAGGGGGCAATCCCAGGCCCTACCACAGCCTGGCATCCAGAGCCTTCCACAGCCAGCCTCGATCCGGGGGGTCACACCTTTGTGTGTGCTGGGCACCGGTGCCCACCCACCTCCACTTTCTTTACTCCAGCTCCGAGAAGCCTTCCCTGATCACCATCACCCCAGTCTGAATTAAGGATCTCCATGCCTACTGACTGAATGATGATGGGCCTGCCCTCTCCCCATCCCCAGCCCCCGTCCTGGTCCTGCCCTCGGGTGTGCCCTGCCCAGCTGCGGGGCGCTCCTTTGTCCCTGAGACTGCGTGCTCCAGGAGGCGGTCCTGTCTCTCTCTCATTGTGTCCCCAGGTACTGGCACAGCACACGACACAGCCCTCGACACACAGTAGCCAGCCAGGGCCATCCAGTGAGGGAACCCGACCCCTAGCACTCTGTCTAAACGGGTTGATGTGTTGGTCCTCAGGAGGGTCGGGATTGTGTTTGTTGCACAAGGGGTTGGCAGCCTCAGCTCTGAGTGGAAGGTGGCCCTAAGAGCCCGTGCACAGGGGTAAGCCTGCCTGAAGGGCCTGTGTGATGAGGGACAAGGAGAAAACTGCCCCCAATCCCAGGGCCCTGGGCTGGGTCTGCTACAAGAAGAAAAATAAAAGGTTTGGGAGCTGCACCTTTGTCTTGACTGCCCAGGAGGAGAGGGGCCCCTGGAGGCAGAAGATGTCATGACATGGTTGGCAAGTCCCTTTGAGGGCTCTGTGCCTCGATTTCCCCACTGCGGGAGGGATAACAATAGCGTCTTTCTCACGGGGTCTGGCGAAGATTAAAGGGTTCATCCACACGCAGCTCCCCCAGGCTTGCCCATTCTAAGCATCCACAGAGAGTACAAAGGGGCGCCCCAGGCCCCCTCACGGAGCCTCCGTTTTCGCATCTGTAAAGTGGGGCACCAGCTTCGAACCTCAGGGGCTCCAAGTGATGCAGTGAGACAGGGATGTCGGGGGCTCGGCGCCACGCCTGGCACCAGAAAGCCCTCCTCCCCTCAGCCCCTAAGACAGAGGCGGGAGGGACGAGGTCGAGAAGCCTGCCTGCCTCCCTGTCGGAGCCATGACCTGGTAAGGGGGAGGCCGCCTGGTGAATAATCTCGTTAATGGTAATCATCACCCCGATGCTCGTTAATATAATAACACTGGGCTCCCAGCCGCTGCTTGGCACAGAGCTCCTCTGAGCCTCTCATCTCTGCCTGGCAGGGGCTCCGTAAACACTCATTACGCTCTGTCCCCGGGGAGGCCGCCAGGAGAACCAGCTACTCCCGGCACACCGCTCAGCTCTGGGCCGCAGGCTCTGCTTTTAATAAGCATCCTCACGCACACTCACGCACACACACACACACACGCACCTGCACACACTGTCACACGTGCCGGAGGTGCACGCTCACACTCAGGCACACACTCAGGGGGACACACTTGCGTTAGCCCGTTTAGTCTAAGTAAATGATCCTGCTGAGTCCACTTTGCGCTGAGGAAACCGAAACACCTGGAGGTTCTCGGATTTGTCCGAATCACCCACCCATTGAGCAGCAGAGCTGGGTCTCCACGTGCTGCCGCCTCAAAGGACATGAGCTCACTCTGTCCTCATGGCAGTTCTGGGTCCTTATTCCCCTCTGTTGCACTAATGAGGAAATGGGCTCAGAGAAGTGATGTCATCTGCCTGGGAACACACAGCCAAGACCCAGGGGCCGTCTGACTTCAGAGGCTGCCTTACCCCTCCCCTGAGATGGAGGCAGGGAGGCCAATGCTGTTCCTCTTTTCAAGAGGGAGAAACTGGGATCCAAAGAGATGAGACACCCAGGGACTGACACGGAGAACCAGGGCTAGCTCGAAAGCCTGGAGTCCTGGGCACCCTCCTCCCTGCCTCCCACCCTGGCCCCACCAGTGAGTCTCCTACTCAGAGACCTGGATTCAGACCTGGAAGCCGATGACCCAGCTGCTGGTGGAGTCTGCATCACAGTCCCTCAGCCCACCTGGGATTCCTCCAGGTCACAGTGATCCAATGTCACCAGTCCCAGCCACGTGTCCCTGGGCAAGTCACATCACCTCCCGTCTCTGGGCCAGGCAACCGCTGATGCTCAGGGGCCATTTACCACATTCCAGCATGTCCTATGAGATTCCATGTAAGGTTTCACTTTATCCTCATCTTAGCCCTGAAAGGAAGATATGAGGAGTCTATGGTTTTTCAGATTCTGCTATTCTAGAGGATTCTATGATTCCCACAGGGTCTGTTAGGAAAGAGCCACATCCTAAAAAGATTCCATTATTCTGGGATGCTCAGGTGCTGGAAGGTTTCAGCCACTGGTCTGCAGATCACAGAGTTAAGGGATTTCATGAATTGGTGATTCTTTGAGCCTCAAGGGCAAGAAGCAATTTGTCAGCCCTCAGCCAGCCTTGAAGACCGCGCCAGAGTCCACCCCTTTGCCCCTCCCCCAGCTATGACATTGGAGCCAACTGAGGCAGAACAGCCTGTCTCTACGGCACAGCCCCGAGTCCAGGGCCAGCGAGGACTGCGGAGGCTGCCAGAGCGCTGGGTCGGTGACTTGCACACAAAGGGCTCCATGGACCGGCCTCCGCAGCCCTGGCCCAGCCTCGCACACAATGGAAGGACCTTTCGCAGTTGCACCCAGCCTGCCCTGGCCCTCAGCCAGAGACACCCAGAAATGCAGCTGATTTCAGTCCCAGAGCCAGCCCCCTCCCTGCTCAGAAGCACCCCAGAGAGGAGGTGGGGAGGAGAGAGAAGGCAGGTGCCGCTCCCCTCTTTCTTAGCTGTTCTGACCTCTCTGCATGTGCTCCTATGGTCTCCTGCCTGGCGTCCCCCTCTCTCCTCCCACTCCGTTCCCGCTCTCCTCCTTCTGTGAATGCTGCCAGGGCCAGCTCGGGCCCCACTTCCTGCAGGATATCTGTCTGCCTACTCTAACCCTCACTGACGTTCTCTCTCACCTGCGTGAGTTCTGCTTGGCACTGAGTGCTACTACGTGACCCAGACATTCCAGAGATGCCTTTCCTCTCCAGGCTCTCCTCCCTGCTACCACGAGAGCAATCTTTCTGGACCACAAACGTGACCTGGTCACTCTCTTTCTATAGATCTTGACTCTCCAGCATGGCGTTCAAACTCATTCCCAACTCTGGTCCTGGGCTTTTCATCTGTCTTCGTTTCCTGCCTCAGATCCATGCACTGAGCCTTGGCCAGATGAAGTGAGGATCCACTTCCCAGACTACACAGGCCCCTGGGGAAGCCCTCCTAAAGCTAGAGCAGCTGGGACCTTGCCTTGATGCCAGGAAACAGGTGTTGAGGGTCCTCTCTTGCGCTTCATCCCACATGCACACACACAAACACACACAAGCATGCACATGCACACACACACACATGTACACACAAAGCTGCCACCAGGGAGCCCACAGGGCTTGGCAAACTTAGAGTGTGGGTAAGTACCATGGACAGCACGGGGAACGGGGACGGGGGCGCTTGGCGCCGAAGGAGGCTCTGGGTGCTGTTAAAATCCACGTGTGCACGCATGTCCTGGGACATGCATGGATTTCCTACAGCAAACATTGTCTGAACACCTGCCTCATGCCCCACCCCTGCTAGGCATTATGAAAAATACCAGAGGGAAAGACATTGACTGTCATTGGTCCCCAAGGAACTTATAGTCTGGTTGGGGACTTGATTGTCTCACCACCAATTTCCCACCTACCTCGGGTCAAGCTGCCAAACCATGTTTACAAAACCGTAAGTCTGTCCATATCACTCCCTAAAAAGTTCTCAAGCAACGCTCCCCCCCTTCGCCTTGGGCCACCTTTGCTTATAAGCTAAGCCCTCACCACCCCCATGAACCCTACACTCCAGCCTCTCTTGCCTTCTGCCTGTCCCCCAACATCCTGGTGTGCTTTCTGCACACTTTCCCCCTCATTTAAGGACTGTTTCCCTTCTTCTTTTCCCAGGGAACTCCTATACAGCCTTCAAAGCCCAAATATTTTCTCCTCCTGGAAGCTCCCAAATTCACTGTTCCCACCTCTGTACTCCCAGAGGCTTTGCCCATATCCCTGTCGCCAGGCATCATTGAACTCTGCTGCTCTGTGTGGCCCTCGTGTCGCACAGGAGCTAGCTGAGTTCTTCCGGGCCGGGTAGGAAAGGAGCGGCGGTTGCCAGGGCGCAGGAGCTTTCTAAGAACTCCAGCTGATCAACCACCGCTCCAGCAGTACTCATATTTGACAACTTCAGATTTCCTTGGAAGCCTAAAAATAATGTCAAAGCTGCGCTTTTTACATCACTTTCACTGTAGAAACCTTCCTGCCTTGTCTTTGGGAAGAGAGAGCATTAATTTCTATACAGATCATACACCCGGTAACTGCTGGAGTGTGGTTAAAGAAAACAGCCTCTAACAGATCTAATGCAGACAGGAGGCTTAGCCCTGTTCCTTCCACATCAGGAATATTCCCAGGTATCTGATTCCACGTCTACCTTCCTTGCCTCAGCCTGGGAGTCCCCTGAGGGCCAGGACTGTGTGTCTTTTAATTCCATATTCCTGGTACCCAGCACAGTGGCCGGCACACAGGAGGCATCTCCCAATATTGTGAATGACAGATGAGAATGAATGACATGGGCTCGAGGTCAGATGGCCCAGGTTCAAATCTTCATTCCACCCTGTATTAGCTCTGTGATTGTATTTTATTATTTTTTAAGATTTAATTTATTCATCTGAGAGACAGAGAGAGCACGAGCAGAGGGGAGATGGAGAGGGAGAAGCAGACTCCCCACTAGGCAAGGAGCCCGACATGGGGCTCAATCCCAAGACCCTGAGATCATGACCTGAGCCGAAGGCAGAGGCTTAATCATCTGAGCCACCCAGAGCTGTGATTTTAGACATATTTTAAAGAGGTCTCGGTTTTCTCATCTGTAAAATGGGCATCTATCTATCTATCTCGTGGGGTTTTTACAACAGCTAAACAGAACACTATACAGAACAGGCAGAAAGCCTGGCCAATAGAAAATGTTCAATAAAGTTTCATTGGGTTTTTTAAATTTGGTTTGGTTTTATTTAGAGAGAGGTGGGGGGAGGAGCAGAGGGAGAAGGAGAGGGAGAGAATTCCAAGTAGACTCTGCACTGAGCACAGAGCCCGAGGGGGGCTCCATCCCAGGATCCTGAGATCATGACCTGAGCTGAAACCAAGACCCAGACACTTAACCAACTGAGCCACCCCAGTGCCCCAGGTTCATTGCTTTTATCACACTGTTGCGTTAAATTGTGTGGTTTATAGGCAAGCCCATTGGCTCTCAGAGAAAGAAGAGAGCACCGTGACGAGGAGTAACCCCAGACAACGCTGTTGGCTAATATCCACTAGCATTTACCAATAAGCATTTTCTATGGACCATGTATCAACTTAATTCAACCTAAGGCTCCTTCTGTGAGATGGGTTCTGTAACTATCCCCATTTTATCTGCACAAAGAAACTGAGACACTCGAGAGTCAAGAACTTCATTTATTACTTAGCCAGTAAGTAAAGGAGCCAGGATTCAAACCGGATCAGTGGGCCCCCACTCTGTTTCCTGACTCGGCCCCACACAGCTGACCTCGAGAAAAGCTGAACACTGAGCCATGAGACAGAGCCACCTGCGGTGGGTAGAAGGACCAAGAACTTTTCTGTCCATGCCCTTCCCGACAGCCAACCCACAGCTCTCCCTCCCTTCTCTCCATCCCTCACTCTTCCAGGTCCAAGCATTTCCCCGGCCTCCTCTTACTGTGGCCAATGACTACGCTGCCTGGGAGACCCCAGGGAGGTGTGGTCAGAATAGGGCTTTGAAGGACACACAGGAGTCTGACAGGAGAAGGGGCGAGGGAGAGTCAAGGTTGACTGGACAGTTTCATGAACTGTGTCCCCAGCTTTATTGGAATCCATAAGCCTCAGTCTCCTCATCTGTATACATGAGAGTAATGAGTATCTACGATCTGTCAGGGTTTTGGTAAAGGTTAAATGTATTAGTCGGCTTTGGCTGCCATAACTAGATCCCACAGACTGGGTTTACCGTCTTAAACAAGAGACATTTGTTTTTTCAGTCCTGGGGGCCGGAAGTCTGAGATCAGGAGCCCTCTTCCTGGTTTGCTGCGTCCTCACACGGCCTTCCTCTGTGCTTACGCAGAGAAAGGGCTCTGACACTCGGATGTCTCTTAGAAGTAAAGACACTGATCCTGTCCATTTAGTGTCCCAGGGTTCCACCCTGGTGACCTCATCTAACTTCTATTGCTTCCTTAGAAGCCCCGTCTCTAAACCCCAGTCCTCCTGGTGGTTAGAGCTCCCATATATAGATTTGTGGGGGAGACCATTCTGTCCACAGCATAAAATAAGCTACTATGTGAAAAATTATTCTATTTCAATAAACACCTATATGGTCTGTATCACGCGCCAGGTGCTGTTCTGAATTTCACACGTATTCAAAAGCACTCAGGGCAGGCCGGGCGCTTGCGGAGTGCTGTCCATGTGTCCTGGGGGCACTATGTCTGGGAGGACCAGCGCTGTCGCTGTTGTGCACCTGCTGTGTGTCGGGCACTGTGGTGGGCACTTGGATCTGCCTGCCCTTTGGATCCCAACAAACCCCTTTAGTGGTCCCACTGTGCCCATTCTACAGAGGAAGAAGCCAGAGTTGGGTGCGGGGTAGGGGCAGAGTGGCTTCCCGGGGATGGCCGGGAGGACTGGCTGAGGCTGGGCATAACCCACGTCTGTTTGTGCCGAGTCTGTGTTCTTCCCTCACAGCCTGCTAGGGTGGTAAGGGTCCAGATTCCCAGCAAGACATGATAAAGGTCTAGACAAGGCCAGAGCCTTGCAAATGGAAGGAAATGACCAGATCCAATGTTCTTCAAAGTGGGAGGAGTAATGCCCAGCCAGCCCACCTCCCGGGACCCATGTGACCAGTGAGGAAGGCTGAGAATTCCCCAGAAAGCTGAGAAATGCTGCCCGCAGCGGGAGGGCCGTGTCTGCCCCTCTCTCTGGAGGAGGGTGGCCCCGCCATGTCAGCCCTCCTAACTGCACGGGAATTCTGTCTCCAGAGCCGCTCAGGGGTATCAGTGTTCCCAACAGGGGAGGGGATGAGGCCCATGAAGGGGATGGCCTCCTGGAAGTTGGCCACACACAGCAGGGGGCGTGTGGCCCTGTGGGAGCCCACAGTCCCCACGGCAGAGATGGCAGGGAGGGCAGGCAGAGGCCAGGGCTCCGAGTCAGAAGACCCAGCTTTGCCCTTGCCAGTGGTGTGAACCCCAGTAGGTCCTCCTGCTCCCAGTGATTTATTTATTTATTTATTTATTTTTCTTTCTTTCTTTCCTTTTTAACATTTTATTATGAAGAATTTAAAATTTAAACTTCAAGTAGGTAAGATAATACAAGGAGTCCCCTTGTGCCCATAATCCAGCTTCTCCAGTTAGTAACCTAAATGCCCCGTCTCTCCCACCTGCGCCCTCCCCCCTGCACTAGCTGTGAGCCCATCACAAACATCCTATCGCTTTATGTGCAAATACTTCAGTCTGCGGAAGGATAAAGACGATTTTAAAAAAAAAAAGTGTTGGGGCATGTGGACGGCTCAGTTGTTGGGCATCTGCCTTTGACTCAGATCATGATCTCAGGGTCCTGGGATCAAGCCCTGTGGTGGGCTCCCTGCTTGGTGGGAAGCCTGTTTCTCCTTCTCTCCTGGCTTGTGTTCCCTCTCTCGCTGTCTCTCTCTCTCTCTCTCTGTCAAATAAATAAATAAATAAAATCTTTTTTAAAATAATAAAATAAGATAAAAAAACAAAAGTGTAGTAACCACAGTCACAGCTAAGAACACTGACAACGATCCCCCCAGCCTGCGTCAGGCCCAGCCTTCGTCCTCCCTGAGTGCAAAGAAGGCTAGTGGGCTCCCAGCTCTGGCGGCGGCCAGCCTGGCCCCTCCGTCTGCCTGCAGCCCACCTGCAGGCCGGCAGAGTCAGGGTGGGTGGCCTGGGAAGCTGAGGGCACTCTGTTCCTCCGGCAGCCCGGGCAGGCGGCTGTGACCTCTGGGGCTGAGGGAAACAATCCGCTATTCTTCCCCCTGCCCCCTCTGCTCATTGCCCATCCCTGAGCCATGCCCCCCACCCCGCCCAGAAAGGCACCACTTCCCAGCACGTGCCCATCTGCACGTCCTCTGCGTACGATTCCTAGGCACCTAGCCTGGCCCCCATGGGCCCAGGGGCTGGAGTCCAAGTTCACACCAGAGCTGATACCGACGTATGGATTTCTACACAGGGCCAGCGTCCTTCCCTCATTCAGCAGGCAGCACGCCGGGCCCTGCCCACGGTCCTAACAAGAATAGTGACCAGAACAGGAATGATAAGGGCCCACGGGGCACGGCACCTGCTCCTGGCCACGAAGATTCTAAGCGCCACCCGTACGGGGCAGGTGTCACTATTGTCCCCACTTCCCAGGTGAGGAGACTGAGCGCCAAGTGGGACATCCACCCAAGGCCACTCAGCTGGCCTGCAGCAGGGCTGGGATTAAAGGTCCGCCTGCAAACCTGGAAGGCGCAGAGGGGCCGGAAGGGGCCGGAAGGGGCCGGAAGTCCCTGGGACGCTCGCGGCTTTCAGTACAATCCCAGGTCACTCCCGCGAGTTCCCACATACCCGCCTTGCTGCCCACACTTGTCTGTGAGAACCCAGGCTCCGAGAGCCCAAGCAGCGGGCCCAAGAGCGTACAGCCAGGTCCTCCGGACTCCAGGAGCGTTCTCTTCCCATGCTTCCAACGAGGGGCACCGGCCGGCCGCGCGGGAGTTCAACTGGGAGGGTGAAGTGGGGTCCTGCCGGAGGGAGACAGCTCTAGGCTGTAGGGATTCACTAGACGGTGGAATCGCCTTCCAAAAGCCTCCTAGATGAGGGGCTGTGTCCAGGGCCTGGCCATTAATGGTGGCCAACCTACCCCTCCCATCCCAGCAGGCTTCCAGCTGGGGCCAGATCTGATAAAAGCTCGAGGTAGCACAGGGCTGGTCGCTTCACACCCCCCATACTTTTTTAAAGATTTTGTTTATTTATTCAAGAGAGAGAGAGAGAGAGCGGGGGGGGGGGGCGGAGGGGCAGAGAGAGAGAGAAAGCAGACCTCCTGCTGAGCAGGGAGCCCAATGGGAGACTCGATCTCAGGACCCCAGGATCATGACCCAAGTTGAAGGCAGATGTCCAACTGACTGAGCCATCCAGGCGCCCCCCATTATAGCGATATGGTCCGAGGCTATCGGGATCCTCCCCCACAGCGAGGACCCAGGCCTTGAGGCCCAGGCAGAACTGTCCAGCCCTGAAATGAATGGGCACGTGGAGGTTGGAGGTGTTGGCTGAGGAGAAAAGACACCCCCACCCATGACTTGGTCCCAAGACATTGGATATTTCCTCTCTCCCCAGTAGACTTTACATGCTCTGAGGGCAGGGGGCCGGGTCTGTCCTGATGACATCTTGTCCCCCATCCAAGTGCAGGGCCTGGCACAGAGGAGTCCTCAAGAAACTTTAGTGAAGGGAGGGAGGAAGGAATGGGTTGGAGTGGCACCCCAGAACTGCCCAGACCTGGGTGGGTATCACGTTTTGAGAGGAATAACTTTCTACAGGACATCTGTGGACCATGGAGTGGTTTCCCTTGGAGGAGGGAAGTTCACAACCATGACACTCTAACCCCGGGGCCATGCCACGGCGAGAGGGCAGAACCAGAGAAAGGCAACACTGGTGAGGTGGGTTTGGGCTAAAAACAAAAGACTTCTCAATAGGGAGAGTGACCCACTGGTCCCCGGGATACAGCAAACCACCCATCACAGAGGTGTGAAGGCAGGGGCTGGCACATGGCCCTCCCAGCTCTACGAGCCTGTAAGCCCAGGGGTCAGTCTGTGGTTCCAGGTCAGGGAACTAACTCGTCCTCTGCTGACGTTCTGCTCCGTTCCAGCTCTGTGCCGTGCTCTTCCTCATGTAACCCTTACCCCATTCCATTTAGGGGATGGCCATTGTGATCCCATTTCGCAGGTGAGACAGTTGAGGCTCAGAGGGCTCACAAGCAGCTTCTCCGGCATCAGAGCTAGGAAATGTCACTTGAACTTAAAGCCAGGCCTACTGACCCCAGAGCCCCTTGGCTTAGTCCGTCTGATTCCTTGGTCCTTGGGACCAAGCTCCCAAGATTGTTTCTTTGTGGCCTGAAACCAGTTCTTCCCCTGGGGGTGAACCACAGGGCCCCCAGCGCCACACAGCGTGGCCCCCACCCAACCACAGCCTCCATCCAGCCTTACCACAGTCAGCTCTGTGGTTTCCCGAACACTCTCAACCAACAGCAGCTTTGACCATAATGGTTCCCGTGAGGAGTTGCCGGGCAATCTCCCTCGCTTGGTTCTCAATTCCCCCTGAAGGCGAAGGTAGATCGCCGGCCGGGGAGGGGGCGGAGAGGGCACGGGCTGTCCCCCACCCCCAACAAAGCATCCATGTTTATCTCACACTGACGACACTGCATCATTTCAGCTTAATTTTATTTCCTCTTATAAATGGGCACAGCACGGGAAGTGTTAAAAAACAAACAAAAAAAACACAAACAAACAAACAAAAAATCAGAAACAAAAAACCCCAAACAGCTCCTTCACAAGGCTGGGCCAGGTGAGCACCCACGGCGGGTCAGGCACCTGGGTCTCTTTTTCCAGTCTTTTCCCTCCACTTCTCCTTAGAGATTTGGCCATGAACTCAAGACAGTTATGGTTAATAAACAGGTTATGGGGGAGAGAAAGGGCGGGGAAGGTCTGGGGGAGGGAAGGACAAACTCCCGCTGGGTTCTCGGGGTTTCTGTACAGGAGAAAGGGCGCGCACAGGAGGGACACTGTCTTCAGGGGGCTCTCTGGAGCCACACTGCCTACGAAATATATTTACACGTATTTGCCACGCCGGGGCCGGGTGCACTGAGCTGCCAGGCAGGCGCCTGGGGGAGGCCGTAACCATTGGCCCTGAGCTGGCAACCCCAGGGCCCCGTCTTGGCGTCTCTGTAAATCTGTACAGTTTGTGGGCTTCTATTTACAGGCAGGAGGCCTGAGGAAGCAAGTCCAGGCTGCTGGCTGTCAGGAGAAACTCTGGAGAGCCGAGGAGGAGGTGGCCACTCCTGCCCCACCTGAGAGGCCCAGCCGGGTCTGCATCCCATGCCCGGGGCCCCAGCCTGGAGGCCTGGACAGATGGCTTTGCCGACCCTTGTGGGGGGGGCGTCTAGCCTGAGCACCCCACGCCACTGTCCGCAGGTCTGTCTCATCCAGCCCTGGTTACCACGCAGCCGCCTGCAGGGCTCAAGGGGACAAACTTGCCAGGAGATGCACCCCACTCTGGCCTCCTAGGGGGACAGAGCCTGGGAGAGCCCAAACCCCACCTCTGGAGGCCCCAGGCACCCTCCTTGGCAGCTGAGACCCAGGCTCAAGCCACACCAGCTCCCTCCCCTTGGGAATTTGCCCCGCTTCCAGGAGATGCCAGGGCCCCCACAGGACTCCCTCTCCCAAGCACACTCGGGCTGACTAGACATGTCGCCCTTCCGCCCAGGCTGGGGAGAGCCCCGGCCCCCACATTGCACCGAGGAGATTTCCAGCTCATCCTCTGAACCGACCTCTCTCTTGGCCAGCCCTGCCTGAGGTGGGCCAGCTGGGGTGCATTTGGACCAGTCAGAATGTGTTCAGTTTCATGAGGATAATGCCTGGGCCTTTGTCGTGGGTCCAGGCTCCAGGAACAGGGCCCTCAGCCCCTTCTCTCAAGTGCAAAGGACTGAGAGAAGAGGCCAGTGCTAGGAGGCAAAGCCCCAAGTTAGAAGCCAGCCCACAGGATGTGGGGAGTGAGGCCTGCTGGGGCCCGGCTAGACCCACGCAGGCCACTCCGGGCCCACTCCAGCCAGACCAAGCCCAGCTCACCCATCCTTGCCCAGCCCCACCCGACTATGGGCCCCGCCCCGCGCCAGGGTCTCCAACCCTGGGCCCACCATCCCCGGGTTCGCGTCCTCTCTCCTCCATGCTCCCTGGCTTCTCAGCCTTGGCCTGCCCAGGCCTCGTCACCAGAGCTGCCGGCCCCAAGACAGTAGCTGCCCACCCGGGAGCAGGGTAGAGGGAGCCCGGGGCTTTAGTCTCGCCCTCCCCCCAGCCCTTCTGCTCTGGGGACAACAGAGGCCAGGTCACCTCACGTTCAACAAATCGTGGGCCCAGGGTGCCTCCCCTCACTCCTGCCGCCTTCAAAGGCTGGCTTGAGGAAGCTTCCAGGCCCTGTCCAGGGTGACACTGGCTCTAAAAGACAGAGCCCCGACCTGGAAGTAGGATGGTAGCAAAAGACAGGGGGAGAAGTTCCCTGGAAGCTCTCCCTTACCGCCTCAGGCACCCCTCCCCCTCCCCCTGCATAAATCTGCTGAAAAGGGAACAGAAATAAAAGCTGGGTTCCTGACTTTAATCCGGGCTGCAGGTGATGGGTGAGGGGGTGTGAGCGCCAGCCAACCACAACTCAGACCCCATCCCGTGGCTTGGTGAGCCCCCAAACAAGCACAGCCTCCCCAAAGGAGATGTGTGGCCCCACATTTAAAATATATACAGAGGCAGCCCCCCACCCCCATACGGGTAACAAAGAAGGGGGAGGCAGGCTGAGGCCTGCAGCACCCCAGCCTGGGGCTGTGAGTCTGGATGGACTGTTCCCTGCTGGTGCAGCTCGTGCAGCCACACCCAGGAGAACCAGCAGGTGGTCTGGCCAATGAGTGGGTCAGTGTGCACAGGGAGGGCCCCAGGGCAGGACCGCGGTGGGACTGGAGAGGCCGGTGGGTGGGGGAGAGGGTGCAGGAGGCCCCGGGCAGCAGGGCCCACCCTCGCAGGCACTTTGGGGACTTGTGTCCTGGGAGGCAGAGTCAGCCCCTAGCTCAGAGCAGAAGGGGAACATGAGGAGACCAGGAGCCAGGCCACACGCCCCTCCCCACCCAGGGCTTATGGTCCTAGAAGACCCCAGGCCCCTCCCCAGCCTGGGGCCACATTCCAAGAACCAGCCTGCCCTCCTCAGCAAGGCTCCTGGCGAGCAGGGGTGCTGGCCCCAGACTAACCCCCTGGTGAGCAACAGTGGGGAGGGAAGCGAGCTTCCCAGGTGTGCAGGGCCCCGGGGTGCTTGTGGCCACATACCCTGTGCCACCCCTTATTGCAGGGTGCGAGCACGGGGCTGTGCGGAGCGAGCCTGGCCATCCACATGGGGTTGTGTCTGACGGGTCAGGGTCGCGGGCAATGTGGTTGGTGTTGGTGTCGTGGTGAAGGACTGAGTGTGACAGGGCAACTCAGGGGACCCAATATGGGCTGACTGCTCCAGCTTGCCTCCACCCTCTCCAGGGAACCTGAAAGCTGGAGACAACACGCGTGGTGCCACAGTGTATGTTGGGGAGAGGGGCAGGCCTCACGGTCACCATCAGGTGATGGCATCTGGTGACTCCCATCGTCATAAGCCCTGGGGGACTGTGAGAGACACGGGAGAGTCAGCGTCTTTGGAAGAACATGCGTGTCTGTGACAGGTCTGCATTGGGCAGCAGGACCGAGTAGGCTTCTGTCACTGCGTGCTTCTGTGTGTGACATGATGTGACCGTGCAGGAGATGGTGTCTAGGTGGAGCCCACTGGCAAGAGGGCAGTCTGAGCAGCCCCGCCTGTCCTTGCCAGGGGCCCCCAGGGTGCTCTCAGGAAGTCAGTTCCTGCCCTCAGGAAGGGCAGATGGGGGTGAAGGGGAGGCCTGTGGTAAGGGCAGGGGTGAGGGGAGAAGGACCCCACAGCCCCAGAGAGGCCAGGACAGAACAGGCTGGTGGCAACAGGTACCCTCTCTCCCTGGCAAAGAGGGGCCCTGGGACAGTGGCAAGAGGCTGCCGCTTCTCAGTGATTTCAAGGGCTGATCCGGCCCAGTGCTCGTCCTGGAAACCGGCCTGAGCGCCTGTCAGGCTCCAGAAGGAGATGTGGGCCAGCCCCGTAGGGCCGGGATGGGGCTCGAGCCCCTGTCAAGCCCCGCCCCTCCTGCCGGCAGCCAATCCGCAGCCTCCTTCCTCTTGTCCATCTGACACGAGGTCCCACTGCAGGCCAATGGGGGAGGGGGAAACCAGAGATGAGCTCGTAAGGGCACAGTCGAGGGCCGATGGCGCCGCCCCCCTGCCCCTCGGGCGAGGTCTCTGTGAGGCTGGCAGTCTGGGCAGACCTCGGGAGGGCGGGCAGAGATGAACTGGAGCCGGGCTCCCTTCCAGGCCCAGTCCCCGGCCAGGGCTGGTGGGGCCGGGCCGGGGGCTAGGCAGAGGGGCGCTGCTGAGCTGCCGGAGGCACTGTGGCTCCGCTAGGCGTAGAACTCCTCCTGCTTGTCGGGCTTCTGGTACGTGACACTCGCCTGCTTGGGCTCCTCCAGGGTGTAGCTTCCCTCGTCCTTCTTCTTCATGCGGTAGATGAGTAAGGTGACCAGGAAGGCAGCGAACAGGGCGCCCACCACCCCACCTACAATCACAGCTGTGGAGGAAGAAGGCAGAAGTCAAGGGCTGAAGACAGGGTGGGGGAGCTTCGGGCCTGGGGAGAGGCCCAAGAGCCTTGAATCTGAGGCTGGGGGCCGGGCCTCACAGCCCCTCACTCGGGCCTGGCTCCCTTCTGGGCGCCTGCTGCACACTCAAAACCCCCACACACACTCCAAGGGAGTGTGAGATGCGACCAGTCGTGGACGTGCCCATGTTTTATAGACGTTAGGAAAGCAAAAAACTGTGGCAGCTGAACTATGACACATCCCAACTATGGAAGGGCCCAGAGCTTACTTTTTTAAAAAAAGGTAATAAAAAGTTAACTTGGGAGCAGATGTGCAGTGAGAACCGGTGAAGAGCAGAATGACCCCCCTCCCTTCTATGGATGAGGTCAAGGGAGGCTGGAGAGCTGGAAGACCCGCCCAGGGCCACGCGGCCCCTGAGCGGGGAGCAGAGTCTGGAACACGAGTCCAGAGACTGTAGACACAGCCAAGGCAGGTCCTCGGGGCATCAAGGCTGGGGGCAGGTCAAGCCAAAGGATAGGGTCAGAGGTCAGGGCTCAAGGGCCAACGGCCCAGAAGGGTCAACCAGCACCACCCAGGGAAGCAAGCATCAAGGTCAGATCCCTGGGACAGGAGAAGGTCAAAGGACGACCCAGAGGGCGGGCCAGGGAGCTGAGTCCCCACCTTTCCCTCCCTAGGAAACAGGGCTCCTAGAAACCCACACCCAGACCTCTTGTAGGGTTCCTAGAGGTCAAACTGAGGCCGGACCAGCTGCCTCACTCTGGGCTCTTCCCAGGCCCCAAGCCTCACCTACGAGCACCTCCTTCCGCTCCAGGATGCTTCTCTGGGGCAGCTGAGCCGCCGAGCTGCCTGAGTCGATGGCGTTGTCCAGGAGGCCGGGGCCTGGGCGTGCACCCTTGGGCAGCACCCCAGGTGGAGCTGATGGCTTGGCAGTGGCCCCGCCCATGGCCACCACCTCATTGGCTGTGTCTGGCTGTGTGGTCTCCTCCTCTGGCAGCTCAAAGTCCCCGCTGGGCCCCCCACTCACAGGCACCTCAGGCTCATCCCGGATCGTGGTCAGGACGGACTCCAGAGTTGGCGTCTGTGGGGAGCATGGCATGAGCCCAGGAGCCGGGCCTCCCTGTACCTCTTGCCGTGGGGCAGCCCACCCCCCTCCCCCCCACGTGACCCCCCCATCCCCAGTGGGCCTGACAGTTACAAAGCACTCGCCACGTGCCAGGCACGGTGCTAAAACATGTTACAGGCATTTGGCCCTCACGACATCCCCCAAAGGAGATATTATTGCCCCTAATTTACAGAGCTGAAAATAGGCTCAGAGAAGCAAAGTGACTTGCCAAGGACACACAGCTAGGAAGCGGTGGAAACAGAACGAAAATCCCACTCTCTCCAGCTCCATTGGCTGTGTCTGTGACCACCACACTACCCTGCCTCTCTCCCCAAGCCACATCCTGTCCCCAGCCCTCTGTCCCATCTCCCTCTCGCCGCTGTAGTGATCATCCTTGGGGAACTGCGTCAAACTGCTGTCTGGGGGCTGCTCTAAGCAGCCTGGGCCATCGCCCTCATACCGCAGAGGGAGTACCTCGGCCTGGGGGTGGGGGGCCAGTCCAAGAGCACCCCTTCAGGGCACCATGCCCCCTGGAGGTGTGTCTGGGAGACCAGCCCAGGGGTTCCCACTGTGCGGAAGCGGGACCAGGGCTCAATGTCCCCCGGGTGAGTGAGGAGAGCTGGGCCTGGTGTCCTGCTTTTTCTACCCTTTCCACCTGGCTGAAACCATGGGACACCAGGGTGCCCCGGGAGTTGAGGGGTGCTGAGGGCAAGGCTCACATCCAGCTGGGGCTGGCCTGGACCTGCCGGCAGCTCAGCGCCCCCCCACCTCCCCGAAGGCCCTCTGGCGCTTGACAAAGAGCTTCTGTACCTGGGTTGGAGCTGCTACCTCCCCTCCCCTGTCTGCCCCACCCCACGTGCCCAGCAGGGACTCTGCTACTCTCCCATTTCCTTGATCCCATGCATCCCCACCTCCCTGACATCTTCACCCTCTTCCCTTGAACCCTCCATCCCCCACCCCTAACTGCTCCCCACTGACACACGCGCACCCCAGCCTCTGCAGCCTACTGCAGGTCTCAGATCCCGACCTGGAAGTGGCTCACTAAGCCGCCTCTGTCTCGGGAGGAAGAGGCAGCACCGCCCCGAGGGACAGGTGCGGGTGCGGGCTGAGGGATGGCAGGGGGCCCCCGGGGCAATAGGCTGCACGCATGGACTACAGGTTCTCCTCTCCTGCAGACAACCTCTCAGTCACCCTCAGAATAACAGCGACAGCAACGGGGGTGACAATGACCGTAGGGAAACTTCTGGTTGGTTTACTACTGCCAGGCACTGTTCCAGGCACTGGACAATTCCCACCACGCTACGGTTCGCATCCTACTGTTTCCTCCTCCTGGCAGACAAGGGAATGGGGACCGGATGTACAGAGAGGACTGGTGACTTCCTGAGGCCATGGGGCTCCCAAGGGCAGTGGAAGAACCCCAGGCCACAGTGCCCCCCTCCTGAGTCTGCGCTCTGCACCAGAACCCACAGGCCGCTGGCCCTCCCTGCCGCCGCTATGCTTCACCCACTCCTTTCCCCATCCATATCTGGTCCCAGTATCCTGGTCTCCTTTCCATCCCCAGCCCCTTGACCTCTGACCCCATCCCGGGACTCACTCCCAGCCTCAGCCCTCTGGCCTCATGCCTTCTCACCCTCTCCATCCCCACCTCCATCCCCCACCCCTTCGGTCTTTACCCTGCCCGGCTGCATCCTCCCTCCCCAGGCCCTGACCCTCCCTCCTCTCCCCGCCTGCTCACCTGAGCCACCTCCGTGGGTCCAGGGGCAGTGGTCCCCAGGGGCAAGGTGCTCTTCTCGGAGATGTCAGGCTCCTGGGTGGTAGCTGGCCTGGGAAGGGCCCTTGGCCTGGAGGTAGCTGTGCTGACCATCCTGGGTGTCGGGGCCTCTGTGTCCAAGACAGCCACCGTGGTGGGAGGTGCGGGTGCCGCTGGAGTGGCGGCCTGGGCCGTGGCTGCCGTGGTCAGTGGAAGAGGCAGAAGCCTCCGCACACCGGTGGTCCTTATGACGGAGGTGGTGGCCGTGGAAGGGGGGGCCGCGGGCAGGCCAGGGGCGGCAGTGGCCACTGTGGCGGGCACTGTGGCCACAGTCAAGGCTCCCACAGTCGTGGCAGCTGTGGTGGCCGTGGGAGTGGAGATGGCTGTGGCTCTCTGGCTGGGGTCTTCTGGGACATCTGTCACCACGGGGGGGCTGGTGGCTGGCTCCGGGGTGGGGTGCCCAGAGGGGAGCTCTTCCAACGGGGTGCCCACAGGCTGGATGTCCATGGTGGGCAGCACTGCGGGCGTGGTCGACACCGCCATGGCCACATCTGGGCTGAACCGCATGGCTGTCTCAATGCCCGACTCCTGCTCAAAGTCTGAGGGGGCGGGGAGAGGAGAGAGCTAGGGAGCTGGGTGCTCATGAGGGGTGTGAGGGTCCCAGGTAAGCAATGGTCTATCAAGATTGGTGGGGTGGGGGGGCTCTCAACCCTCACTTTGCATAATTTTCCCAGGACAAAATGAGGGAAAGAGGGAAGGCACAGCCTGGCCAAAGGTTACCAGTCACCTGGTGGCTATTCCCTAAGGCCTCTCTGCCTAGCCAAAATTTCTTCTAGGGGGGCACCTCTTCCAGGAAGCCTTTTCTGATTATTCCCAAACCACCCAGCCTGGACCTTCTGGCAGGCTGAACCCAGACAGTGCAACTAAACCCCTAAACTGTTTAGCCCTTGCTAAAGACTGGGGGCCAGCAGGGAGTGGCATTCTGGGAAAATCCAAACCTGGGTACCCCTACCATGAGCATGTGCTGGTGGGCACAGCCACTGCTCCCCCAGAGGCTCAGGCCACAGGGAGACAGCAAGGAGAAGGAGCCCTTCCTACAGGGGAATCCCAGGGCAACCTGGCTGTCTCTGAGCCAGGACACAAGAAGGGGCCCGGGAGGAAATGAGGAGAGACGGACAGAAAGAAGGGGTGCCTGACCAGACAGAGAGAGGAGGGGTGGAGAGTGGCCGGAGAGATTCAGGAGACATGACCCAGCAGAGATGGATTTTACCAAGATTAACTTGCAAGAGGCTTACGTGGAGTAAGCAAAAACAGGGAGACCTGAGGCAGGGGACCGCGGGAGACCGGGGCCCTGGCTCACAGACCTCCTACATCCCAGCAGACAGTCCTGTCCTCCCTGGGCCCAATCTCAGCACAGACTCCTTTTTTTTTTTTTTTTTTTAAATAATCTCTACACCCAGTGTGGGGCTCAAACTCACAACCCCAGATCAAGAGGCACAGGCTCCACCAACCGAGCCAGCCGGGCACCCCAAGCACACAGCCCTTTCCTGAGCTCCTTCTCTGTTCCAGGCCCTGACATCTTACATTGAAGCCTTCCAGAGGCTCTGAGAAGAAGGTGTATTTAGTCTCATCATTCCCAGGTGAGAACACAGGGCCCCAGAGAGGGGGAGAGGCTGCAGGAGGTACGGCTGTTGGGTGGCAAAGCTGGGATTCAAACTCAGGGTGCCTCCCTCACTTTGCACCACTCTGCTGGCCTTCCCCAGGGCCAGGCCATGGAACCGGACTGTCCCAGGCACAGTGGAGGCCTCTGCCCCTTTCCATCGCACCCTGAAACTGCCCTGGGCCCCCAGTGATTGGATGGGAGAGGCACCTGACCCAAGCTGAGTCAGCCCAGTGATCTCGCTGAGGATAGGCCCCTCAACCCAGATGCGGCTACTACGTCCCTGCAAGAAGTCAGGGCAGTACCTTCCCTGGGTCACTGAGGTCACATCATGACCCCAGACAGGGGCAGGAAGTCTGCAGAGAGTGCAAGCAGGGCTTGCAGAATGCAAGCAGAACAGTGGGGAGTGGGCAGTCCTGAGCTCTGAGGTCTCGAGGCCCTGATTCCAGCCCCAGGAGGATGTTCTGCCCTTCCGGGGTCTGGGGTCCAGGAGCTTCCCCTGCCTGACCTCCCCTTCCCCCCACCCCACATGGAAGCGGAGGGCATTGCCCACACACTGGGAAGAAGTGGGGGTGTACTTACAACCTGAACCCGACCCTGAGTAGAGGTCATCCAGCTCATCGTCGGGGAAGGAGTCGTCATCCCCAGAGCCCTCGAGGTCCACGGGCCTCTCGAAGTTCTCGCTGCGCCAGCGCTGAGCCTGGGGAGGGTAGGGACAGGCAGAGAGCTCAGCACCTGAGGCCAGCAGCCTGGGTGGGCCCAGAGGGACAACAGACACACTCAGGGGCCAAGTGACAACGAGGGACAGCACTGGGCGTGGCCACCCCATGGGCAAACAGAGCCAGGAGGGCTTGATTATCACTTCCCACCTCCCCCTCCACCCGGGGACCAGGGTAGCAGCCCCCATCTTCCTGCCAGTTGGCCACCACTGGGGACCGGGGCCACTCCCCCATGCCCTGATCAGAACTGCAGGGATGGCAGAGCTGGGCTGAGAGCCAGAAGGCTGGCTGTGAGTCCGGCTCCAGCACTCACCACATGTGTAACCTGGGGAGAGTTATTTGGTCTCTCCCTGCCTCAGTTTACTCATTACACATAAGCAAACAGTGCCCACCTTCTTGGGATGCTGTGAGCATGCAGTAAGGTAATGTGGGTGTGAGCACGCAGAGTGAGCTAACGTGGGTGTGAGCACGCAGAGTGAGCTAACGTGGGTGTGAGCACGCAGCGGGCTAACGTGGGTGCAGTGTTGAGCACCTGTTGCACAGAGTAGCATGACTCTCGGTGTGGCCGCTGTCATCAGAGCCACCCTCAAAGTGCTGCCTGTCACAGACAGCCCACCCAGGCCTCAAGAACAGGGACGGGCCACCATTCCACAGACGAGGGAGCTGAGGCCCACACGGCCGCCCCCAGTCACCAGATAGCACATGACATAGTGAGGTTCAGACCCTGCTGGGGACCCGAAGTTTGAGACCCCACAATCCCAAAGGCAGTGCAATTAGTCCCATCACACAGACATGGGGTTTGGGGAGATCTGGGGCTTTGGGAGGGAAGTACCCTGGGTAAGAGTGGCCGAGGCGGGGGTGGGGAGAGAAGGGAGTGCCGGCTCTAGCCCTGGCCCTGGCCCTTCTCCAAAACAAGAAGTTGGCCCACCTTCCCACAAAGGATCTCAATGCCTGTGTTAGCTCAGGGCCCGAAGGCCACTTCCACTTCAACAGGGTCAGAAGGGGTAAGAGGGGTAAGACCCCTCCCTGTGCAATTCTCGAAGGGTCCAGCTCACCTGGCCTAAGACTCCTCCTGGTGTCAGAACCTGGGAAGGCCCGGAGCTGGGGCCGTCCCTCCCCACTGCTACCCTGCACAGTGTGAGAGCCAGCGCAAGGGCAAGCAAGGCAAGAGGGCACCCCCACACCCCCAGAGGCAGGCCCCACCCTCTGCCATACGTTTGACCCTGACTCCAGGCAGATCTCCCAAGCAAAGGGAGATGGACGCCTGGGGCCCAGATCTAGAGGATCAGCACTTTGGACCGCAACAACTGAACAGAGAGAAAGCGTCTCCAGCGGAAGGAAGGGAGTGAGCACAGGCTCCGAGGTGAGGAGGTACAGCCTGGGCTCCCAGGACTGGCCCTGCCCACCCTCCAGCCTCATCCAGGGTCCCTCTGCACCCCTCCACTTGCTGGATTCCAGCCCACAGGCCGCTTATGGTTCTTGGAATGCGCCTGATCTCTCTTGTTGCTCGTGCTGTTCCCTCCCCCCAGAACACGTTTCCTCACCCTCCGGCCGTCTGGCCAGCTAACCTCTACGCCCCTATCACTTCAGCCGAGAAGACCCCCAGTCTGATCTTTCAGAGTCTCCTGGGCTTCTGAATTCACACTTACCACTACTGCTTGCCTGTGCTCTCACTCGGGGACTGCCCCCCCCACCGACGGCAGGGCCTTGCCCAGCACACAGCAGGTATTCAGAAAGTGTCTGTTAAGGGACAGTTGGGCTGGAAGACAGGACTAATGCCTGGGGCAGGGGTGGAGGAGGAGCGGCTGGAGCTGCGGCAGGGGGGAGCCCCATTGTGGGAGGCCCTGGCAGACCCACCGACAGCTTCCTCCTGGAAATAGGTTACTTTTCATCCTGACCGCATGTCAGATGACTGCGAGCGCTGAACTGAGGAAGAGTCCAGGCAGCCACACCATCTGCCCGACGCGGGGAGCCACGAGAAGGGTGCGAGCCGGAGGGGGACCGGGTCAGTGCTGCATGCGGGGCTCGGCCTCTCACAACCCCACCCACCTGATGGGCCCCCTTCTGGGGATCGCATGCAGCTAGGGCAAGGCCCCCAAACCTGGCTTCCTGCCTCAGCCCCGACCACCTGCTTCACAGCCCGACCCAGGCCCGCCAGGGCAGGAGGCCAGGGCAGGAGGCCAGGGCAGCGAGCCAGAAGATCCCCCCCGTCCCTCCACCCCACCCCTGTTACCACACACACACACACACACACACACACACCAAGTAATGAATTAATCAGTATTTACTTGCTACCAGTGAGTCATGGAGTGGAACAATTAGTGTAATTGCTCCCGTGACTAATTGCTGGGTCTTTCTCGGTTTTAGACATTCCAGGAGCTCAGAGAGGGCTCTCACCCGACTTGCCCCAGCCCCCATCTCTGCCCCCACTGCCCGGAAGAGCGAATCCCAGGACCCCAGAGGAGGGAGACAGAAGGCTCCTTGCACTGCCAGCCTCTTCAAGCCGGACTAGCCACGCTGGAGTCCCTTGGAGACGTTCTGCGCAATTCTTAGGCAAGCAGCCAGGAGCCAGAGGTGTGCGATTCCTGCTCAGGGCCACACAGCAGGATGGGGACTGAGCAGGAAGCAGCGATCTAGACTCCCACTTGTGGGTGGAGCCACCTTCCCGGTCTTTTCCTTCATCCAGAAAGGGCAGGGAGTAGCTGAGAGACCTCTAGCTCGGAGGAGGGTTTCTAAGAGGTCTGAGGTCGCTGGGGACCCCCACACTGGAGGAAATGTGGGGGCCAAAATAGGGAGTCCATGATTCCTCGGTGACCGATGCCTCACAACAGCCCATGATAATCAGCTCCCGGAAGGGCCTGCACGAATCCAAAGATGCCCCCCAGAGCCACAGACTCTTGAAATGACACACCCAGAGACAGAGAGAAAATGCACAGAGACACGCCCTGATACGCACGCACCCAGGGGCAGCCACGGGGAGGCATCTCGGGTCGGCCTTTGGGTACAAACAGGTGCAGGCACGGGGGGGGGGGCGGGCAGGGGACAGGCACGGGCGGGGAGGGCACACACGGTGCGGCTCTGAGGCTCAGAGACAAGCATGGGGCTTCCTGTGAAGCCACCAGCCTCCACTCAGGTACCTCTCACCTAGATACTATTCATCCCTAGCTCAGTAGCCATCCACATGACAACCGTTACCATGGCGACCAGCTCCTCCATGCTAAGGACCAGGAGCTCCAGCTCCCCACAGAGATGTGGTGGGGGCAGGAGAGGAAAGATCATGGAAGAACAGAGGATGCGGGGCCGGGGGTGGGGGGGGCATGGAGATGCAGGACAGAGGGAAGCCAGGGGTCAGAGGGGCTCGTGGAGGGGGGAGACAGGGTGGGAGCACCGCAGGGAGGACTCGGTGAGGGAGAGAGCAGAGAAGGCGAGAGTGGGAGGCAGAGGGAAAGAACTCTCTCACATCTTAATTTAGCCTCATGCTCATCAGGCAAAGCTGGGGAAGGGGCCACCTCAGTGATTTTCCAAACCTGCATCCAAGAGAACATCCTTTCTGAATAATAAGCAGCCCCCAGATGAGATGGAAGGAGGTACGGCCAACAGCCCAGTCACCCCTGAAAGCTTAATGGGGGGGGACCCTATAGGGGTGAGGGGTGGGGTCCAGGATGCCATCTTGCCCAGCCCTCCCCCCAAAGCTAGCTGAGTGCCAGTCTGACCCCTTCCTGAGCCAGCTGGGGGGCAGGGGTTCTGCGGGGACCCCCCCCAGGAACACTGCAGGGGTGCGGGTGGCTGCAGCTCCCGCAGGATCAGGAGGAACAAGAGGAGAGAGGAGAGATGGCGGCAGAGCACTGAGCCTGGGAGGCAGCAGGGAAAGCCTCAGAAGTCACAAAGTGCCAGAGGAGAATAGGGACAACAGCCTTCAGCCTTCGACCCCCAAACGACCTCTCCATTTGCATAATTCCATGCATAATTAGCATAATTATCCAAGCCTTTCCCTTAAAGGAGCACTGACTCCAAAGGCCCCAGGACCCCAAGGCCCCAGGAACCTGTGGCCTGCCCCTGCCCCTCACTGCGCCCCACCTCCACAGGCCCAACAGCCCCCCACTGCAGCCAGCAAGCAATCCAGACTGCCTCCTCTACTGTGCCCCACAGACACACGCAGCTGCACACATGGGGCCGGCACACACAGGATCATGAGCCACATTCACCAACCTCCTCCACTCACAGACAACCCCGCCCACACGAGCTCCAGCAACATGGAACCACAGACCGGCTCCCCACCCCCGCGGGGACGCCAAGACACCCCCATGTCCAAGTCTGTTCCCTAAATCACACGTCCCCGCACACGTTTCCCACAGCAGGCACACAGACCTCACGGGCTGTAACCAAGCTCTGCTCTCGCTCACGTGTGGCACACCCACCGCACCAACGGGGCCGTGCAGAAGGCCAGCGCAGAAACCATGACTCTTCTGCTTCCCAACCCGAGGCTCCCGGAGCAGCAGCGGGGGAAGGTCTGGACTCCCCAACCCACTGCCGGGCCTCCACCTGCATCCCCATGCATTCCCAGCCCTACTCCCGCCCTGTGTGGTCACAGTTTGGAACTCACCCCCCGCCCAGCTGTTCACACACACCCGTGTCTGGGCACTGTCCACATGCCCCAATGCACAGCAAACACGCCGTGTGCTCCCCGAGCTGCCCCAGCCACATGCCCCGAAGAGGACCCACTGCACCCTCGTATATCCTGCTGCCAATGCCTTAGCAGCAGGCCCCTGATACCTGCACCCCTCGGTCTCCTCCACACACATACATGTGTGCCACGCGTGCTTTCCTCGTGGGTACAAACGAGCACACACAACGCTAGGGTGAGACACAACCCCCTTTCCCAGAGCTGCCATACCCCTGCCATTCTCCTCGCTGCCCCCTCGCCACCACCCATCTTGGCCCACAGCTTCACCCCAAAGAGGCACCACACACTCCCACGGCGATCAGAGGGCCTCTCCGTCCATGACTCACCTCCCTCACCTCCACCCGACCCCCTCCAGTCTTAGGGCAGCCAGGCAGGGTGAGGGACCCAAATCAGCTGGACTTCTGGAATGTCTGCTCACGTCTGCAGTCTGCAGCCACTCATTCTGAGGGCAGGGCACAGGGCACGCATTCAGGGAGAAAGCCAGGGAGCCTCCCTCTGCACCCCCCCGCTCCCAGACCAGAGGAGTCTGGGGTTGCTCCTGCCTAGCACCTATCACCTGCCCTCCCCCATCATGAGCCTTCTCTGAGAAACAGGACAGCACAGAGGTTAAGCCAGAATGGATCAGCTCCTCCCTTCCTACTCGGGGGACAACAGGCAAGCCTCTGAACCTCTCACCTCAGCTTTCTCATCTGTAAAATGGGGGCACTGATAATAGTGTGTAGCTTTCCTACAGTTGCTGTGAACATCAGATAGGATCATCCAGGTAACGGGCTGAGCACAGGACCTATCGTGCAGAGCTGAATAAATCAACACAGCACAATTATCGTTAATTCTATGCTAATCTTTTATTATCCTTTCTGAAGATTTTGTCTCCTTTGACCCTTACCATCCTCACCACGGAAGACAGAATCAGGATGATTACACCCATGCCATAGACTGCTAATGCCCAGAGAGGTTAAGAGGCATTGCCAAGGCCACACAGCAGGGGAGAGTGCAGACAGAAAAAGAGAGGTTGGATGAGCTGGGAGAAAGGGCGGGTAACAGACACAGACGCACAAATTGGGTCAGCTGGCAGGGGGCCCGGAGCCCAGCACCCCTGTGCACTGCTAATCATGCTGTATAAGCTAAGAATAAAACCAGGAATAATTAATTCTACCCAAGCTTCCTTCCCTGCGTGAGCCAGACTCAGGCGCCACTCTCTTGGTGACTGGGGGCAATGTGAGTGGCGGTTGGGAGCCCAGCTCTAGATTCACACACTCTTGGGTTCAAGTTCAACACGGCTTACTTGCTGGGTGACTCTGGGCAAGTTACTTAACCTCTCTGAGCCTCTCTTTGGTTAAACAGAGACACTAATTACAGAGGTGGCATTCCAAACTCATTTGTCAGCCTTGTCCCGGCACGTTCCCGTCCTCAGTCCTTACCTCCAGGCTAAACCAGGCCTGAGTGCTCACTGGGTTCCACTCTTCCTTCCTACAGATGTGAAAACTGAGGCTCAGAGAGGGGAGACTTGCATCATCCTAGGACTAGAGAGGTGGGTGGCGGGGAATAAGCCTGCCAGGCGGCACTCGGGGGAGTGAAGGGATTTGTCCAGAGACACACAAGGACAGTAATTATTAGCTCGGGGAACCAGGGTGGTCTCGGCAGCGCCCTCTGGATCCCCACAGGCTCCATCCCCACCAGTCCCTGTCCCCAAAAGGCCCTGAGTCCTGTGAGAACTCGGTGCCCCTCACGCTCACCAGCTCCAACCCGGAGACCCAGAGTGTCACTGCAGGAATGTGGGCCGGGCCAGGCTCTGGGCAGCGGGACAGCCAAGGGGGCAACACAATGGAGAGCCAGGACGGGGAAGAGGGGATGCCTCGGTCCCCAGCCCCCATCCGTTCACAGCTGCTCTGGCTGGGAACCCAGCACCCACCACATTCACTGGCTACTGGAAGGGTGAGGGGCACGAAGGCGGCATCCGCTGGCGAAGGGGGCACAGGGCCTCTGGAGAGGAACAGTGAGGAGGGGTAGAGAAGGCCCATGCTGAACTTGACAGCAAGGCCAAGAGGCACACACTGTCTGTGACACACCTTCCCTTCTTCCAGACACCCAGCTCCATTCTTCCACGAGGGCAGCTCAGAGGGCAGGAAACACCCCTGTGGGCCCATCCCGGCTAAGCTAAGTATTCTGCGAAGGGCATCCTGGCAGCCGAGCCTTCCCCACCCCACATCCAAACTCCACAATCAGTTCCTCGCCTAGTCCACTACCCACCCCCCGTCCACACCCACCCTGGGCGCCACCGGGAGCAAGCCGGTCCCCACTCAGCCCATAGCCTGGAGACCAGCCGGCTTCCGCGAGCCAGAGGAGCCCCCTTCTCCCTTCTCCTACTGCCTCCTTTGCAAGACCAACAGTGGAGCCTGGTGCTCTAAGGGCCTTTCTGATTCTGACACCGTGGGCAGCCGGGCAGCCGGTCCTGGGGTCAAAGAGATCCAGGGCGATGTTAAAAAAAAAAAAAAAAAAAAAAAAAAGTGGAAATAGCACCATTCCCAACAACAAACAACTATTTCGGTAAGTTGAGGCAAAACCACAACATGGAATATTACACAGCTGTCAATAATGGTGTCTCCACAAACCCACGTTCTCTTCTATTCACTCATAAAAAGGCAGGACTGGATAACAGAAGGCTTTCATTTGCTACTTGATTCAAAGGCTATCTCGGACCCAGGGAGAGGCTCGCGCTGCCCTTGGGAGGCCCCGCGCCCGTACTGCTGAGAGGATCCGACACACGGGTCCGTCTCTCAGACCTGGGTGACCTGGGGCAGGTCCTTAGCTCTCTCAGACTATTTCTCTTGGTAAACAAAGAAAATCCCCACCTCGCGAAGACACCCCCTCCCCATTAACCAACTGCTCAGTAAACGCTGGCTATCATGCCATTACCATCGTTAAGTTTAGAAAATAGGTTACAAAAAAGAAATACAGAACATGACCCTGCTTCAAGGAATGCCCCACCAAAGCGAACTTCTTCACACTGAATCCTACTAAAACTTTCCAGAGACTTCTCTGGGTGGTGGGATGACAGTTTTTCATTTTTTTCTCAGGACCTGCCTATGTTTTCCATGATAAACTCAGAGTACTTTTTCTTAAGATGCATTTATTGGGGGGGCTGGGGGCAGAGGAAGAGACTCCCAAGCGGACCCCCCCACCGAGCACGGAGCACCACGCGGGCCTCCATCCCACGACCCTGAGTCAAAACCAAGAGCCGAACGCTCCACCGACGGAGCCACCCAGGAGCCCCCAGAGCACTTTTAGGATTAGAAATAGCACGTTCTTTCTGTACCCCCATTCCTGCCATTCTCTGGTCTGTGAAACTCCTGGGCCCCTTCATTCTGCAGAGAGCCCACTGGAAAGCTTGTCCCAGAGGAAGCTCACGGGCAGACAGAGGGACACGCAGAACAGACTGGAACCACCCAAGAGCCTGAGGGGAGCTGGCAGGCCGCTCCCTCCTCGCCACAAACGGGATGGCTTGGCAGGGCCTAGCTCCCTCCCCAGGCACAGAAAGGTCTGGTGGCCTGCCAGCCCAGACACCTCCCCCACCCGCCGCCTTCTCCCGCCAGCCCAGTTCCTGCCCCTGTCACTCCTGACAGGGGGAGTGGGGGAGCACGTTGTGGGAGCACGGAACAGCTGCCCACCACCACGTGGCCTCCGCCGAGACCCCTCCTCAGCCCAGGGCTGGGACGCCCCCGTCACCACCCTGTCAACCCCAGCCACCTGCCTTCGAGCGTCACCCTCTTGGCCATCCTGCCTCACACTGCTCATTTATTCCTGTCCCCAAGCTGGTGCCTCAGAGCAGGACCACCCACTGAGGCCCCATTTCTAGACTCAGCAGCCTGCTCCCCCAGCGGCCCACCCGCCCCTCTTGTTCCCCCCACAGTTAACCCCTCTCGGTGCTGGGGACGGTAGGGCACTCTCAGGCCTGCCCCATGCTGTCCCTGCCTCTGAGGGGAGCCCTCTTGGCCACCTCCACCTTAGTCGGCACCTACTCGATCGAGAAGCAGGATTCAGGAAGCTCCCACTGTGTGGTAGGCACTATTCTGGGCATAGGGTCCCACAATCAGCAGGACAAGTCTGTCCTCATGAGGCTCTGTCAGCTCAAAACATGCCTTCTCGGCGAGGTCTGCCCACGCCAAGCACCTGATGGTCCACCTTAGGAAGGCCTTTTTGGGGACAACCTCCACCGTCTTGTCATTTACCAGGGAAGTGAGGCCACCAACCATGCTCCCACTTGAATGGGCCCCCCTTCTACCAAATCTCACTGAACCCACTCGGCCTCCCTGGGACGCAGACGCTACTGTCCCCATCCGCAATGAGAACGGGGCTGTTGTGCCACCAGAAGGGGACTCGAACCCTGGCCTCACTGACACCCGAGATCTTGTCCTTGGGGAATTCCTGCACCCCTGAGACTGCAGGCAACGATCCCAGCCGGGATGTGACATTTCAGCGGGGGTTTTCCCTGAGGAGGCCTGGGGCCATTCCATCCCTTCTCCTGGACAAGAGTCCGTTAGCACGGAGGGAGCACTCGCTACGTGCCAGGCTCTCTCTAGGCACCTCGCCTCAGTCCTCTTCACAGACATCCTTCCAGTGAGGAACCATCCTCCTCATCTCACAGATGGGCACATCAGAGTTCAGAGAGGCGAACAAGTGGCTCAAAGTCACACAGCGGTGGGGCTAGACTTGAGCCCAAGATTAGCTGCACCCCCAAGGCCGTGGCACACACCTACTCCTGGGCCTGGCTAGCCTCGAGGGTGAACACCCCCACCCCCACCCCCCACAGTATCCTCTACAGACACCAACAGACAGACAGATCGGCTGAACGTCCGGGAATGAGTAGAAACGAAGGACGCGTCCTCCCCTGACAGATGGCCCAGCTCAGGGGAGCAGCGCCGCCCACCACCCCATGGCTCACCAGCAGCTGCCTCGGGCCTGAGGCTCTGGCAGCCATCAAGCTGAGGGCCTGCCCGCTCCTGGGGCCCACAGACCTCCGAACAACCCGGCGTGGGCTCAGACGGTCCAGTCCTGGCTTCCAGAGAACGCTGGTCAAGCACCTGCGCTTCACGGGGCCTCAGCGCGCCCTTCTACGGAACGGGGATCACGACTCCCCACACGCTGAGACGCCCGCCGTGATGTGCCGAGCCGGGACTGGGTGGTGAGTAGATGCTAGGACGTGACACGTGTCCCAACTCAAAGCTCAGCTCCTCAGAGAGGGACCCGACTACCAAATCCACCCAAATTACCTCCCGCCACACGCAGTCACTCTGCCAACACCAGGGGTGTCTCCTAGCTCACCAGGCCCCGCAGGATTTGCTTAGTGACTTTCTCATCTAACATCTATCTCCCCCTGCAACAGTGGGGATGGTGACTGGTGACCGAGGCCACTCCTATGTTCCCAGGACCCAGAATATTTCTGGAACACAGCCTCCATATTTTTTCAGTGAACACTGGGAATGGGTTCACCCTCCACAGCCCCAAGGCACCCCCTTCCTGCCTCCAGTCACTGTGCGATCCCGTGAGAGGCCCTGGCCTCTGGCCTCAGTCTCCCTGTGTATAAAACCAGGGGCTCGGACAAAGCTTCTCTCTGGTCCTTCCAAAACCCAACCAGGAGGACTCCAGCGCAGCTGAGAGGAGGGACGAGAACCTGAGGCTGAGCCCAGCATATTTTTTTCATAAAATAACTCTGCAAATTATATGCAAAAATCTGCAGATTAGCAGGCTCCCGGGAGAGCCTACAATCCCGGCCCCTTGACAAGCAGGCCCGGGCTAGGGAGAAGGAGCGTTTCCTAAGCACCTGCTGAACGCCAGGCTCCTTCCAAGGAGCCAGGTGAGACAAACCTCCTTTGGCCATAGACAGGCCAGGTGACTTGATAGAGCTCACAGAGAATGCAGGTGGAGCGTTAGGACAGAGCTGGGGGGTGGCCGGGCAGGGGGAAGTGGGGCCTGGCAGTGCGGAGGGGTCTGGGGAGGGCACAGAGAGGACCCAGCTCTGTGTCTCGTTCTCATGCTCTCGGGACCAGAAAGAAGGCCAGCTGAAGGGGCAGAGCGATCCTCAGCCTGATCTCGGGGGCCCCCTGAAGCCAGGTGACCCCCAGCCCTCGTCCAGGAAACCAAAGAGACCCTGGAATCAGCCCAGGGCAGACCCAGCCCTTCCAGCTGTCCTGGGAAGCCCCTGATGCCCTCCCCCAAAGCTTCTCAGGCACGTGCCAGCATACCCCGAGGACCCACAACACACACACACCCCCAAGTGTCTCCATCTGTGCGTGTGTCCAAGCCCAGCCTCCCTGAGGAACCGGGCTGTGGTCTCCCCACCATCCCATTCGCTATGTTATTTATAACCTAGCAGGAGCTCACATGTGGCGGAGAGGCGACTCCCCACCCCCAGCCTGGAGCTACCCCACCAACTTCGGAGCTGCTCCACGGCCAGGGAGGAATGAGCCAGACTTGGGGAGGGAGCCGCGGGGCCCACCAGCACCACTGCCACCATGCAGAAGTGAGGCACAGGGCAAGGAATCACACCAAAACACTGGGGGGGGGGAGTGGGCAGAGCCCCCTGAGGGCCACACTTGCCTCCAGCCCTTGTGAGACACTGTAGGTTTGATGGGGAGAGGGAGGGGACTCTCACCCCCTCTTCTGAGTCCTGGCAGACACGCAGGGCCTGGCGATGAGCAGGGGCTCTGAAGCGAGACTGCTTGGGTCCAGATCCCAGTCCTGGCCCTCAGGAGCTGTATGGCCCTGGGTGAGTACATCCACCTCTCTGAGGCTGTGTCCTCCCTACAAAATGGGCATAGCAACAGCACCAAACTCAAAGGGTTGGGAGGATGAAATGAGATCATCCAAACGGGTCCTTGCCCCAAAGCCCGGCTACTTCTCAGCTTGTCGAAAACAGATGCTCCATAAATACTTGCAGGAGGGAGGGATGCAGAAACGAAGGCGACCAGAGTCCCAAGAGAACAGGTGTGGGTGAGAAGACGGGGCAGTCGGAGCCTCTCGAGGTGGCAACAGCGCCAAAGGGCCCAGCAGCTCCTCTGAAGGTTACGCGGACAGTCACATGTGAGCCAGGAACCCTACCCCCAGGGTGCGCGCCCGAGAGAAGGGAAAACGCACGAACACATACGTTTAAAAAAAAAAAAAAGTCGCCTTATTCGTGACAGGCACAAAGTGGAACTGAGCCAGGCTTCCATCCGCTGACAGATAAGTGAAAGATGGCAAGTCCACACCACGGAATTCTAAGCCACAAAGAAAGCAGTGAGGTCCCCACACCCGCTGCCATGTGGATGAAGCTGGGAAACGTTACACGGAGCGAAAGAAGTCGGGCGCAGAAGACCACACTGTGTGAGAGGCCGCTCCCACGGCCCATGCCAGGCAGGTCCACAGAGACAGAAAGGACAAGAGACAGCTTAGGGCTGGGGGACTGGGGAGAGATGGGAGAGACTGCTGAAAAGGTATGGGCTTGCTTTCAGGGGTGAGAAAAATGTATAAAATTGGGGATGGCCATACAGCTCTGTAAATATACTAACACCCCCCCCAACTCGATGCTTTAGATGGTGCATTGGATGGTATGTGAGTCAGATCTCAATAAAGCTGCTGTTTGGGGAATACAAAAGAATGAGTGTGAGATTGAGGCTCAGAGAAGGTAAGGAACTTGCTCAGGGTCACACAGCAGAGCCCAAACTCAAACACTCAGATGCAAGAGGAGGTAAACTTTCCCGCTGCTCACCAACTTTCCCATCTGCATATCCCCCCAACCACACCCCAGGTGAAGCTTCCCCACGCACTCCCCACCCACCCCCCCCACCCGCCATCCAGAAGGGCAAACACGGACTTTGCAGACCACAAGTAGGAGAGGCCCAGCACCATGACTGCCTCCTCTGTGCTTGTCAAAGGCCACTTTATTGGGTGGGACCACTGGGAGGGGGCAGGCCTGGCCCAGAGTGACCCCAAGAGAAGGTGAGGCAGCTCCAAACTCAGGCTGACCACCCTTTCCACCCCTCTACGCCAGGGCCCCACCCCCCAGTCCTCAGGGGTTCTGCGGTACCCTCTGTCCACACAGCTGGCCCCTGGTTGCCCTCAGGGAGAGGCATGAGTATGTGGCCTTGCCAGGAAAGGGGGCAGGAGTTGGGCAGGGCCCAGTGGTAAAGCCTGTATGAAGTTAAGACAACCATGACTGTCCCCTGCCCCCTATGGCTGTCTAAAGCAGCCTTGAAGACAGACACGACTCTGGGGCCTGCCCCTCCCCCCATGCCACGGTCCACAAGGCTCCAAGGCACCAGCCCCTGCCTATCTTAGCTGGAGCTGCCCCCCCCCCCCACCTGCTGGCTCCCACACCAGACCCTGCCTACCTCAGCTGGTGGCCGCCCCCCGCCCCGCCGCCCGCTGGTTCCCACCCTCTACTCAGCACACAGCGGCCTGTGTCTGATGGGTGCTCTATGCCCCCTGTATACCCCTACGACATGGAACTCAGGTGTGAAGCTCGCACCCACCTAGTCCCTGGTTCCAGCCCACTGCCTTGGCACCTGCTCTGTCCCCAGCTCTGGTCCCCCATCCGAGCACCATGAGGGAAGAGGTAACCTCATAGAGCCTCGTGGCACAGACCGTGGAGCGGGGGCCACGAAGGGTTCCAAGGTGGGGGAGCTAAAAGCCCCACAAGGAAGTGGAAGGTGTCGGAGAAAACCACAGTGCCCCGCATCCCCTCCCCTGACATCACCTACCCAACCCCCGTGGGTCCAGCACAACCTCGTGTCCAGCCGTCCGCTGCCCAAAGGCAGAGCCTCTGCACTGAGCTCAGATGGAATGTGATGCCCACTAGGGATATAAGGACCCCGAGTGTCTTGGCCCCCACGGGCCCTGCAGCCCAGTGAGGCAGACCCTCCTCTCCTCACCCGTCACTTGACCATGGCTTCCCTGACCAGTGCTCCTTTGGGTCTCACCTGTCCCCTCACCCAACCCTCTGCAGGCCGGTCATGCTCCAGCCCTGGGCTCCTACCATCTGAGCCGCAGTTCCACCTTGCCTGCTCCCTGCAGGGTGCTCCCCAGGGCCAGCCCCGCCCCAGAACAGAGAGGGGCCCCACAGAGGGCTGGATGAGGCCCACCGGTCCGGCCCAGGGCCTGGAGCAGATAGCACCTGCAGGAGAAGGGTGGACTGCAGAAGTGGGGCGCAAAGCTAGGACAGCTCGGAAGGGCTGACACCAGGACACAGTCCTGTTCCTCAAACCCCAGGACGAGGACAGCGGTCACAACTGTCCCCTCCATGGTGACAAAGGCCTCTCGTGACCACTGGCCCTGGGATGGCCAGTCCTGGTTACCAGCTCTGGGCGCTATAATGTGAGGCTTTCTGGGCTAAGAAAGCCCAGTCCTCGCAACTGCCCTGCGGTGAGCCAGCGCCCAGCTTCACAGAAGGGGCACAGTGAGCAGCCCGAGGTCACCCTGCAGACCAGCAGAGGTCACGGTCAGAGCCCAAGTGGGGCCAGCGCACCGTCTATCTCAGTCACCCTCCCTACACATCCATCCAAACATCAGCCGGGCAGGAGGGGTGAAGGGGGCACCCAGTCCGCACAATCTTGGGGCCCCTCCCTCCCACCGTGTGCCAGGGACAGTCACCTCTGGGCCGTGGTCCACACTGCCCCCGACCAGGAACACCTTCACCACACCGCATGACCTAACGGCATTTCTCAGCACCAATGCTGCCACCCCCACTTAGCAGCCCTGATCATTCCCACTCCCCCAGAAATGCCAGCGGTACCCCGTTACTGTGACAGCCAAAAATGTCCTGGCACCCTTCCCAATGCCCAGGCACTGACACCTTCAAGGCCCAACTCAGGCCTCACTTGGTCCTGGAAGCTTCCCCCTCCCACCCTGTCCCAGTGGCCGCACCACCCCTGCTCAGGGCCCCAGATTCAGCATGTCCTGCTGGGCCACATCTTACCATGCAGTTCAGAGATGTTGTGGCCAAAAACGGGGTTCCCAGACATGAGAATCCCTGGGACACCTTGGGCAGAAGATTCCGACACAGGGTCAGCAGCAGGGAAGTGGTTAAAGGAAGGGACCGCCTCCCCGGGCTTCGCTGACCCCAGCTGTCACCTTCCTCGGGGGACACACAGCCACGCCTATCTCCTCCCTCCCCAGGATGTCTGTTCCCAGGGTTCTGTGAAGGCCATATAACAAAACCTCTGAAGGAACCCGAGGTTTGAGTTTGCGGTGTCCCTGGAGGTCAGGCAGAAGACAAAGCTCCGTGTCCCTCTGCCCCCGGCCCCCGCCCTTGCCTTAATCACCACTAAGGAGGCCAGATGACCAGCTGCCCCTCTGGCCTGGGCTCCCCAGACTCTGGGATTAAGAGCTGGGATTAAGGACGGACACGGTCCTGGTAGCTCAGAGGCCCGGCAACGTACATGTGCGCGCGCGTGCGTATGTGGACATGTGGGCATGCCAGTGGACACGTGCAAGCACACTTGGGGTATTTCCAGGCACGCTGTGGGCACAGTCATGTGTGTGCACCTGCCGGTGGTCTTAGACACCTGTGTGGGTCTGGCTGTGTTTGCATGAGAACTACATGTGCCTGGGGGTTGGGGTTGTATGCGCGTCGTTGTCCATGTGTGCCTCTGTGTGTTCACATACATATGTGGGTCTTGTCTCCACATGTGTGTGTGCACAGGACAAGGGGGTGTTCTAGGGTCTGCATTCCCCTTCAAAGACACAGATGGGCCCGCAAGCATGCACATTTCTATGTGTGCCTCGACCTCCCCGAGGTAGGGAAGGCATCTCCCAACTCATCCCACTACTCTCCCAGGAGCTGCTCAGGTCCACTCCATCCAAGGTGTTGGGGGCGAGTTCCCCACAGCTGAGAAGGGGAGAGGGAGCAAACCTGGTTGTCCTAGGTTGCCAAGACTGGCCACACCCAAGCCACTAAAACAAGGGAGTAGGCATGGGGACACCAGGGCCCCACACATCAGCACAGATCCCTGGGGACACTGTCACACACATGCACATGTACAAAAATCCTGCCCCTTGCCTAGACCGAAGCTGAACCAAGGCCTTAGTCCCACAGGGAAAAAGGATTCCCATGGGCTGTGGCGTCACCTCACGGATGGTCCCCTCAACACAGATTCTGGATCTAAGACCGTACCGTCCCCAGCTGGCCTCGCAGCTCCCCCGCTTCTGCAGGGGTGGATAAAGGCATGGGGAGGACTCTGGGTCCAGGAGGGTTTAGAGTAAAGAAGAGTCCCTCTGGTTCTGATCCTGACCAACCCCTCGGTCTGCAAGGCCCATCCCCCAGGGGACTCCTCGGGTCCCGGCCCCACTGAGTGGCAGCCAGGGAGATGAGAGGTCCCAACCAGTGAGGGAGAAAAGGAACAGGGGTGAGATCTCTGGCAACCAAGCCTGAGCCTCCAGAAGCCCACGGTGTGTCCATCTTCCAGAATGGTGGAGGCCAGAAGGACCCAGGGTGCCCCCCTCCCCCAGCTACATGAGGCAGGAAGGCTGTGTCTCTACTGCCAGCCTCCACACTCCTCAGCCCCAAGTTCGGGGATCGCAGGGGCTGGGGAGAAGAACAAGGTGTGTGGCCAGGGGACAGGATGTGTGAAAGGAAACAATGCAGGACTGTCGGGACTTGGGGAGGGAAAGCAGGTAGTCCACGGGAAGGAGAAACCGGGAGATGATGTAAGGGCTGATGGCGGCTGCTAATGCCACAAAGTCACCAAGGGAGAGCTCCGAGGAGGTGACAGTGGGACCCCTCAGGAGCCAGGAGCTAGGGCAGAATGCAATGGAGCTGGGGCTCTGCAGAAAATCCCAACACATGGGAAGAGGGGCTCGGCCCAGAAATCCAGAAGGAGGGAAGAGAGAAGGGGCTGAAGAAGGGCTCACGGTGCTTGAGAGCTGGGGAGAGGTCGATAAAGGATTCCCAGAGAAGAAGACAGCCGTGCTGGGTTTTGGAGGATGAGTAGGAGTTCTCTGGAGAAGGGAACAGTCCACAGAGAGTGAACAGCACATGGCTAGACGTGAAGATGAGAGAAATTATGTCATCCTCTGTGCCCAGGGAGCAGCTGGGAACCACGGGGTGGGAAGCAGGGACAGTATACAGGGCTGAGGGATGAAGCTGGAGAAGTCCACTGGATGTGCTGACAGGAATCCATCTGGCATCAAGTCTTGGGGGAGGGATGGCTTCCCGGGAGAGAAGGGTGGGAGCTGGGCCTGCCGTCTGGGCAGAAGAGACAGGTCAATAGCAGAAACATGGTACAAGGGATGGGGCCCTTCCTGCGGGTCAGGAGACACAGTTCTTAGTCCCAGCGCAGCGACTGACTTGCGGGGTTACTCTGAGCCAGCCCTCTACCTCTCTCAGCCTCCGTCTCCCCACGTACAAAATAAGGCTGAACCACCAGATCCCGGGAGAGCCTTGCTAGGACTAGAAATCACTCCTTTGGCCTCAGTTTCCCCTTCAGGACAACGAACAAGCTGGACAAGAGTGCTCCCAAGGGCCCTTTCAGCTGAAAGCCTTGTCAGGCCTCTGATCTCTCCCCAGCCTAGGATGGCCTCAGCCCACGACCCCACCTAGACAGAGGACAGACACCAGAGGAAAGACCTGTGGGGGAAGCCAAAAGCCCCCAGGCCTGGATCAGGGGCTCTCCCACAGTGGCCACCCAGGTTCAGGCACCGAACAAGACGTGGCAGGCCCTAAACTCACCCTCTCGGGGCCCCACACGTCACCGTTTGCGATGCACAAGGTAGCGCAGGGCAGTGCCTCTATACCAGAGAGCATTCTAGAACACCTGGGTTCCAATCCTAGTAAGTACACCACTCTGTGAGCCCGGACAAGTTCCTTAACCTCTCCGTGCCTCAGTTTCCTCTTTCGTGAAATCACCATAATGGTACCTCTTTCATAAGGCTGTTGTAAGGGTTCAGTGAGTTTTATATGTAAAACGTCTGGCGGAGAACCCTGCACCAGGCAGGCATTCAGAAGGCATAATTCAATATTAATACTATCACGTCTGTGCTCTTGTTGGCACCCCTGCCAGCCCCTCGGGGCCGTGGGGCTGCACCCACTTCAAGACCAACACCCCCTACAGCAGGAAGGAATCTAAATGCCCTGGTTTGGACTCAAAGCCCACCCGGAAGTCTTCGAAGCCGACGCCCCATGAGCTTCAACCGTTCAGTCCCAGATTCCCCCCCACCTCGGCACAGGGCCAGGTACCCAGCAGGTGCCCAGCGAATGTATTAAATGCAAGGAACAACACACTCTCGTGAGAAAGAGCGACCACCTCAGGCAATGGCTCCTCGACCCCACAGGCAGGTGTGTCCCCACCTCCACATATGGGTCTCCTCCCTGAGCTGGGAACTGCTGCTTTTAACCACATCCGAATCGGCCATGACCTTTCCTACCTCTAAGCCTTCGTCCACCCTGGTCCCCTATCATTGTGCTGGTACACCCTTCAAGGCCTGGTACAAAGGACATCTCCCCCGTGGAGCCCTCCCTGATACTCCAGAGCCAAAACCAAGCCCTCCTTCCTCTGACTCAGTACCCTCAGCCCCTCACAGGTGCTGGCTCCCTCCCCTAACTGGGAGCTTCCTAAGGTCAGAGGCCAGGTTAAGCCCCCTAAGGCCTCTGAGTGCTCAGCACAGGCCAGACACAGAGGGGATATCAGTCAATAGCAGATAAAGTAACTGGCAGGTCAGCAGCACTGTAGGGACAAGGACCCAGTTACTGGACTCCCCGCCCAGTGCTCCTCCCCTATCCAGGAGACCAGACTCACAGCCCAGCCCCCAGGCCACCTGGATTTGACAGATCACATCCCAGAGGCTGGGAAGAGAGGCAGTGTTCAGGGTGATGGGTGAGGAAAGAGGCTCGTCCTACCCTGGCCCAAGAGGAACCACAGACAGGCCACGTGAAGGAAACAAGCTTCCTCTCCTTCCCACCCATCTGTCCCCCGCCCAGTACAGCTCTCCCTTCCCAAAGGGGTCACCCCGGGCCAAGCCCTGGACTCGTCTCTCTGATAGTTCCTCAAATGTGAAGACTGGAAGGGTTCCTGGGTCACCCAGTCCGATCTCCCCACTTCACAGATAAGGAAATTAGAGGCTCAGAGGGGGGGAAAGCTGCCCGTGGTCACTTGACAGGCCGGTGACAGACTCACCTCTGAAACGTAAGGATCTTAGAGAAAGCATAGCTAGTGTAAGTAAAACCAAAATACCTCTCCAGGAGCAGCTTCCTTTTACCTAGCTGCCAACCAGGTAATTGGCTGCGCCTCCCCCAACACTAGCCTCCCCGCAGCCTAGTGAGCGAGGCCTTACTGGCCCTCTGAGCCGCGGAGATGACCGCAGCTTGCCCAAGTCCGCGGCGGACTGGGACTGGAACCCGGCTGGGGCGGGGGAGGCGGGGGCTCCCTCCCTGCTTCTCTGCAAGACCTGCTCCTGACGCCTCGCACACAGGCCCAGGCCCAACACACACCCGCCACCAACACACATCTCACCGGACAAGGCTCGGCGACAAGACGCAGGACACACACACGAGATACGCCTACACACCCACAGCCCCCAGCGCAGGGCCCAGCACGCAGCAGGTGCTCAAAAGTGGCTGCAGAATGAACAAATTTATCAGGCAGAAGACCCCCCCCCATGTGAGAACGTGGGGTCCCGCCCCCAGCGTTACAGCAACTCCTGCCAGCGGCCTCAGCTTGGGCTCACTGCTTACCCTCTTGGGCCTCTGGGTCCCCATCTGCAAAATGGGGTAACACACCCCCCTCCCAGGGTCCCGGTGAGCACAGAAACCACACACCCTGTAGGTACTGGCCACCGCCACTGTCCTATGGTTGTCACCATCTGTGCCTGTTTTCCCAACGCAGGAAGCATCTTTTTTTTTTAAGATCTTACTTATTTACATGAGAGAGACAAAGAGAAAGAAAGAGAGAGAGAGAAAGAGAGCACAGACGCAAAGGGAGAAGCAGACTCCCCACTGAGCAGAGAGCCCGACGTGGGGCTGGATCCCAGGACCCGGAAATCACGACCTGAGCCCAAGGCAGACGCTCAACCCATTGAGCCACCCAGGCGCTCACCCAACACAGGACGCATCTGGAGGCCCAGAGCCACAATTCGGAAGCAGACACCCCGACCTCCACCTCCACGGCAGCCAGGCCCCAAGGATGGGGCAGCCCCCATTTGGTAGGCCGGTGAAGGGCAACTGGGAACATGGGTGCCTACTCCGGGTCACAGGCCCTGCCGGGGGATGGCAGCACGTGGCTTCTGCCAAGCACCCTGACAAACAAGACTATCCTTCCCTGCTCCCAGGAGAATGGCCTTGTCTCCTCAGCCCCCAAATCCCCCATCCGGATTTCCCCAAGCCCCAGCCCAAGGACGAGCACCACGAGCTACCAGCAGGCCCACCGACGATCAGTTTGCCACAATCAGATTGCCCAGATCCCACTGGTGACTGATTCTAAATTATCCTTATTAAAGTCTCGGCTGGGAAGCAGGGCTGGCGGGGGTGGAGGGCATGGGATGGGGGTGCTGGTGGATGGTGCAAGGGGTAGACTGAGCTCTAGGGGAGCTTGGGCTGACGCTGATCCCAGAGTGAAGCAAATCCACTGCCCATCCCCGAAGCAGAAGAAAGGCCCTAACTAGCGTGAACCCCCGCTCCACCCCTCCCCATCCCGTCTGCAGAAACCCTGGCCCCAAAGGGGTGTGGTGACAAGGGCAGCAGTGGGACAGAAAGGACTCCAGAGCGGGCGAAGGGGTAACTGAACACGGGTCTCTGCCAGGACCTGGCTGGGCGAGCCCTGGTGAGTGGCTTTATAGCTCAGAGCCTTCTCCATGGGCTGAGCGGAATGCCACAGCCTCTGCGAGCAGCCAAGGGCTCGGCAAGCCCACCCAAGACTGAATAACCAGCCCCAACCCTTGGCCAAGGCTCCAGGCCGCCTCTGGGCTTCAGGACCCCCACCTGTGAGATGGCAGCTTTTCCCTTCCAGGCCAGCTCCCACCTCCAGGGTTCTGCTTGGGTCAGCCTTGATCCCGGCCCCAAAAAGCAATTCTGCAGTGAGACGGAGCGAGGGACAGGAAAAGAGCAAAACCAAAGCGGGGAAATGGAAGAAATCGGCATTTGCAGGAGTGCCCACTCCTTATCAGGCTCTCTATTGTTTCCGGTGGTTCACGCTCAAGCAACTCTAGAGATAGAGGTTCTCTGAGCCCATTTGGAACAAGAGAACGAGGCTCAGAGAGGCTAAGCGAACTTGCCAAGATCACACAGCTAGAAAGTCACAGAACCAGGATTTCGACCCTGGTCCAGTTGGCTCTGGGGCCCTGCTCCTTCTATGACCTCACGATACACCCTCAGGTGTGGAGACCCCAAAACAGAAGGCACCAAGGCCCAGCTGGGGGCCCCAGGGTGGAAAGAAGGCAGCCCTTGGCCGGCTGGCTCACAGAGGCGGTAGAACCCTCTCCACCTAGCACAGAAGGCCAAGCACGGGCCTTCCCCGTCCCCCTGCCTGCCATCAGCAGCCAGGTAGGGAAAAGGCCAGATGGTTGGTCAGGGGCCATCCCCCACCCCCATCCTGCAGCTGGGCCCTCGGCCACAGCCACTGCTGCCCAGACTCCCCCTGTAATCACAGCTTCCTGTTTAGCATTGAGACTCGCCTGGTCAGTGCGGGGAGGGAAGCAGCCACCCCTCTGGCCAGGGCCTACTCTGGAGGGAGGGGGGAGCCGGAAGTAAAGGCCCCCCCAGCCTCCCGGAATCTGGGAGTCTGGGAGCCAAGGCAGGGCCCCCCCCCCCTTCCCTGCAAGGAGGCCAGTCACAAATATTTACCAGGCACTGGCCTGATGTTCCCAGGATGTGGTGGAATGTTAGTGGGGACAGCAAGACAAGCAAGGTGGTCCAAGACCAGCCCTGATCCCGCCCCCTGTGGGGCTGGAGTGGGGCAGGAGCAAGGGGCGGGGCCCTCAGGACAGTTCCAGGCACCCTGCCCTCCCTCCCAGCTCCCCCCACCCCACCGCTCCCAGACACAAAATCACAGGCTTCCAAGCAGCTGAGCTGGAGCCCAGGGCCGCCGCGCCTCTGTCCCACCCCCATGTGGTGGTGGGCGCCCCCCCAGTCAGACCGCAGGCCCACCCTGCGCAGCCCCCAGGCGCCTCCCAGCCCACGGGCACACGTGGGGGCCCAGCAGACTCCTGCCAGTCTCTCTGTCCCTCAACCCAGCTCCAAAGGAGAGAACATGAAGCCCCAGCCCAGGGTCCACGCCCCCGGTCCTGGTCCCCTTCCCTGACCCGCTCACTCCTTCACTCAACACCTCCAATTCTGGGCCAGGTGCGGAGCTGGCCTTGGGGTTCAGCAAAGAAGACAACAGCCACAAAGCCTGCCCGCAGGGGTTCACGGTCTATAAGGGAACCATTCAGGCTGCAGGAGACCCACCAAGTCACTAAGGCCGCAAGGAACCTTGGGGACAAGGGGGACGCGGCTCAGGGACAACGCGGCAGGGATGAAGATTTGGGCTGGGCACAGGGCGAGGGGGGATTAAACGCAGGCCCAGTCACCTGTGCAGAGGGTGAGCCCCAACACCAGGGGCAACCCGTGCGTGCCAGGGGGAATGGCGGGATTTTAGACCCCTCTCCTATGCCAGGACCAGACCTGAGTCCTGCCCCCCATCCTGCACAGTCCTCAACGCTCTCCCTTAGCCCAAACTCAGGACCCTCAAAGTCACCCACTGTACAGATGACAAAACCTTGTGAGGTGGGAGAGGAGCAAGGGCCCCGGGGGCCAAGTCCTCATTGAGCCCTGCCCCCACCTGCAACTTGTGGCTACTGTCACCCACCCCAAAGGCCAGGGTGAGAGCAGAGGAGAAAAGACAGAGGATACACTCAGCAGAGCCTGGCAAAGAGGGAGCCCCGTGAAACAGCGGATAAAGTGAGCTTCATTGCGGAGGGGGCGGGGGGGGGAGGGTAAGGAGGCCCCAGGGAGGAGCATCTTGTCCAAGGCCACAGAGCGAGAAGGGGTAAATGCAGGACAAAGCCCAGTTCTCTCAGCCTGGCAGGCCCTGGCTTCACCCAGCTCAGCTACTTTCCAGCTGTGTGACCGTGGGCAAGTCACTGAACCTCTCTGTGCCTTCATTTCCATAAAATAGAGGTTCTCATCATTCCCACCTCCCAAGATTATCGTGAGGATTAAATGAGCCAATACAGAATGAGCGCTTGGCGGGTGGGGCTCTTAGTTAGTTTGCTGTTTCTGTCATTAAGCCCTCCCCAGATTGTGCCCACAGCCCTTGGGGGAGGAGGGGGTGACAAAGACAGATGGAGACTTCACCCCTCCAGTCCCAGTTGCCTCAGTCTGCTCCAAGCCTCAGCAATCCTACTGGGACCCCTTCTAGAATGACCCAAAGCAGCAGCGAGGCCTGGGTGGGGAAGGGGGTTCCCAGCTCCAATGGGAGGGTTTGGAGGGACGCCTGTGGCAGGGCCAGGCTTCTGAGGAGCTTTGTCTCCACTCTCCATGGGGGCCCCAGCATTTTCCAGAGCCCAAGCCCAGAACTGCCCTACCCCAGTGCTGCCTGGGGCCCCCAGAGACCCCACGTCCCAGTCCGTGAGGTGGGAGGAGCCATCTGTTTCCCAAAGGCCACACGGCTTTTTTCTTTCTTTTTTTTTTTTTTAAGATTTTATTTATTTATCTAATTGACAGAGAGAGCACAAGTGGGAGGGAGGGGCAGATGGAGAAGCAGAACCCCACTGAGTAGGGAGCCCGACTTGGGCTCAATCCCAAGACCCCGAGATCATAACCGGACCTGAAGGCATACCCATAACTGACCGAGCCACCCAGCTGCCCCTAAAATGCTTTTACCTTCAGCAGAGCTCAACCTCACACCAACCCCCAACACACGGGAAGAAGAAACAAACTGAATTCGCAGCTGGCGGCACCATGTCGCTCCCCATCCCAACTCCGCCATGAGAATTTTGTGACCCTGAGTAGCAGTCCTGAAGTATTCGTCCCCAATGGACAAGTATGAAAGCCTCGGGTCAGGGCAGGCTACAGCTTGCTCTGTGCCACATGGTGACCACTTTGAGCTCAAAACCTCCTCCTCCAGGAAGCCCTCCCTGACCTCTCCAGGCCCACTCCTGGAAAAGTCCTGTCTCCTGAAAGCTTGCTACATGCCAGGCTCTGTTCATTCTACCCAAGGAGCTCATGTCCTCATCACAACATCCCTGTGAGTGAGGTTGGCACTGTTTCCGTCCCCATTTTACAGATGGGGAAGCTAAAACAGAGAAATCCCTTACTCAAAGTCACATAGCAGATGTCTATCCCTGGAGGCCCTGACACCTTGGGGGCTAAGAGACAGCAGGCCCCTGCGACGTCCCTGTGTCAGGGCCTGGCCTCCAACAGCCCCAGGGTCCCCAACTTTCAATTTTTACAGTGAGGACAATCTCGCTCTGACAACTCAGCATCCAGAGTCAACCAGTGTAGCTGGAGGACAAGCAGGGAGCTCTAGGGCAGGGGGAACAGTTGGGGTGGGAAGGGGGCAGGAACGGGGGGTTGGGCTTCAACAGAATCTCTTGCTTCATTTCCCCTCCCCAAGGCCCACTGTCACTGCGTCCCCACCCCCCGCCGCCGCCATCACACTGCCAGCCTGGGCAATGGCAGCCTTAGAACAAGAAACCAGCACTGGCTGAGTGTGGACTCAGCCAAACACGGGGCTGCATGAACCTCCTTCCTTGTCGTTACTCTCTCGGTCTTGCAGAGATGGAAGCAGGGCACAGAGAGGTTAACTAACTTTCACAAAGTCACATGGCCACAGAACAGTGAATTCCCATCACTGGGGATATGCAAACACGACTAGATGATGCCTAAGATCCCTTCCAAGCTTCTACATGAACATGTCTCCAAGCTAGAAGTTCTAGAATCCCCACACTCCCAGCCTGTCTGGGTGGTGACAGAGGTGGCTCTGAAGGCAGCTATCCCTCAGAGTCTTGGTCACCAGGTCTCTCAGGAGAGATGACTCCCCAGAGCAGATGCCAGGAGACAGACAGACACACACACACACACACACACACACACGCTTCCTTTAAAGCTGGTGGGCAGAGCAAGAGTCATCTTGTCCCTCCCCTGCCCAGAGCCAGCCACCACCCGTCGATGATGTCCTTAGAAGACTCCACCGTGGAGGCCAGGAGCCATCCTGGGTGGGGCCCTTCTGGTCTAACCTCGGTCCCTCTTGCTACAGGCATCTCCTTCTTCCTTCAGGGTGGCACGCCTGGCAGCTGGGCCCCACCCTTTACCATTCGGGCTCCTGGGCCAGGGGAGGTGACACTCCTCCTGGACAGCCCAACCCTGGGGAAGACGTGAGGTGAGGAGAGGGGCTCCCCCTCCCGCCTCATCTGGAGTCCCTCCCAGTCAAGCCCACCACCTTGGCCTCCAGGCCCAGACCCTGTGAGGGGGTTTTGCTTTATCTGCTCCTCAGCTGTGGGTCTGAACCACACCCACTCTATGTCGCCCTCGGGTTCAGGGACACCCTGTCTCACTGAGGCCCTCCAGAACTGTCTTCCACCCACCAAGCACTCCCTTCCTTCCTTCCACCACCCTGTGGGGCACGAATTATATTAGCCTTGTTGTAGGAGTAAGAAACAGTGCTTCAGCGAAGGATGAGACTGGCCCAGGGTCATACAGCTCAAGATTCCTGCCGGGTTTCCAAATGTCAAGACTTTTGTACTATGCCCCTTTTCATTCACCTACACATCAAACATTTACTTCTGTGAATGAGCACACGTATCATCTCATCTCACTTCCGAGGACGGTGTTACCAGCCCCATCTAACAGAAGAGAACGTAGAGGCCCAGAGAGATGCGACAGTGTGCCCGAGGTCACAGCACGAGTCAGTGGGTTGCCAGGACTTGAACCCAAGGCTGTGTTATTTCCAAGACTTTTATTTCAAAACTGGTCTTTCAGAGGCGTGGCTGAGAAAGTGACCCAGGCGCTGGGATGGGCTGGGTCCCAGTCCCACCCAAGGACCTCTTCTCAACCCCTGTGGGGGAGGACTGGGGATAAGGCTCCCAGACCACCAGGCACTGTACGCGACTGGCATTCAATGCTCCCTCCACCCTCCGTTCAGCCCCCGGTAGGGAAGGCTGTTGAGGAGCTTGTCTGTCCAAGAAGCAAGTTCTCGGTCCATGCCTGTCCTCCTCCCATTTTACAGACCAGCCCACCAAGGCCCACAGAAACACGCAGGGACAGGGCCGGCTCCTGGGGGCTGCCTGAGAGACCTGGGTCCTTTTCAGCCTGCAGAATGAGGGACAGGTGCAGCTCCTAGAACGAGCCACAGAGACTGGGCCTAGAAACCCCCACCTCATCCCCAGCCCAGGCTTCAGACTTGGCGTCTGTGGGGGAACTCACTTGGGACCTAGGTCCCTCAAGGTGGGGAGCTGGCCCTGCTCTAAACCTCCTCCTGCTCCCCCTAACGGAGCGGGGACTGAGCTCAACCCCACAGCTGCGTGGTCATTCAAAGGGACACTGAAGGGGTCACCACGTACACACATACTCCCCTGGCCCTGCACACATTCTGCCCTCCCTCGACGGTACGAGCACCGTGCACAGGGTCACCCATGCAGCCACAAGCACTTGCACACGTGCACACATGCACACACACATTCCCATGGGTCCAAGCACACACCCACCATGGAGGTCTCTCCCACACACACACTCACCCCCCCACAACAGGCACCCACAGCCCCAGCCCACAGCTGCCCACCCTGCCGCTGGCACACACAATAGGTCACCCCCACAGGGTCCAAATCCAGGTAAGGCAAGGCGGCAGGCAGCCATGTGCTGGGCTGTTGCTCATCCCTCATCCTTCACCCCTACACAGCCCACAGGTCCCAACACCCCGCGCGGAGAGGATCAGACACACGGGGTCACCCTCACTCACCCCCTCAGGTCACCTTCAAGTAAATCACCCTCCACCCCTCCCCCTCTCCGGGCCCCCACTGTCCTTCCCAAAGCGACCCTCGGAGGAACCAAACGCACACCTCCCCGCCCCGGCAGGGAACCCACCCCAATTCCCTAAAAGTGGCCGCGCTCTGGGCACACCCGCGAAGCCAAAGCCACGTTCGCTCCAGACCCACGACACACCCAGCCCGGGCCCCGCGCCCCGCGACCCCCCGCCCGCGGTCAGGCCCGCCCCGCGCCCCTCCACCCGGGGCCGAGGACCCCGCTGGGAAGGGGCGCGGTGCCCCGCGCTCCGCGCTCGGGTTTCCGCCGGGCCGCCCGCCGAGGGAGGGGTCCCCAGAGCCCGGAGAAGCGAGCCCCGGAGGCGGCCGGCGGCGGGGGCGGCCTCCCCCACGGGGTCAGCCCCGGGGACGGGGAACGAGGGGGGGCTGGGGGACGCCCGCAGCGGGAGGGGCACGGGGGCTGGGGGGCGCGCGGAGGTCCGGGGAGGGGGGTGCGGGGGCGGACTGGGCGGAGGGGGTCGGGGGAGGGGGACCCGAGGGAACCCGCGCGCGTCACTCACCCCCGCGGCGCGCCCGGCCAGCAGCAGCAGCAGCAGCGGCGGCAGGAGCAGCCCGCGGGCCCCGGGCCCGGCCGCGGCCCCGTTCCCAGCGCCTGTCCCGTGGGCGGCCCCGGCGCGGTGCGGTGGCCCCGGCTTCATGGCGGCGGCGGCGGCGGCGGGCGCCTTTGTTCCCGAGGCGCGGCGCGCGGGGCGGCTGCTCGGCGGCGGCGCGGCCCGGAGGCTGGACCGACGCGCTCCCGGCTCCGGGGCTCCCGGCTCGGCGGCCCGGCTCCGCCTCGCAGCTCCGCGCCCACAGCAGCCGCGCCCGCAGGAAGCGTGCGCCGCCGCCGCCGCCGCCGCCACCGCCACCGCCGCCGCCGGGCCGCCCCCAGCGCGGGCGGAGCGGGGAGGAGGGGCGGGGGGCGGGGCGGGCCGGAGCGCGTCCCCTGTCGTCGCGCCTCCCTACCGGCCCCCTAGTCTACCCCTGCCCTGGCCCTGCGCC